>JANVCC010000153.1:158257-509251 GCA_025345505.1 Todiramphus chloris collaris | reverse complement strand
AAAAAAAAAAAAAGGAAAAAAAAAAGAAAAAAAAAAGAAAAAAAACCCCAATCACAACTTCTTCAAAATATTCTATTTCTACTTTTCCGGAGATTTTTTGTTTCTTTGAAAAGATTTATCGTGGTGGTGTTTTGAAAGTTATTACATGGTCAAATATAAATTTTGAAAATGAACATTTCAGAAAGCCTGGAAAATATTTTTTAAATGCTGTGTAGGGAGTTCTTTTTGCTGGGGGTTTGACAGTGTGGAGATATGTTTTGAATTGATTCAAAGTGAAATTTCAAAATATTCAAACTCTTTCAAAAATTCAATCTTCTTTTTTTTTTTTCTTTTTTTTTGTGGCCAGCTTTGCTTGGGAAAGCATGAATCCATCTCAGTGAGATTTTTCAGTTACATGAATTATCAGAGGTTCTTTTTCTCCAGACAAGTTATGAGACAAAGATTCCTCATGCACTGGGTATGAATAGAAGTATTGCAACCATCTGGAAGTCTGCCTTCATCAGCCAACTGAAATTTAGAGACTACCCCCAGGATATTTCTTTTATCTTATTGTCTTTATTCCTTATTTTCTGCAGCCTTTCCAAGCACTCTAATGTCTGATGTCCTTCTTGTATTTGCCCATTTTATTTTAGTGTTATTTTCCCTTCCCCTTTTAATTAACTCCAGAATACCTCCTGGACACATTTTGCACTTGGAACAACCAGTAAACCACTCAAAAAAAAGTCCTGTCAAAAATCGAACCTTTTTGCTCACAATTTATTACATGCATTACAGTATGACATTCCTAGTATTTTTCTCTTTACTAGAAAAATAATTACTTGACTTTGGAATCCAATTTGTAGCAAAGGCTACTCAAAGACGTAAAAGATCACTCAAAGTCTGTTAAACTACCTAACAAGCTTCAACCTTGCCAACTCTTATCTTCTCAAAGCTCTCCTTTCTACCTTTTATTCTTTAGAGATGGAAAGATGAAAATCTGTTACGATGTTTACAGTCTTTCACAATACATTTTAAAGTTTTCCTATCTTGCATTATAGTTTCCAGGAAACGAATGAGGCAAACTGATGGATCACAATTGATACAGAGTTACTGCTCAGTAGGCACAGAGAATGTGTCCTGGAATTAGTCTATATTGCTCTTTAGTCTGAAGAGTAGCTCCACGTAATTCTTGTTGTATGGAGCAGTGTCTAATTAGTGTCATCACTACAGTCTGGGGAGCAATTCCTCTCATCTTGAAGTAGATGTTAAAAATTGGTCAATTGAATCAAGCTCTAAAAATGCTTATTTTTTTTGCCCTCATCTAAAAAAAAGAGCTCTAGGTTACTGAAAAAGACTTAAATGTCTATGATGTCAACATTACTTGATGCAATTCCTAATCATTGTCTTTATGGAGTCCCAAGTGACTCGAACGATCACTAGTCTCTTGAAAACCTTGATGTGCAAAATGCTATTTCTGCTTCTGTAGAAGTCACGGAAAGTGAAGCAAAATCTGACTTAAACCATACAAATTCCACTCCTACGTAAGGTCACCTGATTCTTATTTTTAACTCCACGTTTCCAAATGTGATAGATTTTTAGACCCAGCTCCTCACATGTATTATAGTCCCTCTAAGAGGGACCCTTTAAGTGCCTGAGTCTAAGTGTGTGGGCCACTGCATGTGTAAGTGGGACTCATATTACCTGAATTCATTAATTTGAAAATTAGCAGCTTAGCTTAGGCTATAATCATTAGAGAGACCTAGGTATTAGCAGTGAGTGATTCATCCTGTCCTCAGGAGCTGCCAATATATGGGATGAATCACACACTGGAAGTCCCTTTCTCTTTCTACTGATCACAGAGGGAACATAGCTAAGATTAGCTACCATATTTTAGACAATTAAAATTATAGATAATGAATTGGAGCTTCTGTTTTCCCATCTGGCAAATTTGGGATACCAAGAATTTCATCCTCCCAAGGGTGATGTGAGGATAATGCTGTGGGAGATTCTCAGGACTATCCTTTTGAAAGCCAGAAAGTAACTTTGCTCAGCTACAGGCAAATAATATTGCCTCCACATTTCAGCTCTTGACAAGCTTAGATTTGCCTTGTCCTCAGACACAGACACAGAAAAGAATCAGTGAAAGAAAATAACACCTCCCAAATGAAACTCATGTGCACTGTTTTCTATCTGCCTTATGACTACCCAGAGGTTAGCTTCAGTTACAGCGTGGTGGGGTTTTTATCCAGGCATCTTGACATGCTGGTAATTTTTCCGTGTTGCACCCACGCCTACTTGCCAACAGACACTGCATGACCACAGCTTGAGCCTCAATGTGATGCCTCTGAAAGTCTGTTTGTCAGACTCATAGATAGTAGCATGCCCTGCGTCATCAGCCAGCAATCTCTGGGGTAGGGAACCTCATGAATGTCAGCCAGCCAGTCCTGCTCCTGATGATGGTTATTTTACATGATGCTGGGAGATGTTCTTCTAGGTTGGGGTGAAACTAATCCTCGTTGAAGTCGATTATAAAAATGCCAGTGATTGCCTAAGACCAGGACTTCAGTCCTTATTTCCTTTAAGTCAAGTGAAACTGGAAGACTTTAAGCATGGAATCAAGAGAGTAAAGCTTAATTTTTAAGCCTGATGTTTTTCAGCTACACTCTGAAACCCATAATGAGAAATCTCAAGTGTTAATAATAATTCAATATTTTGATTTTGGTGACTTTTGTTTTGACAATAACTCCAGCTGATTTGACTTTCAGATTGCTGCTGCTTGGATTTCAGGTACATTCTCTTGTGAGATAAGATGGGGGAAAGTTCAGCTGGAATGCCAGGTGCATATGTGAGTGACGATGCATGCAAGGAGAAGAGGGAAACAATGCAATCCTTCATTTGCAGAGCTGCATGTCCTGTTGTGGCTCTTCTTGCATGTGAATTGGTGAGAGAGCCACAGATAATCCCATTATGGAAGATCGACTGCACGATGATCACCATGTGTTTCTTTATTTAGAGGCTTTTTTTTTTTTTTTTCCTCAGGATGCTCCAGAGATTGGGATGGTCTAACCTGCTGGCCCAGAGCCAGTCTGGGGGAAATTGTTCAAGTTCCCTGTCCAAGATTTTTTGAAGAAATCATGAATATCCATGGCAAGACTTTTCCTATTCTTTTTATCCTGATACGTTTTTTAAAATAAATTCTAATAGCTAAAGATTCAGTACCTTGCATATTTTTCAGATTCACAATGTTATCTTGTCAGTTGACATACAGTAATTATCCAGATACACATTTTTGACTTATGGTTAGTATTTGTCACTCTTTTGTTTTGTGGTACACTGTATTGAATTTTCCCATGTCTTTGGTGGTCTCAAAAACCACAGGTAATCGCACTGTGTTGCTAAGGTTATAAAGAAATATTTCTATGTCTTAGAGTCACTGATTTATAAAGTCATAGAATAATTAATGTTAGAAATAACCTCTTGAGGTCATCTAGTCCAGTCCTCCAGTCTGAGCAAGACTAAGCTCACAAATTGTATCTAACTTCAAAGGTAGATCAGGTGGCTCAGGGTTTTGTCCACAAGCACAAATAACGTTGTTGATGCAGGATAGATTGCATAATTTGATTTCCTCTGTGTAAGGACTGAATTTGCAGAATGAATTTCCCATAACAAATGAAGAAGTTCTGATGCATCTTGAAATTAATGGTATCATGTCTCAGCTTTTCAGATGATGTATACAATATTATAACTCTATAGCTAATCCTGCTGAACATGACTAGACCTGTAAGTGTCTAACTTAAGAATAGAAGAAGGAAAAAATATTTATTGTTTCTCATCAAAACTTGAAGAACAACCCCTCTCCCTGTAATTTATTCTCTCGATATATTTTACCATTAAAGGCTTCCTTCAGAGAAACTGTACACGGGACGCATATTGGTCAGAACCATTCCCACCATACACCATTGCCTGTGGATTTGGTGAAAACTCCAGTAAAGGACCTGAGGATCTGGTGAGTTTCTATTTCTGGCTTACGGACATATCCAGAGCACCCTCTTCTGAGTGTGCTGAGTAGCTGGATGCTCCCACACATTTGAGCCCTGTCAGAATCCAGTAATTACCCGTCTTCAGTGCTAAGCTCAAATCTTTTAGGTATATTTAGAGCCTGTTTCCAAATTAGGCTTAATATAAAACAAGGGGGTTGCAGGTGGCACTTCCTTCTACATCCTGTTGTCTGTTCTTGGTGTTAATGAGTAGACTCATTCTTAGTTCACCTGTCCTGCCTAATGAAGACTTTGGTTCCCTGACAAAGATTTGCATCCTCAGTATGCACCCATCTCCCAAGGAAGACCTACCAGTCTGTCTGGGGGGAATTTTTCAGGGAAAATTAATTTGGATGCCTCCTGTTGAATTTTTATTTTTCTTTCCATATTTTAATTTGAGTCTGAGAAAAAGATTTTATAACTTAATAGCATAGTGGTCAATGCACGTCATTAGGAGGGAACTCTTGGCTGCCATTGAGTATTTCCACACTTTATCTTAGGTGTTCAGGGGAGTAGGAAGTGAACCTCTATTTTTCCTATCTCATGACCATAATTGTTACTCAGGCTCCAGCACCTTGTCTTTTTCACCAAGTCTTTATATGATTTTAATGTCCGTGTTCCTCATCATTGTACTTGGCCCTAGGATAGGAATGTCTCACACTTCATTGGTGGTAGTAGTGCCTTGGTGGTGAACTTTGCTTCCTTGCTGAAGGTTGTTGATTAACAGAGGCATGTTCACTGCCTCTGCCTTCAAGTTCTGACCTTTGCTAAATGGGACAGTTCGCGCAAGAAAGAGCAGGGCTGTCTCCATCCCCTCACCTCCAGTCTGTATTGGACAGTGCTCATACATCTTGTACAAATGCAGGATGGGCTACATCACTGCCTCCTCCTCCTGTTGTGCTTCTTTGATAGAAGCAATGGACTCCCTCCCATCTATGAAAGAAAACACTAACTCATAGCTCGTTGTGAGTGTGCAGTCATGACTCGACAGTGGAAAAGGTCATTTGTCACAAAGCAAGACATGGAAAGGTGAAGAAGGTTGTCAACAATAACACTATGGGTGTTCTCAGGATTAAACCATTTGGCTATCCAGGCATGCAATCTCAACCACAGAAGTACTAGTTCAGGTATCTGAATCTTTAGGAAGTGCAGACACTATTGGATTCATCCATTTGGCTCCATGAACTCAGAAAGTCAAGTACAGCTGTAACAGCAAGTATAGATATCTGGAGCTCAGTTCCCCACCTCTCACCTGAGACTGTGTGGACTTCTTTACACTGTGGGGAAGCTAGAAAGGTAAACACTTAAAAAACTTCTGGAAAGATAATGGAAACCATACAAACAGTTCAGAAGGGATGGAGGAATCACAAGGTGGCATGTATGGAGCATAGTTCTCCAGCCCTGGGGCCAGCTCCCATCCGCTCTTACTCACACTTAAAGTCTCTTACTCTCCAGGGTGTCTTTCTCCAAGCAGCCTCTGTATTGTGCTAAACCAGGCATAGTTTGTAGCTGGCTTAGGATGAAATCAAGTGAGGGACTATATTTACATTGTCACATTATGGAATGTTTCAGGGCAGAGCTCATGTCTGTGCTGTGGCTGTGTTTAGTTTGTTAGTCCAGTCAAACCCACTAGGTCTGTAAGAGGAAGATAAGATCAGTAAGCTCTACTGAATCGTAAACATAGGGAAGTAAGTAAGAAGAATCCCACTTTAGTTTTAAGAGAACCACTTGTTTTGTGGTTTGTATCTGCAGTGAGGACTTACGATGTCTTCTGCATATAGTGTCATTTCTTTAGCTACCCTACAAAAATGGATAAAATGCATCAAAATACTTCATTGTTCAGTTGAAGAACTTGTTTTTTAATTTTCACCTTTGTTTTGAAAATACTGTGTAATAGATTAGGACTATTTCAGAAACAGCGGGATTATTCCTAGGTAGTTAGGGGTGCATGATTTATTTGTGGCTCTCCTTGAAATTCCTAATTGGTTGTCTCAACCTAGAATTGTTGCCTTTTGGATAAACAGAATTTGGATCAATTAGAGAACAAAGTGTGCATTGCATTTGCAAGGAGGAAGTTTGCCGGGATTCGGAGAATTTAGTTTCTTGAGCTTTTAAATAATTAGGTAATCTTGTAGGGAATCAGAATAGACAATAGATAAAGCAGTGGAAATGTGCTTCATTTTTCCTAGGACGTAAGAAGTTTAAATGCAAACCAACAAAGCAAATATAAAGACTATAAACTATAAAGAATTTAGTGTTACAGTATATGGCGACTGAATGAACTGTTTGTCCAAAGAATTAAAGACTGTCAGTTTATCTTCTTGACTTTAACTTTCTTACCTCCACAATACGATGTGACTGTTTCACAGTGTTCCTGTATCCCCACCTGCAAAACGCAGGTTTTATTTCTCTTTTGGCCATAGTTGTTTATGAAAATCAATACTTATCGAATCCACTTGGAGTATAAAGTGACAGATTCACAAACTACCCATCAGTAGGTTTCAGTGCCCTGGAGTCTTTATGTACCACTAGGAGAAAATGCAGTTACTTAACAAAGTTAACATTTTCCTGTTGAACGTGCTCAAAGGGGCCACTATTATAGATGAACCTGTGGGCTGTGAAACTTGTCTCATGTGCAAGGGTAAGGAGGATTCAAAAGAAACAAGGGTGTGTTAGTGATGGAGAGGAAAAGCTGAAGGAGATCTCAAGCACACAGAGCAACACGTAGGTGATGGGACTGACTAGTAAGGGAAAACATGTCTTAGTGAAATGAGCACACCAGTATGCATGCTGCATAACCACCAGCACTGGTCTGTGTTCTCTTTTTCTCATAGAAATCATATTATTCTGCATTTTGGCGTGTCTACACTGCTGGCTATGCAGCATCAGTGACTTCACTGATTACAGCTCTAATTGTCTTTGCTGCCTTCAGGTAAAAAAACCAATGGTCTCTTTTTCAGGATATCTTAAGACAGCCTCACCCTAATTCCTCCCAAACCCTTTGTGTTTTTGTTTTGTGGGCTTTTTATTATTATTATTATTATTATTATTTTTATTTTAAAATCCTTCTCAGACATAACACCATTGATGGCTATGGGTCCTTCTTTATTTATGTTGTAGCTCATTGATGCAGCTGTTAAAACAAGAAAGCTGGCTGGGAATTCTGTCATAGTCTCTTTAATGACACCATACAGTGGAATTGCTCCAACCAGTATCACCATTAACATAAGATAAATATTGCTCCAGTGCATAGCAGGACGTACTCTGCAGAAACTGAGTGTCTTACGCCACTGAACCAGCAGCAATTCTAAATTGTCCATTCCCTCTGTTAAAAAATATTGTTTCCATAATTGAGAGCTATAGAAAGACATTTCAAGAAATGTAAATGATTTGGATATTAGGAAATGGATCCTCAGTTTCACTGGTCCCAATGCACTTGGACAAAAAACTTAAGCTTACTCTGCAGATGTGAGTGCAGAGCACAGAAGCAGCTTTCTAACTGGAGTGGATTTACAGTCTCAAAGGTCATGTCACTTTTAGAGAAACCCATGACCAAGAGGCTGATATGCCCAAAACTTGAAGGAGATTCCTTCATCTCAAGATCAAACCATGGTCTAGGGAAATGCAGTGTAGGGTAAGGCAGCTACTCCTCTGGCAGCCATCCCACAACATGTGACTGACACCCGCTCAATGTTCTGTTCTCCTCTAGCCAGAAAGGGGCTGAAGAGCAGGTTTACAAGCTCGTTCAACAAAAAAAATGCTGTTTACAATAATAAAAAGGCATTATTGCAACACAGCCCAAAAGTCCCAGAGTTACTTTCTGCTTCTGGCAACGCCTTTAAAGGTGTGGTGATTCAAATACAATTATATTAGCACTTTTATTTGCTTAAAGAGATAATCATAGAATCATCATAGAATTATCAAATGGTTTGGGTTGGAAAGGACCTTAAAGATCCTCTGGTTCCAAAGCCCCTTCAATGGTCAGGGACACCTTCCACTAGACCAGGTTGCTCAGAGCCCCATCCTATCTGGTCTTGAACATTTCCAGTGATTGAACATCCACAACTTCCCTGGGCAACCTGTTCCAGTGTCTCACCACCCTCAGAGTGAAAAACTGCTCTGCTTCCTTGTGTCTAGCTCTCTCTCATATAGTGACAGATCATTTATTTGCTTTGGAAGTTGTCTGAAGCCACCCTGTATTCCTACTTGAGTTTTGATGAGACCTTGAGAAATTTCTCCTGAAGAACAATTTTTATTTTCTCTTTCCCTGTCAGAAAATTCCACTGTACGCGGAATTACATCCATATGCACCTGTTTGTCTCCTTTATCCTGAGAGCAATTGCTGTTTTCACCAAAGATGCCGTTTTGTTTGCAGATGAAACTATGGACCACTGCCTAATATCAACGGTACTAAACTTCTCCTCTCTCTTATCCTCCATTTAACATTTATTTCTTGACCCGAAGAGAACATGGAGATTTCTTAATCCCATTTCTCTTTAGTTTGCTAGAACTGAAATCTCAA
Organism: Todiramphus chloris collaris; assembly: GCA_025345505.1. Classification (NCBI taxonomy): domain Eukaryota; kingdom Metazoa; phylum Chordata; class Aves; order Coraciiformes; family Alcedinidae; genus Todiramphus; species Todiramphus chloris. The sequence goes on along the minus strand of JANVCC010000153.1, from coordinate 500,713 downwards.
AACAAACAATACTGCACGAACCCAAAGACCAAGTGCTATGGCTACATTCAGCTTTGACATAAAAGGTCTGTCAACTCTAATGAAGCTGTAACAATTTCTACCAGTAAAGAGTTTCATCTGTAAGAGAGGGTCAGTGTTTCCCTTTCAAAAAACTGAAGTCAATTGAAATGATAGAATCCCAAACCTACTGAAATCTTGTAATAATTTCTTCATTCTTGTGTGGTAACACTGAACTTTCCCTATCTGTGTAGAAAAACTAGACATGACGGAGAGTAGATCTCATAGTTTTTTCTTCCTCTGCATTTCCAGGTTGCTTGTAAGGCTGCTGTGGCATTCTTCCAGTTCAGTATTTTAGCTAACTTCTTCTGGCTTCTTATAGAAGGGATATACCTACAAACACTGCTTTTGCTGACCTTTGTTTCGGACAAGCAGTATGTATGGTGGTTCATATTTACTGGCTGGGGTTAGTACTCTTTCCCTCTTTATGTTATTTATTTATTTCCATTCACTTTCAGAACTAGATACAATATTTGTTCTGAGACAAAAGGTGCCTGTCAAAGATGCCACTTTTCTGATGAAAGCTGCCCATTCATCCAGTACTACTGCATCAACATCATACCATTGTTATGTCTTCCCTCTCATCTTGTTAGATATTTAACTGTTCAATGCTTTGAAGGAGAGGATAGGATGGATTACTAAAAGCACTCTGATAAGTCTGCTTGAAAGACCTTAGCACTCATCTTTAGGACTTTAGGAAGTAATTTCATGCATTTATACTAACTTAAAAGTTAGCCATCAACTCTAATCTAATCTAATCATCTAATCTTATCTAATCTAATCTAATCTAATGTAAACTATCTCTTCAGGTTTCTCCTGCAGTCAGTAGAGTGAGGTATGCATGTGATATTGGTGATAAATCCAGTCCTCCAGAAGAGTAATGTGGCTGCATAGCATCCTGGAAATGTGTTGCCTTCCTCTACTGACTACAGACATTTGGCTGACTAACTTTAAGTTAACATTTTTCTTTTAGAAAGCAGAATTCGAGTAATCTTAACTCATGTGGGTTCAGGCCTAGGAATCAAACAATTCTAATTTTTTTTTTTTTTTCTCGAAAGACCTTTTGGATTTAAGGAAAGTTTTGAGTGTATAAAATAATGAAAATTTTCTCTGTCAGAATATGTGCACCTAATACATAAAATTTCTTTCACTGCAGAGAATTGTTTATTGTGATTCTCAGATATTCTCATATGTCACCCTTGGCTATTCTAAAATAGAGGCAGTCCAACTGAGTGGTTACATTGGCATTTTTGGCTTAGGAGTGAAACCCAAGTTCTCATGAAGTAAATAGTAATTTAACTTTCATCTTCAGAGTCTCAGAATATCGTTCAATGTAATTAATTTTTAAAAGTTTGGATTTTATAAAGGGGTGGTTGGTTTGGAGGTATTCCAATTATGATTGCCTGAAACTAGACCCTTAGACCTTGATTAATCGCAGATAACTTGAGATAACAAAGGCAACACCTCAATAATGTAGTAATCTTCATCTCCTTCTATAATCAATGGAAAGTGAAAGATATCTCAGGGGGACCTCCACTGGATGATATGGATATAAATATTTCTCTTAATTAGTTAAAAAGACAACTTGAACTGAATATGGCCCCAGCTTAAAGGTCTTGAACAAAGGTCTAAATTTAGGAAGGTCAACTTCTAGGCCTTTCCTACAGATCTCAAATGATACTTAGATATATCACCTGTATTTAAATAGATATATGAGTGAAAATATGACCTGCTTCAGATTAGAGTCCCTTCATGGCAGCTTTGCAAGTCACTTAGTCTTTGGGAATTCAATTCCACACAAGGAGAGCAAAAGGTATTGCTCGTTCATAGGCCTGCTTGGGGGGGGAACCCAAAAGGAATTAACTATTCAGTCAAAAATGTAGAGAGATAAGCAGTGATAACATGAGGCTAGAAATCACCAGTTCCTGGATTTAGCTAAATTTTCATGGAACCTTATCAACTGATGTGTCTGGAGTGATTACTGGAAGCTCCTCAGGACAATAATGTGAACTCTTACAGCTAGAGTACAAGAGTAAGCTGCCCACTGTTTGCATGATGAAAAAGCTTGAGATAAATAAGTGATTCATCCAGCTTCACATGTGCTCATAATTCATATCCAAAACTTGAAGTAATTCTTAGCTGTTAATTTTGATAACATAGTTTCACAACATCCCCTATTTTCCTGTTGTTTCATACTCCCGCCTTTTTTTTTTTTTTTTTTCTTTTCCTTTTGTTTTCTTTCCCTGAACCACAAGTTAAGTTCTTTCACAAAGTTATTTAAAACTGTCTTACACATTGTTTGACCTTTATTGTAAGTCTGATCTACTGCACTGTGAAACTCCTTGGAATAAAGTTTCCATGGGTCATGGTATTCAGAACAACTCTATTCTGTTCCATGTTGATTTGTCCAGGAGCTCCCACTGCTGTGATGTTTGCTTGGGTCCTCACAAGAATCCATCGACAAAACACCGGGTAAGTGGGAGTTTGGATAAGGAAGCCAAGGACATCCTATTTTGTATTGTATTTTGATTTTATAGTGGTGAAAAAATAGATAAAAAACCAGAAAAGCCAAAAAAATGTTGTTCTGAAGTTGTCCCTCTAATCTTTACACTTCATGTCCATGTAAGTGAGAAAGTAGATTTAACTCTCCTGCTTTTGGTGTGCATATATGGAGTAATAAAACCTGGAATATCATAAGGTATTGAAATTTCATTTAGTTTCCTAATGCCTAGTCCTTGAAATAAATATATTTTAAGAGAATCACTACTTCTGTATAAATTCAGCCAGAAATTGCTAATACTATTCTCTTCCAATAAGTACCTTCAAACAAACACAGTTCGTCCTCATAAATAGATTCTTCTTTCATTTCCATTCAGTTATTTGATTTTTTTATTTTATTTTACTATTTTATTTTTATCTTTTAATATGAGACCCAGATTAAAATCAGATGATTGTTTATCAAAAGCTGTCCTGAATGCCTTCAGGTCATTTCATGTGGATGTTGAGCTGGAAAAGATATTTTACACCCACTTGCTCGGGACTCAGATTAATGCTGTAGAAGCAGTAAGAGCAGTAAGTTCTGTGGTCCACCACATTTGACATATTTGGCACATCCTGTTTTCCTTTCTTCATATTGCTGGAGAACATCTGCAGAAGAAGTTCTCCACTGTGATATTTCATAAGTGGATGTGGTCTACCTTTACACATCGTGTGCTTCCTTTTCGTAGCCAGGAAAGGTACAAGGAAGATTTAATTTTTCCTCTTTTCTCACTGCTCCTCTTCAAAGGAATTGCTGAGTTTATTTGTTGGATCTGTAGCAAGGAATCTAAGCCAAGATACTCCAGTTACAGAGAGAGTTCAGAGAAAGGTGGAGAGCAGGAACAAGAGCTCTGACAAGTTCTCAAAGGCTTAAAGAGAGGTCTGAAAAATGTCTGAACTTCTGGTGCTCTTCTAGCAAAGTGATTAGCTGCTCAGTTTACTTCTCTGATGTATTTTAGACGTCCACTTCAATATGAGATTGTATCCTGCTATATTGGTCTCCTCAGACTGCAAAGGAAATGCACCTGAATAGATCTGCTGAAGACATCTACACAGTCAGCTGAATCTCATTGCAGATCCTCCAAATTTATTTGGTTGCTCTTCTAATATTAGATATGTAAACAAGCTATAGTATGAAAACCACTCATCTTTTACCTAATAGCCTAGTAAATGGGAAACCTGAGTTCTTCAGACACAACTGCTCTGAACACAACATTGCTCACATTGCAAAGATACACTGTACGCTCAGACTAGGATAAGCCACCACCTGTAAATCTTATCTTTATGCAGCCAAATCTCCCGTGTCACAATACTGGAAGGGAAAACACAGGAAAAAGGATCATGATATAAGCCAGCACATATGACACATGAGTGGAGGGAGTCAAGCTAGATTGTTACTGATGTTAAATACGTGGTGAACGGCCTCAAAACAGGGACCTAAAGTCCAGTTTGGTCTGTCTCTTCAGGGTATTTTGACCAGATACTTCCTGCCTAATTCCTCATGACCCCAAAGTCATCACATTCATAGCTGCACAGCAGTTTAGTCTCTGATCTGTAAAACAGTGACTTTTTTTTCAGCAGAAGAGCAAGAAAGAAGCCTGAAAATACAAATGTGCATTTCTTGACTTTGCTTTGGTTTTTCAACCCTTGTCTCTTCCTGTAGAAATTTCATTTAGATTGGGTTGCATAGAAACTTTTAAACAGGTATCAAGGGTACCAGTTCTGGTAGGAGACTGAAATGGTGATTTAAAACTTAATGAGCATCTCTTTCCTATTTTGTGACAGAAAAACCTTCCTGTGTTGTGGAAAGCTCACATGGTACAGATAACATGACTGGTTTTGTTTATTGTTTCAGATGTTGGGATGATGATGAAAATGGAGTGGTGTTGTGGATCATCAAAGGCCCCATTCTGCTAACTGTAATAGTACGGGTTTTTTTCATTTTGTCTTGAATATCTTTTGAAATGTGAAAGCTAAGGTAGTGTCTCCTTTCAGTAAGCTGGGAGACAAGCAGTAGCACGTGCTGTGGCATTGAATTTCAAATAGATGCAAATTATTGTATAGCATATGGTTTTGTTGCATTTTTTTTTTCTTTCCCACAAAAAATCACTTTAAATCATGACCTACAGGGTAAATCCTATATTTTCTAAAGGCATGCTAGGAACTGTCTAATGGACCTGTCTTAACACCTGCATTCTACATGCCACAGTCATGCCTGTGTTTCTGTAAGTCATTTCTGAGGAAAGGCAAACCATACTGGCAAGATTCTTAGATAATATGAAGCTGGTTTAATACAGGAAATACATACAGATTATGTTATCTGGTATGTTTTAAAAATTAGTTCTCAGGATATAAAGACAGAAAAAAAAAAGTCTCCCTTATGAACACGTTTATTCTGTCTGAATTTAGGGAGGAAACAGTATGTCATTTAGGTCTGTATCTGTTACAATCCCTGTCATAAGCCACGGAGGAAACAGGGGGACTACACAGACCATGTAAGATCTGCTAGGTGCTGACAAGTACAAGGAGTTAACATCAGACAGAAAAATGATATTAAGATATGTAGGTCTGTATTAATTCAACATAACTTTCAGCATATCTCTATGTATACCTATTTATTGGCTGGAAAAATGAATACTATTTCTAATACTGCTGATTTAAGCTGACATCAGATCTGCACTGGTCTGTAGTGGTGTAGTTTCCATGACTGGGGATTTTTAGTTCTTTTGTATCAAGTGAAAGTATGTCCCGATCTGTGGTAAGTTTACAGATTTTGTCTTGTCTTTTCAGATTAACTTTATTATATTTATTAATGTGATCAGAATTCTAGTCCTTAAATTGAAATCTCAAGAGGGAGGAGGGAGCCATTCAAGCCACTTTGTGTAAGTATTTCTGGGCGTATTGATACTGAGCTCTTCTAGTTGCTGTAAGAAATGTTTTATGGGCAGGAGCACATAAAGAAGTACTCCTTACTAACAGAAAGAGACATCCCCGGAATACATAACAATGTAAACTTCATTTTTTATCACAAATATCATATCCTTTTTTAATTTAGGGGGAGAAGGGTAGGGTGGATGTGTTGGGGAAAAATGATAAAAGTGAAATATAAAGTATTACAAGTCCAGAAGGACCCAGTTTGAAAGTGTGAACACTGCATGTCAGATAATGCATCCATCTTGCTTCCAGTCCTTTCCACAAAAATGGCCTCACATAGAAAGATGCAGACAATTTCCCTGAAGTCCTCAGCAGTAGCACAATGCTGCTGTTCTGCTAACTGAACCCAGGCATTCTTATTCATGATTCCCTTCACTATCAATGGAGATATTATCAGTGCTGTCAAAGGACTCTAGTGAGCTATTTAACTCATCCTGAAATATGTAGGTATGGCTGTTAGTTATGGCACAGCACTTGGAGTAAACCAGTGACCTTTTGGAGTGAGCTGAAGGCCAAGTAGAAGACCTGAGAACATCACCAGTGGCTCTGACTCCAGATTAAGCAACTGAACTGAGTCCTATGGACAGTGACGATTAGATCTCCATTGACAGTTTTGGAAGTTGAGATACATCTATGGGAGATACTTACATGAGATTGAGGTCAGTCTCAGGAGAGTAGATCAAAGTCCTTAGTTTGATGCCCCTTTTTTTGCTTGTATAGCAAGGAGAAGAACCCTTAAAGGTCAATCCAGAAAACTTCCCTGCTGATTCGTTCATCTTTGTTCACCAGGTGTTGACAGTGGGAGAAAGTAATCTTTCCATGACTGTAGTTGCTTCCATTATGGAGCTGCCCTCTGTATTAAAATTTGTTCCTACATATAATTGCTGTCACTGATTCCATATTTCTAACAGTACATTGTTTTTTTTAATTCTTGCTTTGCCAGGAGACTTGCTAAATCCACGTTACTTTTAATCCCCCTCTTTGGAGTGCACTATGTTGTGTTTGCATTTTTCCCAGAAAGCACTGGTCTGGAAGCTCGGCTTTATATTGAGCTGGGCTTGGGTTCTTTTCAGGTAAGCTGGACAAAATGTTTATCATTCCTAAGAGGATTGGTCTGAAGCACCACGCTCTCAGGAGTTTTATGTTTTAGGTTGGTTATTAGAGCAAGTGTTAATAACATGTCTAAATTCAAAACACACATTTCATCTTATTCCTTCTCAAGCTCTTTCTGTTGTTTGTTCCCTTATTATTTGAAATCTCATACTACTTTTGAGCTTTGACTTAAACTTCATATTAATAACCACAAAAAAAAATAACAATATCTACCTTTATTGAATAACAACGACATAGTGCCATGAAGATCAGTCTATGGATTAAAGTGAACTGATTGAAACTAATTCCACATGCAACAAAAATGATAATAAGAGGAATGAAAAAATAAGGATAATATATAACAACCTTTTCTGCCCCAACCTTTTAGCAGCAGTGAACCCATCACATTAATACTTCTTTTTATTTTTGCTTTTATTTTGCCATACTGCTGCCCAGAACAATGTTTTGAGTTTGAGAGAAATGGGCTGGGTATGATGTCATTTGCTATAATAGAATAGAATAGAGTGGAATAGAATTAAAATACTACAAGAGAATTAAAATAATAGAATAGAATAATATAAATATAATAATAATAAAATAGTTGAGGTATTTTTCCTTTCCTCCTCTACCTCACAACAGCCTGTCTACATTCATATATGCTGAAAATGATCCTTTTTCCATGTTTAACTCTCAACCATGGCAAGACTCTTGTTTGAGAAAATACTTGCTGGCTCAAGCAAAAGCTCTGCCATGGACCGTGTTCACATTTTGACAACACAGAGAAGCAAAAGCCAGTCTTCAGGGCAGTGCCTTGTTCAGTTTCCTAATACAGATGCCATCTGATCAGCGTTTGCCTGTGCTAGCTCTGTCTGTGAAATGTCTCCCAGCTCATTAACACTCCCCCAAAACAACTCCTGACTAGTTCTAGGTGAATAGGAACCCAAGACCTTTCCCAAGAGGTTGTTGGCTGAACACAGTCATTCTCTTGTGAGTGAAAGGAGAGAGTTTAGCAGAAAAGATGCCAGATGAGCAGGTCATCACCCAGGTTATTCACTACTGTAAGTATAGACTACAACAAGACAGAGGTCCCTACTACTTTATCTAAGGAGGGGAACTTATTTGTAGGATAACAGGAGGCAGTAAGTTAGTTCTTAGTGTCTCCATACAAGAGCAATAATATACATAGAGTGTTGCCAGTCAGTTAAGGAATTTGATTCTATTATTAAAATCCCCTAAATAATGTGACATCAACTGAATTCCCAATGTACAATGGAAAATACGTATTTTCTGTTGCCTTACTCATAGTCTGAATGAAACCAGATGTCCTTCTCTGATTCTATGCTGCTCATCCTGATGGTTGCCTTTTTTTCTCCCTACCCTCCTTGTCCTAGGGTTTTGTTGTCGCTCTTCTTTATTGCTTCTCAAATGCAGAGGTGAGTATCAAGTACATAAGATCATTAAAACCTTTTAAATTCATAGGCCTCTCTTGTTTTTCTTTGTTTTTGTTTTGTTTTTTTTTTCCCTGTTTCCAGAATAGATCTGTGCTTTGATCTGCTCCTGAAAGCATGAAATATCCATGGCTTTTTTTTCCCTTGGTACCTTTGTTGCCTTTCTTTGTATTCCTACAGTTCTGACAGAAGAATGCAATGTAAGCTTTGAAACAATGACCCTTTACAAATGGTTGGTGACTTTCCCATCAAGGGACTTTTTGTCTGCTTTATGTCTGATAAGCTATTGTGATGGTGTCTCAATGCAAAGCTCATAACACTCCTTACTTTCTTTAGGTTTATTTCCTGCTGGTGATTTTCTTCCCTTTTCCCTTTCTCTTTCACCCCTGTGTATTTTCAGTAGTTTTGTTCAAACACTTTCTTTCCTGTTTTTGTAACACTGTTAGAATCTGGATAAATAGTACATTTTTAGAAAGCCTATAATTTTGAAACCTAGCTAAATTTGATTGCACTTTCTCCAGAAGAATAAAATGAATCAAAATGTAAAAAAATCCATCTCATCCTCAGAGAAGTGCGTAGATTAGATGAAAAGAATGACCCACAAATGGTGCCTCAGTCTCTCCACTAATTTAAACTGGAACGTTCTCGCAGGGATGGCTATGTGTAGGTGCAATTAATGCTACCCAAGGATGAATAATGCCTAAAATACGTTGGTTACTTAGTGTGAGTGTGTTTCTCCAGGTTTATGTATCTGCAATAATGTGAGAGACTGTGCTGCTGCTAAGCAAGATGGTTTCTTTATGGCATGAAACCAAGGGCTGGTATTGTACACAGGAGTGTTAAAGGGACCTTGAGCTTGCTAGGATAGTACTGGGTTGGTGGAGGAATCCCCTCGTTTATTTATTAGCATTTTGAAGGCACCATGGGGCATGTTCTGTCCGTATTTGAAGCTGCACACAGGGGCTGGCAAGTCTCGGTGGTTAACAGAGAGAATAAAGGCAGAACAGGGGCCACCTCAATGATAAATATTGCCAGTAACTTTCATGGATCCATGATGTCCAAGATGGACTTCTGCAAGCCCCACTCTCTTTCCATACATCTCTGTAGAGACTGTACCTCAAAAAGGATTAGATAACAGAATTACTAGAGGAATTCCTGAGTTCAGAGAACTTCATCACATTTGTCTATACATAGATTTTTACTCTGTAAAAAAAAGTAATACTTTCACTTACCATTTTATTTCTCCATTTAATTTGGAGTGCGTTTGTGCTAATGGTGCTACAGCTGTAACACTGCCATAGATTTTCAGCACTAATGACAGCCACTGAAGATGGCAGTTTGTGGTTAGATTCATTTGAAATATCTTAGCTTTTGGAATAGCATTTATAGGTCGCTTTATAGACATTCAGGATCATTCTATAATTCTGTGCTTCTGAGGATCTCCAAGACCTCTGTCAAATATAAAATGCATTCAAGTAGATTCAGCATCTTTCAGAGTCAGTAAGAGATCTTTAAGAAGGATTTCAATCTGGATAAACTGAAAGCCTGAAGAAAGCTTATTGTACATAGCAGGAGACACCAAGGAGGCACAGAAGATTAAGTATGAGGAAAACCAGAAATTACACAAAAAGGTAGAAATATATATGAAGCAGAACTATGACAATAAACAAAGAAGTTGCAGTCAAAAACTCCCTGTCACCTTCTGAATTTTGGTCAGTAAGTTAGGGTTTTTCTTCCAAAGTGGACAAAGATATAGTTTAAGTTCTAAAAATGTGTTAAGGATTAATCCTGACTGATTCAGGTATCTTGGCATCTGGGCTATGTATCCAGGCAGACATTTTGGCATATTTTACCTTCAGTGTCCACAAGTCAGAATTTTCTGATTCTTTGTTTTTAAATTCCTTTTCTATAGGTTCAAAGTGAACTGAAGAAACAACTGTGTAAATGGCAGTATCAAGAATACCTGAACTTCATACACAAACACAGGACTTTGTCCAGAGAAAACAGTCCAGTCAACTATGTCACTCAGTTGTCACTGCTTGAAAAAATTAGTCCACAAAGGAAAACATCTCTGTACCAGAACAGTGTAACTTCCGTCTGAGCCTTTCTAGCAGAACGAGTTGCTGTGACATCGTAACATATAAGAGACAGCCAGCCTGGATCCTTTATGGTTTCTGTAGTGTCAAGGGTCTTTTGTTTAGTACTTGTCCTGAATGTGAGCTGCTTTGCTCACCTGGTACAGTTCAGTATCACAACCCTGGTTCTTACTCTCCTTAAGCATATAACATCTCCTTGTTTTGTTAAGAAAAGCCAGACCTTGAGCTAGTGTGAATTTTAGGTTAGCACCCCAAAAAAACCCCAAAAACAAAACAACAACAAAAACAAACACAAAAAAAACCCCAAAACAAAACAAAAAAAACCCAAAAAACCAAACCCAAACAACTCCCAGGCCCAGCATGTTTGTCAGTGTAACCCAAAATCTCCAGTTTTCAAGACTGCTGTTGCTGATCTTCATTTGAACCAGTTAACATTGTGGCAAAGATTACCATAGCAATTAGTGATGTTTTACCAGTTTTTCTGAGACAACTCGAGTCAACTTGACGGGAATTACACCCAGAAACTTGCTAAGCACCTACTAATGGAGCAGAAACCTCCTTTGGAAGGAACCTCAAGACGTTTCAAGAGTGACATAAAAAAAAGAACCAGTTACATTATCTACTTGGGTTTTGTTCTTCCATACCTGTTGAATGGAGAGATTAAATTAGTCCAGAGGACCTTTCTTGTCCATGGGAAAACAGAGTACCTGAACATTAGGTAGATTATATGTGTATGAAGGAAGACCATAGAGCAAACCCAATGCAGTATGCTACCCTGAGCTCAGGATAATTTACAGACCTACTCTTAGTGCCCAGATTCTGGTCCTTGTGTAGCAGGAACAGGCCTTCTGCCACCATAACCTTGAAGATGGGCTGGATCCCTCAATTAAATACACCAAGACTAATAAAACTAATCTGCTGCGGGTGCTGTGATTATCTCAGTCCTGCCCATAATTTCTCAGCTCATTATCACCTCACTCAGTGACATTGCTGGGGTCAGAAGTATCAACACAGCAGTGTGGTCTAGTGAAGCAAAGTATGGTCTAGTAAAACAAAGAGATCCAATGTTGTGCTTGCATCACTTCTTTGGGTGACTCTTTCTTCGGGACTGAGTTGCACTCTACCTCAAACTCTCCAAAAATAAAGGGCACTAGACATAGTTATAGTTCCTTTCAAGAGAGGACCATTCCCAGGAGAACCTGCACTCAGACTTGAAAGCACTGCTAGAGACCATGGTCATTTAATTACATGCTGGCTTTCTCTGAACTGCAGTATCAGTTTAGCTTTAAAAAGTGGTACTCCAATCCCTCTTTTTTCTCTATTCTTGGTTCATTATTTAGGCCAGGAGACATTTGACTTTGTGGAGACCTCTTTGTTGATTTTTAGGTGCATCATCTCTAGTTCCATTATTAGATCAGAGATGAATGGTCCAGATTTCTACAAACATGATTTGGATCAGTCCTTTATTAATTAGGCATTTACCCTATCTGTACCACTGAATCAGGTGTCCTCTATAAAGTGACATTTTGTCTGTTCTGACCTCCCTGACAATTTTCCTTGCAAAAGTAACTGCTGCGGTGTTCAGTTTGTTGCCTAGCATAGTGATGTGATCATATTTGTATGATGTACACCTATAAAATGCAAGTGATAATTACAGCAGTTGAGTTTGTAATTTGTAATTATATTAGTTTGGATATATCAGTTGAAACTTTATAAAAACAGGACAGTCTTATAATCATGTTTACTATGGACACAGTTTGTAAGCCAATGAATATGTGCAGTTTTGATCTTTTCATCCAAGAAAAGATTTACATTACATGATCCTGCAGCCTGGGTTAACTCACCTTTCAAGGCACCATCCCTTAGACACAGATCTGTGGTAGTCTGCTTCTATCCATTTTTGAGAGAAGACCATTAGTTCAGGTGTCTGACTACTTCTGAATGTGTTTGTGAGGAAATAGTTGTGGTAAACATTATTGCGTTGTCTATGTGAAGGAAATGACCCATATCTCTTCACCTGCCTTTGGAAGGGAACAAAGTTGTAGTGAATTTTGCTTTTGGCTGACCTGGGAATTCTTCTTTCAAAAAAACCCCAACCATCCTGGCCTGAGGCTTTATGTTGTGGAGACTTCTCCCAGTACAGTCTCCTCTTTACTTTCTCTCCCACCTAAATCCATTTGGTGCATATATCAGACCTCTTGTGTCATAGCAATTCCCACTTCCCAGCTGAGCTCCTAGGATGGCCTGCATTTGATTTTAAGACCACACATCTCACTGTATGTCCTCTTTACTACTGGGAAGCTTCTTTACTGGACTAAGGTTCCAGAGGAAGGAGAAAAGATGGCAAAGAAATGTGATAGGTCCCAGTACACCATGAAGGATCAGTCGCTCAGTGCTCAGTCTCATAAAAACTCTAGTGACCCCACCACCTAGTTTGTACTCGTATACCATCACTCTGCACATTCAGTTTGCATTAACTCCTCAGATATCCCCTCTTGACTCAAGTTCTTTCCGGGCATCCTCACAACTCATCTCACAGAGATCCCACGTAATGCCTCAAAGGTTCTCCAGCAACCTCAGCAATACACCAGCCGCCTGCTCTGCCTGTCCTTTATCCAGAATGTTCCTTCAGTTAACATTTCCAAGACATTTACTTTCCAAACGTTTTTGATCAGGATGTGTAAGCCATAAGCTGGAATGGAGAGCTATATGAAGATATTCTGCATGTACACAAAGACACTATTTACATGGCTTGTGTAAAGGGCACACTTAGAACAACCTGGTGACGAGGTTAATAATCATAGAACCAATCATAGAATAGTTTGGGTTGGAAGGCACATTTAAAGCTCATCTGGTCCAACCCCCCCTGAAGGAAGCAGGGACATTTCCAACTAGAGCAGGCTGCTCAGAGCCCTGGCCAACCTGACCTGGAATGGTGCCAGGGTCATTGATCACCTCTCTGGGAAACTCATTCCAGTGTCTCACCAGCCTCAGTGTCAAAAATTTCTTCCTTGTCTCTAGTCTAAATCTCTCCTTTTCCAGTTTAGAACCATCACCCGTTGTCCCGTCCCAACAGGCCCTACTAAAAAGATTGTCCCCAACTTTCTTATAGGCTGCTTTTAAAAACTGAAAGGCTGCAATAAGGGCTCCTTGGCACGTTCTTGCCCTTTATACTAAGGGAGGTGACTTCCCCCCCTCTACTGCACTCTTTGGAGACCTCAGCTGGAGTACTGTGCTCAGCTCTGGGGCCCTCAGCAAAAGAAAGACATGGACCTGTTGAAGTGGTCCAGAGGAGGCCACGAAGATGATCAGGGGGCTGGAATTCCTCTGCTACAAACAAAAGATGAGGCTTGGGGTTGTTCAACCTTCAGAAGAGAAGGCTCCAGTGAGACCTTATTTAGAACTTAAAGAGGGCCTACAGGAAAGGTGGGGAGGGACTTTTATCAGGGAGCATAGTGATAGGATGAAGGGTAACAGTTTTGAAGCGAAAGGGTTTAGATTTAGAGTAGATTTTAGGAAGAAATTCTTCACCGTAGGGGTGGTGAGACCCTGGAATAGGTTGCCTAGAAAAGTTGTGGATTTCCCATCTGTGGAAGTGGTCAAGGCCAGGTTGGATGGGGCTTTGAGCAATGTGGTCTAGTTGCAGATGTCCCTGCTCACTGAAAGGGGGGGGGGGGCGAGGGTTGGAACTAGATGATGTTTAACCCAAACTTCCAACCCAAACCATTCTGTGACTCTATGATTCTATGGTTCCATGATTCTAAATCAGCTAGGAAAAGCTTTCTTCCTCAAATCCTCTGGCATCTTTGACAGTTTAGCTCTTCACATATTCTCTTCAAATTCCTTTAAAAACTACATGACAACCTGGAAAGATTAAAAACAACTGTCTCAGCTGGTTTTCCTGGTGTTCCAGCAAATACAGGTGAGTCAAATTTCTCACCAAGAACACATTTTTTAACTCTTACAGTGTCAGCAATTTTACTGCAGAAATCTTGCTTGTGTGGACTCCAGATGAGAAGAAATCCTTCCAAAAGGCAGCTTTATCTGCTTTAAAAAGCTGAGCTTCCCTCAGGTTACCTGTCTTTTCAGAGCAATGATTTTCAGAGCAGTGCAGAGGGATAGTAAAAGTCTCTAGAAAAAAACCCAGGTCGGAAAAACACAAAAGGATTTCAGTACATCTCAAACTAGGGAAAAAAGAGTCAATCAGTTTCAAGTGTATTGCATGACTGAGGAGGATTCTTAGGAAAAATTAAATACTGTTGTAAGAAATGCCCAATGAAACATGCTTTTTGTAAGACAAAAGTGGTGTTGAGTTCACAAGTTATGATAGCTAAATCTAGGCATCTGTATCTGGCATCCTAGATCCGATTTGGATGTCTAAGCCAGTGGAAGTATTATCAATACAGTTAGTGAAATCCATAACCACCTATTAAAGGAGCTTGATTTCTTTGTATCCAGGCTACCTATGTGATTGCATCACAAGCATGTGTGCCTTTCTTGTCATCTACTAAACTGCTGTGCAAAACTAAATTCTCTCCAGCAAACTCCATCTCAAGTCATGTGAGCAAAGTTGATAGAATCCACATCCAAGATTAAAAGCTGACTTTAGAGAAGGTACATCCAGCCAATGGGTGAGTGATTACATCCTGAAATGCACAGATGGTTCCAACCATTTTGGAAATCCAGTCGTTATCAATTGCTCAGCTGCTGGGACAGGCTACACAAACTGTCAGGTACAGTTGGATGGCTGCACCCCACTAGGTAGAAGTTGCCAGAATTAGTCCTTTGGTAAAGTCAGGGGTATAAGTCTTGATAATGTGAGGTTAAAAAGTGGTTTAAAATCAATGTAAACTATAAACAAGGAGCAATGAAATAAAAATTAAGAGATGTATTTGAATGAGAAATTTTTCTATTGGATTGGAGGCAATACACTCCCCTTGGGGTTTGACACATCTGCTAAATGAGGTTTTCTTGGTGTCTGTAGTATGGTAGTGTTTCTTTAAATGTGAGGATACTTACAGAGGACTTTTAGAGTGTGCTGAAGTACTTTTGGAGATGCTTTATCTTTCTCTGTCTCTTAACTATAAAAGGAGCCTAAGAGAAGCTCTTAGACTCGGTGTGACCTTTAGAAATAAGGCCTTTTCCAGATTCCCTGTTCCACATTTTCCAATTTCCCTCTTTAGTAAGACAGTGACTGATTGAACCCTTCTACACTTGGTGGAAAGGGAAGACATATCCTGTGACGTGTCATCCAGCACTCAAAGGAGTGGCCGAGGCTGCCTTGGATCACCAAGTAAATCCATGTGAATTTACATGAATTTAATTTACGTGAATTTACAATTTGAAGGGGTATTTACAGTGATCTGAAATAAAGCAAAAGTTTGAATCCATCTAGCTGCCCTGTCCCTGTCAACTCCCAAGCTGCCCAGGCCATGGCTCAGCGCTGCTATAGGATGCTGATCTCCAGCGTTGAAGCAGCCCTGCCCCACCAAGGCCTCCACTGATCTGGAATGGATACACAGGCTGACATCCTGGCCTAGTCTTGGACTTGCATTGCCATCAGGAATGTCCCCAGTGATCTGGATTCTTGGTTGACCCTGATCTCTGTCTCCAGGCTTTTCTTGTTTCCTCACTTGGGCTGTGACTGTCCCTACAGCCCATGTGATGCCCATTGTCTCCCAGCCCCCATCCCTCAGGATCAGCTGGCCCTGGCTGCTCCCTGACACATCTCTAACCTCCGTTTCAGTAGATATATGTCCACTTCCCCATCAAAGGAAAAGGCTCCAAATGTCTGTACTTTGGCTAAACAATGAGGGAGAATAGCAAGTGAAAGATGCAGCCTGTGTGGAGGTTTCACAGATCCGTGAGGGCCAGACAAAATCTTACGGTAGCTGAAGCTGAGAAAAAATATGACAGAAATATCAGAAATAGGTCATCTTCTGTGGAAGTCTTGTTTCAGTAGGATGAATGTATCTGATCTTTCGAAAATGTACCTGATGATAAAACTCATGAGGTTTGCTTTGACTATAAAAGAATGAAGCCTTGAAATGTATCAGATGTTACAGAGACCAGTCTTTTCCCATCTTTGCCACCTAGTGGTGCCTTTGAGGAAAACACACTTTCTTTTCTTGTTTAGTCCCCTGAGAAATAATATGTAGTCAAAGCACAGGGCCTCAGGGAGTATTAGTTGCAATGGAGAGTCTGTTGTATTTGTATTGGCAGTGTTGGACTGGTGCAGTGCACTGAACACCTACCTTGTGTATCTTCAGTAACGGATGGTGAACAAAGAGCGTGTGTGGCCCTCTAACAGCAAACACTACCTGCCTGGTTGGTCCAGGACTGACTTTGCCCAGTAGAATCCAGGGACTCCTTCCCATGAGGAAGGAAGCCAAGCCTTTTAGCCCAAAAAGCCTCGCCTTTTAGCCCAAAAAGCCTCTATCCTGTTGCTCCAGGAAAAAAATACACTACCCTGTAACTTCACAGACAAAAAAAAAAGTTCTCTTTGGTGCAATTTTATATCGGAACAGACTTATACAAAATGATAATACATTTATTGTGTCATCTACAGCAGTATACATGTTAAAAACAAGTTCTCAAAACACAAAAAAGGTTAGAAAGCAGCAATTGGTATCTGTGTTTCCACCTCATAACAAAGCTGAATAACCCCAGATCCCATTACCAATTAAACCGATTTTTGACCAAAAAAAGGTCAGCATGAGACCCAACAGGCCAGTAAGTTTGTACCTTGACACAGTCAAAAGCCAAAATACAGCTTTCCATCCAATAACTTGGTACTTCTCAGACCTATAGCATGTTGCGTTGCCACTAAATTGACAAGAAGGGAAAGAGAGTGAACACACCAAATATTTGTTTTTACAGATTATACCAGTACACAAAGGCCTCTTGAGACTTCTCTGCAAGCACACAGTCCATTGGAAAAGGCATATCCAGAAGCCAGAGTAATTTCAGACACTGAAGAGTGTCATATCACACAGTGTCATATCACACAGTAATTCTTTACATGGATGAATTCCCCAAAAGAAAGCCAATGGGAAATTGCAATTTTAATCATAAGAAGGTGAAAGACCACGAGGTTCAAGACATTGTTCAAGCTCTGCTGGTGTGTTTTCGTACACAAAGTACAATGTGTATTTAGCTGAACTGAGCTCTTTTAGTACAGGTACACACGGAGCTTAACATCAGAGCATCATTAACTATGACTGCGTACTCCAGATCTTCCTGATGTTACTCTTAAATGAAATTCTGAACTGGTTGCATGCACCTGACTGCTACAAGCAGAAGGCAAAGTCCTAACTTTGGTTAGGATTGGTGCACTATATACCACTTTGTTTCTGGACGTGGTTTGCTTCTGGACACACAAGTGCTGGTCATATGGTCACATACTGTCAGAGAGAACAAAGCTTCCTGAAAACTACTCCTGCTGAGAGCTACTAAGTCTTTATCAAGCATGTACCTCCCTCAGATATGGTTGGTAATACTCGACAGAGGCCACCCTCAAGCTTTTCCAAGACCATTATTTCTCAGCATGCACAAAATTGAACAATAGCAACTGGGCAAAGTTGCCAGGGCAAAACTCATCTACACAGAGACTTCCACAGTGTCAACATCTGTCTCCAATCTGGTCAGCTAGGCTTCCTACTGGAAATAAACAGATACTTGGGAAGTATGAATCATCTCACCCTTGAGTAGAGATCAAAAATATGTTTGATGCTCATACTCTAAAATTGCTCATTTCTCTCTTGTGACCTCAAAGGAGAAGTACAGAAATGAGATCAAAGGAAGCTATCTTCCCTATTGATGTCTAAAGTTAAGTGATGTGGATACCTCTTTAGCTGTCTTCTTAAGTGACACAGGATCTTTTCCAGGACTATGTCTATGAGCCATAATGCCTAATGCTGAAAGTAAGTGCTGAATGTTGAAAGGGAAACATATTTAATATAGACCTTGATAGTTAATTCTTCAAGAAAGAAAATCAGGTGAAACTACGTATTTAGTTTGATCTTTGCATCATGTACATCTCTAGGGTTGCAGACTCGGGAGTTGAACTGACACTACCTTTGTGTAGGTATCAATGTCTAGTCATCTGAATTTGGAGCTGAATCCCAACCAGTGAGTTTATCTCAGTTTCCTAAACATCCACACAGAGTTCATAGATAGGACACAGGAACTGTAGGAGACCATAATCTTGCCTGACAGGTGGAAGCCAAGCAGGATCTCATCTGGTGTCCCATATATTCTGCTCTGTTCTTACTACATTCGTGTGTCCCTCCAGACCTTCCATGCTATAATAACTTTGCTGAGGTCACATTTATTGCTCTGCAGTCATGTAGCAGATGATTTTAAGCATCCTGTTTCCCTGGAAACCTTGACGACATGAGAGAATCTTAGAAGGAAGACATACTACTATGAAATCACAGAATCAAGGAGGAAAAGTTTAATTTGTTGAACTTTCTAGGTACACTCACCAATTGTGGAAACTGAGGATTACCTTTAGCATTGGGATCCTGTACTTTGTCATGTAAGAAGGCTTCATAGGACCTCACTGCAACTGTGAAATCACAGCTTGCATGTTTCTGTAGATGGTGGGAACACAGAGGGGTAAGTATAGTAGGTTCATCCAGGATGCAGCACCAGTTCTACCTGCACCTTCTCAAACCAGTCACTGATTGTGAAAAGGCTACAAAGAGACCTGATTACACTGCTCTTTCATCCTGGTCCATCTGCAATATTGGGTCAGAAATACTAATTGTGATTACAGGTGGCTAACAGTGGTCATGCTTTCCTCACCGTCTCCTCTCAATCATGATTTGTCAAAGTGGCTGTTGGATGGGAGGCACTGAGAGGGTTCATCAAAGACCGGACTATGCTATGTTGCAGAAAGCTAAAAAAACCCAGTCATCTAGACTGTCCTGGAAAACAGCTTGTAGTAACTCACCCCCAACTGTTTGCAGCTGTACTTTTCAACCTTTTTATTTTTATCTGAGAGCCTTCACATAATTACAGGTAAGACAAAAGCCCTTCAGGAGCCTTACAAGTATATATTGCTATGTACAAAGAATGGACTTACTCTCCTTAAATCATCTTCCATGGACACTTCAGAAATAGTCTATGGGTTCTGAAGTCTCCACAGACCAGAGGCTGAAAAATCTCTGCCATAAGCAATTGTTTCTGCAACACTATTAAAAAAACTATTTCAAATAACAAGGCAAATAAAGAAAATTAAATGAACGGGCTTTGACTTTCTTTTATTTTATTATTTTCTTTTATTTCTTTCTGTTTAATAAAGTCACTCTGGACTTTGCTTTTTTTTCCTATATGCTCTGAAATTTTTATATCTAATTTATGGCAGGGCTGGTCTGGAAAGATTATGTGGAGTTAGGCATCTGCATGGTTCACAAAGCTAGATTTGGTAGGGATTTAATAGCAGTGTCAGATACATGATCAATGAAACCTCACAGGCTACAAAATCAATGTATTTTTTACCCATTTGATTTCCTGCAGTATGTTGACTGAATGAGTGTCCTATCCCTTTGACTGGAAATAGCAGCAATACAGCTTCTCTTGAACAGCTGTAACTGAAACCAGAATAAATTCTGCCTTTAGATCTGACTGAATGAAAGCTGCTCAAAACCCAAAACTCTTTAATACACTTCCAAGAACTGGAAACCTTTCTCTTAGTTTTTATTGTTACTTTTCTTCAGGGTGCTTGGCATGCTGCTTCTAGTTAATTTTCCGACTGTTCTCAATGGATTTGCACATGTCTGCATTTGCTTTGCATTGTTTTTGCTGCCAAAATTGAGATTAGAGCTGAAACAAATGTAGCTTAATAGCATGATTATTTTTAGGCTTATCTTTCAGCTGCATGTTCAAAGATAAACTATAGACCTTATCTGAAACAAAGCTGTTCATGTTTCAGGAAGGGAGAGAGGAACTGGAGGCAAGATTATTACGACAAGGAGGATAAGAGAGCCAGGAGCTATTTTAGTTTGAAATGCAGAGAAAGGTTTCTAACTTCCAGAAGAGTGAAGTTTTACAATAACTTTCCACTGGGAAGACAAAGTGAGAAAAAGAAAAATCTACTGAATTTTAAAAAAGGAGTTGATCAGTTTAGGAGTAGGAGTAATATGCTGTGAAAATAAAGGTTATTAGAGTTTCCTTCAGATTGTGTCCTTCTGGCACTGTGCTGCTCTGGAACACCTGAGGATCAGAGACCAACAGTTCTAACTTTGCTAAATATGTTTTGTTCTTGTTCATTTTGTCTTTGTATATTTTTAGTTACCATTTTCTTTTGTCCAAGGGGTTTATGAAAAAAAACAAACCCTGAATCTTTGAGACAACCAGAGGTCCTGCATAGCCCTTCATATGCAAGCACAGAAGCAGAATTTCATCCATCATTGATATGACACTATTATGAAAACCCATAATTTTACAAAACAACACGGACAAAGCAAATTATGGCAAGTGACCCTTTCATCACTGCTGAAGAGGATCAGATTCTCCCAGGTCAGGTTTTAAGCAGGAGTCCAAAAGGTTGGACAACCTGCTCAATAAGGAAAGACTGAAGGAGTTGTGTTTCTTCTCCCTAGAGAAGAGAATGCTCAGGGGGGACCTCATCACAGTGTTCCAGTACTAAAAGGATGGATACAAAGAGGATGAAGGATGTCACTTCACAAGGACCTGTATGGAGAAGACAAGGGGAATAGGTACAAGTTGCATGAGAAGAGGTTTCATCTAGATATTAGAAAGAAACTCTTCACAGTGAGAACAATCATTCACTAGAACAACCTCCTCAGGGATGTGGCAGAGTCCCCATCACTGGAGGTTTTCAAGTTATGATTGGACAGCATGTAAAATAAGCTCATCTAGTCTCCCTTTCTCATGAAAGGTTGGACCAGACAATTGTTTGAGGTCCCTTCCAACCTGGGCTGTTGATTCTCTGTTTCTGCGACCTGCTCTGCATTCACTTTGGGAAGATACCTCACTCGTGCCATTGACGATGGAGAGAGTCTAGGGAGAGTCATCTTTGCAAATGTAATCTCAAAATGTGAGCACAGTCAGTTCCTGACCACTTTTGGTGGGGTTTTTGGCCTTGTAGTTGCAAGACACAGCTCTTTATTTGCAATGATGGACAGCTGCTGAAAAGGAGTTAGACAACACACACAGCATCTGAATTTACCTTCCAAACCGCATCTTTTTTGCAGTTCCCTCTGGATTCACTTGCCTTCATCTGTCTTCCTTCTCCCACCACCCCATTTTAACACCTGTTTTTCAAATACAAATACTTAAATGAGGCAGAAGAACTTGGGTATTTTTTCCTCTATGAAATAAAAACTCCCACAACTAAGCAATTAAGTTTCATTATCCAGACTCTATGTTCCAGGTATACAAAATGTAGGTGAAGGTAAAAGGATGTGAGTTCACCATGCAGCAATGAAACAAGCCTTGTCCTTTGAAACATAGGTTGTAGTTTACATTTTAGGATGTTAATTGTGCTGTAGTATCAGCACTCCACATCAAAAAGTCAATAATCAGTGGTTAGATACAGTAAACAGTCACGAAAGCTGCAGCACAGAAAGTTTTTGTTCATTTACAAAAGCAAAAAAAAAAAGAAGAAAATGAAAAAAGAAATACATTATGGACAAGGTAGTAAAAAAATGGTTCGAGGAGCACTGCACACTTGTTTTTCTTTTAATTGCATATTGTTTTTAACAACATAGCCTTTCTAGCTCCAAAATATATTTCACAGTGAAAAAATCAAACAAAGCACTGGTACACTCAAATATTTACACAAACTTAGAAGCAACCCACCTCTTGGGTTTCTTCCATCCTGAAGCACATGGAAATGACAGTCACTGCGAATGGTGGCCGTGCACGTCCAGCAGCTTCAGCTTACATTCAATATCAAGATTTCTTGAGCGTTAATTTGTGCGATGGCATCAGAGTCTAGTTTAGATAACTGTATACACCTGAAGTATCATCTGTCCAGTAACACTGAGAAAGCTTGGGTGACTGAAAAGTGTTACGTGTCCTTAACACTTGCAGTAAAAAAAAAACACATAAGAAAAGGGAGCTGCTTGTATAATATACTGTATATTAAATATATGGAGAGATATCATTTCTTCTAGTAAATTCAGTGCTGGTGAAAGGTACCGAGGACATCAGTTTGTCCACTGAACAAGAAATGCCAGGACTGCAACAGCAGAAATTTCCCCTCCACTGCCCTCCAATTTCTCTTGCTCCTCAGCATTTGCTTTAGGAATCTAAGGGGAACATCCCAAGTTTTCATGACTATTCAGTCCTTGGCCTCTTCTGCTGATAACATTAAAAAATAATAGCAATAATAATGTGCTGAGGCCAAATCCCAAGCTGAAGTGGCTTTGTTCTAATGATAACAACAGTTTTTTGTACTGACTTTAATTTAGCTGAGGAACTAGTCTCCAGTGTGCATGATTGGAGGGTGGTTTTGATGATGTGGGCACTTGCCCACGAGGCACTGGACTGAGATCCACCAACTCAAATTGCAGAGCACTGTAGGATAGCCAGGAAAACAACAGAATCCAGAAGCAAGCTCGGAAAAAGCCTCACAATAAAAATAAAATTAAAACAAATAGATCCGAATACTTTCTTGCTCTGGACTGAAATAGGAGAAAAAGTCTCCAGGTAGAGGCAATTATTCAACACCTTTTTCTCACAAGCTCTCATTTAGTAATGCTGGAAAATTGGCTACTAGCCATTCATGCAAAATATACTTTTTGATTTGTTTTTAAGTAATACGCTTACAGCACTGTCAATATAATACCTTGTGAAAGTCCATGGTACAGAAAGTACAAAACTAAATGTTATCTGTTCATCTAACATTAGAGTCTCATTTTAAAAAATGCACAAATATGCATTTACCCGACAGATCTGACTTTCCCTGTGTCTTTTTTGGACTGCAAAGTGCATGGTTCCTTGGGAAACTTTCTCAAACAGCTTTTAGCAGTACCTAATCAGAGAGGAAGCTCCAATCTAGCAGTGGAAAATACTTCGGTGACTTTTGCAGAGAGTTTGGGAGAGGGAGACAAAATTCTTCTCTTGGAGCAGCAAACCAGTGCTGAAGACTTATAAAAAAAAAAGGTGTCTGGATCATTTAACCCCCGCTTAAGATATTGGAGAATAATGTGTTTTAAACCCTTTTGCTGGTCTTTGTGCAAGGGTAGATTTCAACTGAAAGGGGTGTAAGCATCTAATATGAATCAGTCTCAAGCTTTCTGACTGTTTACATTCATTTACACTGCTACAACCGAGAGCAGATTATAAGTGTTAAGTATTATAATTACTATTTCTTCCACAACTTTTGAGACCTTTTTTTCACCTTCTAAAAATAAGAAAATTAGCATTCTTTTTAAAAAACCTATGCTTAAAATGACATTAAAACCTTTTTTTTTTTACCTAAACTGACAAACCCCAGTGAAATTAAAATCTCACACTTGGCTGACACTAAAATTTTGAGTCCTTCACTTTTTTTTTTTTAGTTCATGAGCATGTCAAATAACACCAAAGAACAAGCCTGAATTTTGGATTTCCTCGTTACTATTAGTTTCAGTTCAAAACTTCACATTTAAAATGTCATTTTCTTTTCTTTTTTTTTTTAATATATATATATGCAGACACATACATGCACATATATATACATATTATATATATGTATCTCAGTTCATAAATCCAAAATGAAGTGAGCACTGGGACAGGACAGTCCTCAAAGCCTTTATGCACTGTGTAAAGACTTTTAAGAGTTGACATCATTGACATTTGATTGAAGTAGACATGTACCAGTCGTGGCTTTAACTACAAGGCAAAGGTTGAAAGAACATTTAAATTCCTCTCCAAGGAAAGAAGACCATTGCTGAGTAAACAAACAGAATATCCAAAGAGAGAGAATACTGCCAGGTGTGGGAAGTCATCCAAAGTCTTTATCTTTTCCTTTCATACCATCTTATTGTACAGTTATTTGCTCACCAAATGAAGATGACGTTTACCTTCCAAGATGATCCCACTAGCTCCTTCTTGTGCCTCTTGCTCTGGCAGGGAAGAGTCGACACACAGATGTCAACCAGGTTGCAAAGGCACCACACTCTTACATGACAGCACTACCCAAATCATGCCATGTTTGGACACAGATGTAGAGGGTTCATAGGGTTATCTGGAGGGAATGGTCATCCTGGAACTGACTTTTGCTCTTAAGGTGGAAGGGATGGGACAGATATTTTTATTAATCAAAGAATCCAATCAATCAACCAGTCACTCAATGAGAAAAATATAGCTGTATCTCCACTGCATGTCCCTTTAAAAAAAAAAAATCACATCTTATATAGAACATAAAGCATTCTGAGAAGTCCCTGGGTACAGTAAAAGACAGCTGATCCCATCTCTCTTGCCTGGAGTCCCCACACTGATTGATGTTAGCTGTGCAGCTTCACATTGGCACAGCAGTTTCTTTAAGTCCACGGGGAACATCTGACTAAATCCAGCCGTGAACTAATTTTCTGGAGTTCTTCCTGAACTGGTTTGATTAACCCAAGCACATTAGCTCCGTCCTAAGATTCAAAAGAGAAACACTGCAGAAATTCACATGCCAAAAGACAGGGACAGGCTAAGATAGGTTGGACGAAAACCAAAAAGGCAAATCCAAACTAAAATGGAAACCAATTTGAAAAATAACAGTGGTCATGTCCATTCACAGATTAGTGTTGGTTTGGCAACCAAGGCTCACAACTGCACAGCAATCACTTGTTACTTTTGACTGACGACGGATTACTTGCAGAGGCTCTGAAATGTAAATCACGGAGTGGGTGGTCTTGGCCTGTTTTTTATCCTTTAAACATTTTTCCATTAATGGCCTTGAGTACAGTTGGGTATTTACAGTGACTGTTAAAAAGATATAGATATATATATGTATTTCCTTTGCTTTTTCATCTTGGAATGGAAAGGAAAAGAGAAAGGAGGAGAGAAAGGAGAGGAAAAAGGAAAGGAGAGGAAAAAGGAAAGGGGAGAGAGAAGAAGAAAGGAAAGGAGAAAGAAAAGAAGGGGAAAGGGGAGAGGAAAAATGCAAGGAAAGAAAGAGAAAAGGAAAGGGAAGGAAAAAGAAAAGGAAAGACCTACATCACCACCAAAACTATGATTTTTTTTTTTATTTTTTTTTTTTTCGTTTTAAAGGGATGGTTTTTGGTTTGCTTGTTGATTGATTGGTTTTCCTTAGCTGCTCAGGTCACTAGGTTCTCCGCATTTATGCTGGACATCCGAATCTGAGAGCTGCTCTTGCTCAGAATGGAGAGTTGTGTCCCCCCGTTCACTCCGCTGCTCGCTAGAGAAGGATGACGATGTTTGAAATCCACAGCAAAATACCGGTTGACTTTCCAGCTCCTCCATTTTCTCTTTATTTCTGATTGCACCTTTAGGGAGAAACTTCAAAAGGTCATTTTTTATGTACTTAGCTGCTCGAGGACATGCTGACAAATTATCAAGATTAGAAAAAACCCCACAATTTGACAGAACTATTTTTAAGACTATTATTAAACTCCACTTTTTTCTGAAGTGATTTCTCCATGTCTGAAAGAGGTCCAGGCATACTGTGGGAAGAACAGCCTGGGTTTTGTGTCTCTGACTGCAGATAATTTAGGATCAGCCCAGAGGTTCATAGAAGACCTATTCAACACTAACTCGAACACAATTCTCGAGCTAGCTTCTTGGAAAAAAATATCCTGTTTTCATCAATGGACACTACCGAAAACATAAGGAACCAAAGAAATCAGCAACCAAAAGGTACAAGACAGTAATGAAATAACCTGTCCATACAGGCAGCTTGTCTCTCACCTGCCATTAATAGATGTATGTCTAGTGAGAACTTTGCCTCCTGCTTTCAGATCTCCTCTAAGCTGACAAGAGCTCTTGGATTAATACACGTCTGTGGCACCCTCCATTCCCTTGAGGCTTTTTTCATGGGCACCCATAGCAACTCACCAAGAGTAAAATAATTCATGATCAGAAGTTCAACTAGAAAATGAGCAAATAATTCTCTATCTTTCGTATTTTTCATTTATCACTAATTTCCCAGTGATGCTGCAAAAGGAAGTGGTGAGTGCTAGTAGTAGGTGACTCTTGAGATTCACTGAGGTACTCAGTGGCCTGCTTGATATCAAGTCAAGTGAACTTTGCTGCTTGCCAGGAGCCAAGATTCAGGATGGCATAGAGAGATTGCCACTACTAGTTGAAAGCACAGATTGCTATTCCTTACTTCTTTTCATGTAGGCATCAGTGACATAGTAAAGGAAAGCCAAGGCAAGATCAAGAAAGACTTCAGAGCCCTGAAGGTGCGTGTGAGATGCCCAAGTGGTCTTGTCTCTTTTGCCAGTCACAACTAAGGCTGCAGGCAAAAGTCAATGTATCATGCAAATGTCAATGTATCATGCAAATCTATAACTGTCTTCATGGCTGGTCTTATTGACAGGGTTTTGCTTTCTACATGATGTTTTGCAATGAATACAGTCTATTGAGAACAGATGGGATACACCTACCTAGAAGAAGCAGGAGAGTCTTCACTAGCAGGTTGGCTGAATTAGTGAATTGTGCTTTGAACTAATGATCTTGTGGGGGGGGAGGGGAGAGGGGTAGTGCCCAAGGTTGTGACACCTGCATATTTCTGAGCAGCAGGTTGGATGAGTTCATCTTACCAGAGTAGTGAAGAATGCTCCCCTAACCCTGTCCAAAGGCAAGAACCCTAAGTCCAGTCACCTCAAGTTTGTGTATAGTAATGCACAAGCCAGTTTTAATATGCTCAGAGCCCAACTGTAAGGGATTCCATGAGAAGCATCAATGGAGAGCAAAGAAACTCCTGAGTGCTGGGAAGAAGGCTCAAGAACAACCTCCTGGAAGGATAAGAACAGTTCATCCCCTACAAAGGGAAAGGAAGAACAAGAGGCCAGATGTTTTAACAATGAGCTTTTGCTTAAAAGTGATAAAAAGAAGCACACTGGATATGGAAAGGCAGCCAAATACCCATCAAGGACCACAAGATCCTTACTAGGGCATTCCAAGATGCACTCAGGAAGGCTAAGGCTCAGCTAGAACTGAAAATGGCCGAAAAAAAAAAAAAGTAAAAGCCACCAGAAGGTTCTTCAGATATGTGAGCAGTAAAGCAGAAGCATAGGGAAGGTTAGGCCACAGAGCACAAGGAAACTAGTCACTAATAATGCTGACAAGGCAGATGTTCTCAATACCTTCTTTTCTTCTGTCTGTCTTTACCAGTGCAGGTAGACCCCAGGTCAAAGGATTAAGTAGTTATGACAACACATGTGCTGACTCATCAGTAGCTGAGGAAGGGCTGCTCTGTGGCCTCTTGCAGGGGCTCAACCAACATAAATTTATAACCCCAGATAGAATCCACCCCAAGGTGGTAAGAGAAGAGGTTGACATTGTTTCAAGGCCCCTGTCTGTGTTTCAAGTAATGGCTATCACTGGGTATCCCTGATGACTGGAAGAGGGCAAATATACCAATCTACAAGAAGGGCTTAAAAGAGACTTCTATTCTATTCTATTCCTTCCCCTCTCCTCTCCTCTCTCTAAAAAAGACCCAAGAAACTACAGGCCTATTCGTCTTACTTCAGTCTCTGGGAAAATAATAGAATGAGACCTTCTAGAAGCCAGAAGGTAAACTATAAACTATCTATAAACCAACTGAAGCAGGTGATTGGCGACACTCAGCAAGGATTTTCCAAAGGCATAGCATACTAACCTTACAATTTTCTACAACAAAACAATGTTTTGTGTTGACATAGAAAGAGCAGTAGATTTGTTTGCTTGGACTTCAGCTAAGCGCTGGACACTTTCCCACAGCTTTCTCCTAGGAAAGCTGCCAAGATATAGATTGGGTGGGTGACCTGCTAGATGGGTAGGCAGTTGGCTAACAGGCCACACTCAGAGGGTGTTGAAGAATATTTTTTTAACTCAGACTGGCAACCCATCACTAGACTTGTCCTCCAGGGATTGATACTGGACCCCACAATGTTCAACATCTTCATAAAAGATCATCATGATGGGATTGAAAGCACCACCACCAAGTTGTCTGATGACACCAATCTGGGTTGTGAGGTGGACATGTTGGAAGGGAGAGCCACCTTACAGAGAGAACCCAACAGGCTGAAACAGTGGGCTACCAAGAGCTGTATGAAGTTTAACAGACACAAGTTCTGCAGGTGGGATGACACAACCAAAGAGACCAATACAGTCCCTACTTCTGTTAGGGACCATCATCCCTGGCAAGGCCAATGTTTTGATTTAATAAAGACATCACACATACTCTTTCTTTTACTCAGACATTGTGAGATTCAGCCTAAGGTGTTAGGGGATGTGGTAGATGATGAGTTACAGTGAAGGTTTAGAATAAGCGATTACTCCCACAAGGAAATGGGATGGGGATGGTTGGTGAGGGAGGTTAAATATTAAAAGTCTTACCTCCCCATTCAAGAAACAATAGAGAACAGCAACAACAAATCCCTAGGTAAATGGGAGAGAAAAAAACAATGTGATTCAAATCCTTCAGTAAATGCTAGAAAATAGCTGGAATTAAAACAAACAAACAAAACCAAAATCCTAATATACAGAACATTATGTAGAAATGAATAAACACAGTCTGAGAACTGTGCATGCAAAGTAGTTATAATGAATAGAGATTTCTTTTTAACAAAAGCAGAATTCACTGTATAATCACCTGGAAAGATCCCAGTCCCAATTCAAACACTAGTCTCTCCCGCTTACTGACATTTTCAGGAGAAAAAGCAAACACGGTGTAGTGAATTCCAAACAAGGGGATAAGCAGGAGTGTAGAGCGAGCCAGTCTCCTGTTATAACAGAGTGAAAGAACTTTAATGCAGCCTTGTAATAAACAACACGTGCTTTAATTAAAGAAGAAAACACAGAAAATATTGTGTTGCCTGCCTTTTGGGAAATTTATACACTGTATAATTATACAGACAAATATACAACATTCCCATTTGTTCCCAAACACTGTAGTTTGCTCCCACTTCTTCACACTGATACAATAATAGCACATTACTAATGCTTAATACTCTGTACTGTTATTTTAATTTGCATTATTATAAGCATGGATTTTCTTTTCTATCGTGCCAGACATGTAGAGGGTAATCTGGCTAAGGGATTCAGACTGCTACCATAACACAGTAACAAACCTCTCACCCATTTGCCTAAGCCCAGTGCAGTATTTTAACTTTTTTTTTCTTCTTTGTCTTTGTGCATGTAAATTTTATTTCTTCTTAGCAAAAATTTCCAAACCAGCAATACAAATAAAGCTAACCCCCCCCGTATGTTCTTATGTTCATGACTGTTCCTTAATGTCTTGAGTTTGGTCTCATTTATAACATTGGAAACCTAAGTGTAATTCCATTGTGTCACTAATTTCCATTGCATCAGAATAAAGAGGATTTAGAGGGAAACCAAAATCAGTTGGTATGAACAAAAGGACTGGAAACTAATGTGTGTACCTGTAAAGCACCTGACTGATTATGGAGGAAATTCCCACAAAGCAGGGGTCCAGCTATGACCTATGAATGTTTTGGTCAGTGTCATTTGCTCAGAGAGCAGCAAAAAAGACTCAAGAGTAAGCAAATGTTGACCTGAAAATAAGACAAGTGACTTATTGTAAACAAAGTGGCCTAAAGTATCTTTCAAGGCATGTTCAAAGGGAAAATAACACGTTTGATTTCCTTCAAGTAAATTGAGGAGGTAGATGGAAGAAAAGGAAGGTAAAATGGCATAAAGGTTTTTGGAAGAGCTACCTACTTTTTAAAAATTAAATCTTCACTCTGCTTATATCTACATGGTATACTGCAGATGCTTTAGAATTTGCTAATACATGCTCAACAATATCTGCCAAAATGATGTGCTGAAAGTGAAGACTTAATACGTCTCCAAGAACCGTACACATTGCTGTTCTATCCCGTACTAAACTAGAACTGGGACATCAGTTCATTGTCAGTGTCCTTCAGTCATACTTTGTGCATAAATGTGCCATAAATACATCACAACCCTTAAGATTATACTAAGCAGACATGATTCATTAGTCCCATGCACACCAAATCTCAGGCACAAACCAGAGAACACAGTTCTTGTGAATGATCAAGTTAGATATTGACCAAAAATTGGGGTTTTTTTAACAAGAGAGGAAGAACCTTGGAGCAGGTTCCTGAAGAGCATACAGAGTCTCCAACTTTGGTGATTTCTAGTCAAAAAAAAGCTATACAGGAGTGACCCAGTGTAATGGACTAAAAGAATTTTCAAGGTCCCTTCTAGTCATCTTTCTTTATGGACATGTAATCAGATTAATGAAAAGGAACAGAAACATTGTAGAAAAGATTGTAGGATAACATTATCTTTATAAACAAAAAATAATAGAAAGAAGTGTCCTAAAGCAACTATGAAATAATAATAATATGAATAATAATAATAAAATCATATTGAGGTAGTAAACTGGACAAAGAAGCATATTCTCTCAAAAGCTATTATTCTTTATATTCAGAATCAATGACAACAATACCAAAAGGATAAATGCTATTTTGATTTTTAAAGTTAGAATAGAATTGTCTAGTAGTATGGTGTATCTCACTGCAGTCATAGAAGATTAATTTTGGGAAAGATGCAGAAGAAGATTTTTTCTGTTGCCAGTTTTCTGGCATTAATTACATCTGGTTTATCACACAATTAGTTTGTAAGATCTTGAGATGTAATGTCATCACCAACTTATTTGAGGTGCCGTCTTCGACACTGTCATAAAAGTCAGGAAGAAAATACATGAAATGTAAGAAATAACACATTCTGAAGTTTACAGTGTTAAGATCTATGAAGAGGAAAAGAAGATTTTAATGATAAGAAAAGCTTGAGAAATACTAATGACTGTGGGGATGATGATGAATTGTGGTTTATCAAGAGCATTAGGAAGAAAGAAGAGTTAAAGCAGCACCCATGAGACGTGTAAGTTTATATGCAATGGTGAAATGCAGATGTTAAAGGACACAGAGAAATTCTCAGGAATGTAACAGCCAAAGATAATAATTGTCTTTTCTTCCCACTCTCTTTCAGACAAGCAAGAAACTCGGGGCACTAATCCAAAAGTTTTGAAGACAATAATCACTCAGTTGAGCTTAAACTGGCTGTTTAGAAGAGATACGTTCTCCAGAAGGTCTAGCAGAAGCCTTGTTTACATTCCAACAGGTAGAGGAATGTCTTAAGGTTACTTAAAAAAAAATCATCAAGATGTATTTCAATTTATGTTGAGGCTGAAATTCTATTTTTTCAGCTTTTTTCCTTAAAACCAGTTTAAACAAGATTTTCTCCAATACCATGGCTATGAACGTGGCCTTTCCACAAAATGTTAGTACAAACAGACACAGGTGATGGTGCCCTCTGTCTTTCCTAAATCCTCTATTGAGTTATGGAAAGACAACTCCATAGTATAAAGAATAGAAAGTAGAAAGGTTGTCTTAAGTTTGATGAGTCTCTGAAGAAACCATGTCTTTATTTTTCCATTGCATATCCACACTTATTAAGAAGTGTCTATGCATATTACATAGGATGCAACTGGCCGTGAACTGGAAATGAAAATACACATCATGTTCTGTTGTTGAATAGGATTCCTACTGATTTCTACTGGATATTGTGGTGTGTTTCTATTCCTCATTTTAAAACAGGTCTCCAGAAGACAGATTAATGCTGTGATCTAAACAAACACACTAACTGTACTTCAGATGAAAATAAAATAATAAAATAAAATAATACTTTGAACAACTGTGCAATATGGAACAAGGACCAAAGGGTTCTAAATGGTCTAAGTAGGTTCTTCCAGCTTCTGTGAATGGGATGTTACAAAGATGTATCTCCAGACACAGAATCTGCAGATACAACTGTAAGAACTGCTGAGATGAATCTGTGATGATGGCATTTGGAATGAATGAAGGATGCCATCTGAAGACATGTGTCATCTTCATCAGCGGACCTGAAGCTTCAGAAGCAAGCGTGTAAGGAAACTTCTGGTTGTCAATCTTTTCTTATATCTCTGAGAGAGAGGTGAAAATTGTATCTTAGAGCTTACTGTCCCATCAGTTCCAGGTTGTCTCCACAGCATTGAAAATGTGTTTTGTGCCATATCTGCTGGGACTTTAGGTGCTTCTGTTGTGGATTAATTGCCCAGTCATGTAGCTCAAAAAAGCCATTGTAAGTTCCGTAAGATTTGCCAGATGGCACGATGTGCAATTAAGCTAAGGGTAAAATACAGTACAACTTTTACTGTGGCAAAGCATTTATTGCCTCGGTCTTAGAGATTCTCACCACCCAACTTCTTTAAGACAAAATATCACAGACTGTCAAAAGAAGCAAAAACTCTTCAAACCAGAGCCTTTGAAGAAAGAATACATAGATGTTGGTTTGGTGTTTAGGCCTGCCTCTTCAAAACAAGAGAACTGTTCAGTGTAAATGCTGAGTCTAAGGTGAAATTCAATTGATCAAATAGATACTTTTGCAGTCAAGCCATCAAAGTCTGCAGTAGTCATGTAGAACATTCATCTCACCAAGTTTGGACATATGTACTATAGATATAGATATTGAAAGTAATAGCATAATGTCTCTAAAGCCAGTGCAGAGGAAAAAGCACTTCTGAAGCATAGTTCTTGTCTGCTATAGATGCTTTTTTAAGAGGTGACTTCTGTTGTAATGACCATGGGTATGTACTGAATACATCTACTGATGTATATATTGACTAGCTTAAAGTTATGGGCTATCTGCAGTGATGACATCTATTTTTAGCTAAATTAATTGCATACTTCTATTCCCTTTATTGTTAAAAAAGAGTAACAAGCACTTACTTGCAAGGACAAATCATGTGTTCCAAAGGAAGGCCTTATCACATCCTAAGTCTCTCCATTGACTACAAAGGGAATCTGAACTGAGTTGGTCATATAGATTGCTGCACCATTGCCTTGTAAAGTTTAGATTACAGGAATCCCATCTCTTTGACCATAATTCAGTGATTAATATGTATGAAAAATAATCATGACAATATTTCAAATAGAAGGATAAAGAGCAAACCATAAAGATATAGGATGTCATTAGTAATGAAATGATTAATACAGCTCATGTTTCATAAACCAAAGTATCTGCTCTATGAAGAGGATGCTAAACATAATTAACAAGTCACTTTCAGGAACCTCAGTAATCTCCCTGACACATACATGTCTTTTCCAAAAGCTAAGTACCTCTGTAGGATCACATATGGTGATCTGTGGTAACACCTAAACACAGGAATTGATCACAGCTTTTTAATTTTCCCATGCATAGATCACATCTGTGGACTAAGGACTTGACAAGCAGTGAAAGCTTACTGAGATTTTCATACTGTAATATGCAAAATAATGTTTATTGGAAGCATACAGAGGTTTTCTGGGCTCCTGTTTAGGCTGAACTCTTCTTGCTATCAAATAGGGAGAGGATTTCACCGTAGACAGTTATCAGTCTAACATCAAAGTCACAACATGAAGTCTATGCTGCATCAGACTGTAGATTAAGAAGTGAAGTTCATATTTCAAACTACCTCCTAAATGCCCTAGTTTTACCTAACTGTTATTAGACTTCAATCTTCTCTTAATGTGGAATTTGAATCTGCTGACTGTTCTTCTATTCTCTGTTTCTTCTGCTGCTTTTGCACAGTTTCAGTCTGTTGACTAAATATTTTGAACAGCTTCATTGGTCTATTTCTTAAATACTTTAATATGTAAAATCACAGAGAAAATTTATTTTCATATTTTAAATGTTTTTTGGGGTTTTTTTCAACCTATCAAACATAGCAAAATATGAGCAAAAAGTTACAAAACACTAATTTTTCATTACTGGTGTCAAAGATAACTACTAGCTATTAGCAAACCAGTAAAATGTTGTGTCTGTGTGGCAGGACATCTTTGAGAGTGTTGGTCAGTCTGCTGTGAAATTCAGGGGAAAGTTCATCAGGAAACATTGTATAATAGATTTCTGAATGGCATGTCTGAACTAAAGTAATCCTGTGGGCTTCTTGGACAGATAACAGAGAGTGAGGTGCACTATGATTCACATATGTCTAGACTAAATGGCACTTATTCTCTTTTCTAGGTGCCTCACTCTCCACGGGTAAATCTTTTGACAATGACTTCTGACTAGGCATGCAACATTTTGGTATCAGCTTATCCTTAGCCTTTCCTCAGCCCTGGATGAGGAAACCAACACAACTTCACTCTGTTCAATGGCCGTAAGATGTTTTACGCCAGCTGAGAGTCCGATTCACTCCATCTCACCCTGCCCTTGTTGTTCTAGCAAACTTTCAGGTGAAACATTTAATCTCGGTATGAGCAGCGCTCACCTATCCGCTGTGTAATAAAGAACAACTATTAATAGTTGTAACAGAGTACAGACACTACCCAAAACCATAAGCAGCATCAGCCATCATTACAATTTTATTTTTTTTTTTCATAAATCCTTGATCGTGGTGCATCAGCAAAAGCACAGAACAAGAACAAAAAAATTCTACATGCAACAAGAACTAAATGAACGCTTGCTCACTGGTTACTACCCCTCTGCTAATATCCATTCATTTACTTGCAACATGCGTCATACAAACACAGTAACGTCACGGGAGTGCGTACACTTACAGGGTAATGGTTGATAGTTCTGACATCTTGCAAGAGTGCTGGTTAGCCCTCTTAGGCTTACAGTAGCATTTCTGAACGCAGCTGCTAAATATGACAAGATTAGCATTTTTTTCAGCATATTGTGAACAGGCCAAGGTAGGTCACTTCAACACATTTCATGAGGCACATCACAACGATGGAAAGCGGACACGGCAGAGTGAGATTACAGCACAAACCAGCTGCTTGACCAAAGCAAAAATGAGCAACAACAACAACAACGACAACAATTAAAATGCGCTGGCTGTCGCTGGCAATTGTGATGTGTTGATTCACAGACAAACCGAAGATGGAACAACCTGGAGGAGGCGGGCAGCGTTACGCATCCGAAATACACGTGACCTTTGTGGGCTGGTGTTTGTACAGGGGGTAACAGAACAATATATTAAATGGAAGTTGACTGCACGCTCGTGGAGAACAATTAGATAGTAACAAAAACTTGTAGGATGGAGATTAATCTAAGATGAAGTTGGGTCAGATGGTCCTCTTTTTCATGTGTAACTACCCAAGGCAGTGTGTATTCTTTCTTTGAAGTGCAGATGGCTAGTAAGGATGCCAAAGCACTTTTATGCCCAGCTTCCTTCCTCGAAAGATGGGGGGAGTTCAGTATGGAAACTGCATGTCTGACTGGTAATTCAGAGGCACTGCTTATTTTTGTTACACACTCTAAGACAGTTTTGGTCATAAAAGCAGCAGATACATACACTATAGACCAGGACCATGATGTCTCTACATGTTGTATTCTAGAAAAAGCTGCTGTGGAGAAGGGGATGTTTACATTTACAACTAGCCAGAGGGAGGCTAATTGAGAAAGAGTGGTTGTTTTGGTAGGATTCATTTCAGGGAAGGTTGAATATTTACAATATAGACATCTACTTAAACTGGACACGCTTGGTCTGTTGAGAATCATCAAAGAGAATAAGCAGTCAAGAGAGAAATAAATACACACTTAGTGGTCAGGGTTGTATCTGACCTATTTTAGAAATCCACTTTAGGATGGGATGACCAGCATATCAAACACCACTGACTACCCTGACTAAATCTCCATTGACTCTAAAGGATAATGTAATGATTTTTTAAAGCAGTTCCCTACAAGGAAAACATCTTAACTTTATTCAAACAAATAAAGCCCTTGTTTCTGTTACTCTGCTAATATGCATAGTCAGAGATTTGTGCTCCCCTAACCATAGATGGTAGATGAAGTTTATAAGCTCAGCAGTAAAATAGAATAAATTGAAAACAGACTAAATTTCTCCCTGCTGTTAACTCCTTTAAAACAATCCCATTTGCTAGAGGTTTTTTTGGTTTGGTTTCATTTTTTTTTCCTTCTGGGTAATCAAACCCAAACCCAATCACAGCCAACTGTGTTGTTATTAAAGATTATAGCATAAAAGCTGGAAAGAATACAGTAACGTGGCACGCACACATCCAGCAAATAGAAACAGCAATCGTGTTTCATCTTGCAAAATGAATCTTGTTTCTTGAATGATGCTAAGGAAGTAAATATGAAAATGACCGTTCCTTTTGCAATATTAAATTCTGTGATAAAATTTTGCACCACCTCTGCTTTTCACAGAGCTGAGCTGTGCATGAAGTGTCAGCTAAGACTGATCAAAAACAGAGAGGGAAGTTTTAGAGATAGTTCCTTTTTACTATACTTGAGACTTCCAGAATTGATTATGGATTTTGAGTGCCTCCCTCATTTTTTTCATCACCTGATCTGAAACACATTTCATCAGATGAATTTTTATGGAGAGAGGGTTGTTGCTCAGCCTGTGTTGAAAAGTAATGCTTAAGAAGTCATTTTAAGGTACCTAATCTGCAAACGAAACATCTAAAAATCAATAAACATTTTGAAAACTCTTAGTCACGGTGTGTTGTAGGGGGTTGTATTCTTCAATGACATACTTACTGTTGCCATGGCAATTGGGGGAAAAAAAAAATCCCCCACCCCTGTTTTCCTTACTGCTTATGTCCTGGTTTATTTGGCAGGGATTTATTTTCATTACAGGTTTTTTTTCTGGTGGGTAGACCTAACTTACAGCACTCGGTATTTGCTAGAATTATCAAAAAGAATAGAAGTGATTACGAAAACAGTATCTAAGAATTAACTGCTCTTCCCCACCCAATGAGGGAACATTTACACATGGTCTGGTGATGGAAAGCTTTGCTAGTACTTCTTGGGAAAACATTAACATTCTAGTGTTGTTAGCAGTTTTATGACATCCTATAAAGTTTAGGTGGAATCAGCTCTCTGATGTTAGATATTGTAAAGTGATCCAAAATCTTTAGAGTACAGAATTGATAGAAATTTACTTTCCTTTCCCCTCCCCGCCCCCTTTATTTGTTTATTTATTAATTTATTTATTGTTGAGGTAGAAACATTGGTGGAAGGAAAGAGAGAAAAGAGAGAAGAGACAGAGGAAGGCAGGAACCAAAAAGAAATGAAAGAAAAGGGAAGGTGGAAAAATTAGCCAAATAAGACAAAATTAATATAAATGGGATTATGGATATCAAAACACTACATGGATTAGGGCAAGGTCCTGAAATCTCTGTGGGCACACACAGAATGGAATTGGTCACATCTAACCATACGTATCTGAGACGAATTTGAAGTGAACTATCACCTTTAACTCACTGAACCATGGAAAGAAACAGGCACTTCCAGAGGCTGAGCTGACCTGTGTAACAGAGGCGTCTAAGACATACGGGATGTATTGTCTTATGGAGGTGCTCTGGTCTCTCAGTTTGACCATAGACGACGACTGGACTGCTTAGATTAAATACGAGACTTTAGACAGCTAAAGGCAAACAAGCTGAGTCTCACCGCATGTGTCCTGGGCATGGACTGCAGCTGCATCTGGGAGGAAGAGGGAGGGTGCTAGGGCGGAAGGGGAAAGAAAAAGTTAAACATTCCCAGGATTAACTGAGTGATGTATGATGTGGCTGAAGACCATCTTGTCAGACTGAACACCTTGACATCTGGCAAGTCAATGCAAATGAGAGAATACACAAATCTGAAGCAAAGGTAGTTGCAATTCAGTTCTAAAGACTTTGTAGGCATCTCAGAGGTGCTTAAGAGAAGTAAAATGAACACGTTGATTGAGAGGAATGAAGTTATGCTCTATTACCAAGGCCGTGTAGTCCATAATGGAAAAGATCAGGATTCTGGGTTGAAGTCATTAATAGCACACAGGGAATGACAGAGTTTATGGGTTGTCTCTGAATACGCTGAAGGGGAAATTCATTGGGAAAACACAATAAAGGTAGAACTTGATTCATGCATATTAAAACTCTTCCTCCTTAAGAATCTCTGTGCACCCTGCTCGAGTCATTCTGTGTAACCTCACTACAAAAAGGATTGGCAACTGTGTAGTAGTAGGAAAAGGAATGTTAAAACAAATCAATGAAATAAAGTACTGGAAATACAGTAAGAAGTTAACCAAAGTGAAAGGAGAAAGACTCTATGGGAGAGAGAGGAAAACAAATTCAATTGATCCATACTATCTATAATTTATGCTATATACCTACTTACCTACTGCTGATACTGTTATAGGTTGTGAGAATTCTTGTCCTTGCT
This sequence comes from Todiramphus chloris collaris, assembly GCA_025345505.1. Taxonomy (NCBI): domain Eukaryota; kingdom Metazoa; phylum Chordata; class Aves; order Coraciiformes; family Alcedinidae; genus Todiramphus; species Todiramphus chloris. The sequence continues at coordinate 462,192 of JANVCC010000153.1, read as the reverse complement.
ACTCGATAGCTAAGGATTTCCTGAAACTATACTTGTTTCCTGGCCAAAACACCAACTGTGGTCACAAAAACTCTGGACTTGCAAATCAGATGTAATCAGTTTGGAACACTGAACTTGTTTTGTGGGCAGGAAACAGACTTATACAAGTCCATCCTGCCACAGTGACCTGTGAAGCCTCATCCACTGTGCGTAGTGATGACTCCTTCACTCCTCTCATCCAGACCCAGAACAGCACGGGTGCTTCTCAGTAAAGTAGTTATTTAGCTCCATCTCATCTAGTTTTTGAAGTAAACAATATACCTTTATGCCTTTTACCTTGTCTCACGCTAGCTTTGCAGTCAGAGGTGAGAAAAAGACCATGAAGTGAGATTTAGCTGACCTATTTTAGACATCCCATTTAGAATTAAGTAAGTGGCGCTAAGAATTTTATTCTCTGGACTGGGGAGATCTTTACTGACTGTGGAAGGTGCCCAGCATGATTATTTTATTAAATCAGGAGGACCCCATGATGTCTTGATAAAAGTACAACCATTGTTGTGCTCTTCATGAAAAAAAAGGCAATTCTGTTTCTCTCCTCATCAACTGCAAACAAGTCCAGTCACCTTTTGCCAAAGACTTAGTCTTGTTGCTCATAACTCTACTTTTTACTGCTAACACCAAGCTAAAAATACTTTCCCCTGAGCTCTCTAAGGAATATGTGGTATTCCAGGATTATCTTCTGACAATCTGAATAATCTGAAAACAATGTGGAAATGAAGAGAAACTGTGAGGTCTCCTTTGCAGTCCTCCTCCAAAATACATTACAATCAGTTGACTTCAATAGGTGATAGTAGTTCTCTTTCATCTGACTTTCTGGTTTCTACCTTCAGGGCTCTTGTATTGGTTCAACCTGAGAGGTCAGCTTTGTTTTGAGTAGGTGTGTCTTACACAAATCAGTGGATTGCTTTTCTTTTCAGTGCTTTGGAGGAACAAAAACATTTGCATTTTTCATGTGATGAACTTGTGAAGTCAGTAAACTTCAAGCTAAAATCTGGAACATAGGCAGGAAACCTCACACGGATCTTCTATGGATTTCAAAGTTCCCACAATAGAGAACATTCAATGTCCTCCATAAACTTTACACAATTATTAACTAAAGTTATATTTATTCTATTGTAACTGAAAACTAGGATTGTAATTACAACAATAATTTGACACAGAAACACTATGTCTGTGAGGAAACCACCATCACCTCTCCAGAGACTGGCAACACATTACTGCTGGCAGACTATAACTGTGTCTGGAAACTACTGTTTAACAAACATGGATTTGAACTGGAACTTTTTGTCCAGTACTTCTGACCTTTCCACAGAACTGAAGCTTGAAGAGGAAACAGAATGGTCAAAGAGAGACAAAAGTCATCTCTACCCTGTTCATTCTTGGCTTTGCTAACTTCTATAGGGTGGACATGCAAGGATGGAGAAAAACATCAGACACAAAATAATGCAGAGAAAAAGCTAAATATTTAGCTGTGCTCTAGAAAGGAAAGCTGATAGTAAAGAGCAGAATAGTTTCATCAGAAACAGTCTTTAAATGAACCGTAGCTTCAAGACTACATGTCCTGATCTTTCTGTGTTAACTCTGGGGATCTTGTTTTAACAAGCTGGATTCTTCTTGATGACTCCAGAGCATAGACTAATGTCATGCATTATGGAATAATTCTGATGGAGGTGCAGGAAGTGAACTGTAGTGTAGAAGACAATAGCATCTTTAGTGAGAAAACGTTACCACAGCAAATGAGGTTCTTAAATGGGTTTGAATATAGTTTTACTGCTCAAAATGAAGAATACGCATGGCCAAATCCAGACTTAAATATTTGAGAATATGGTTAGCTCCTTGTTCTTAAAGCAAACAAACAAAAAAAGAGCAAATTCCAGAGTATTTATTGTCCCAGTATGCCACAAGAAACAGATTTTCAAGCACTATAGACAGGTCTTAGTCCTGGAAGCTGGCAGAGCTCAGCATCAGTATAGCTACAATGAGTTTATGTAATTTGCAGCTCTGAAGCTTCGGTTACGTTGCTTTGCCTCACCTGCCTTACTTATTATACCATATCCCTGCAGACAATGACCCAAGTTTCAACCCATCTCTATAACCCTCCTTAAAGGAAAAAGGAACTACTGCCTTTGTTGGAAAAGCCTGGGCTTGCAGATATTTAACCAGCTGAACAGTGTTTTCACTGGCAATGTGTAAGAGGAAATCTCCCAGTCATGATACAGGTGCACAGCAAATGATGTACTAAGACTATGATGTGAACTACATCCACAACTTTGGATTGGTCCAATCTTGAGGTAGCACACATTCATTTAAACCTCTGTCACTGAGACTTAATTCATTGTTTTCATTGTAACCAGTTGGGCTTTGACTGTGTACTCGTAGAAGAATCTGTTCCAGGGCAATTAACCAATTACCTAGTTTGCACCACACAGTTCCTTTTAGTCACCATGTTAGTCACAAGAGCCTCAATGAGAAGTTCACCCTTCCAGATCAAAAAGCCTTCTGCACTGTGACAGCACCATCCTTCTTGTCCCTTCCATACTTCAATCTCTAAGGACTATGTACTTGCTTGGACTACATACTAGTAATTCTTCAGATGCAAACCCAAAACCACTCCAGGTGAAACATGCTAGTGAAACACAAGAAATCAATGGCAAGGAGAAGCAGAGACACTGAGGGGAAATCAAACTCCTTTTGTTCTCATATGGTAGAAGCAAAAAAGGTCAATGGTAGCAAAAAGTAAATGGGAGACCATGGATATTGGTGTGCACCAAGCTTTGATGTGAATTGAAAGCAAGTTCAAGATCAGAGATGTCAGAATTATTCCCCATTGTCTGCAGTCTCGCAAAAATTACTGCATGACCAGTTGCTTCAACTCTTTACACTAAGTAACCCATTCAAAAAAACAAAGGTCCAAACCAACTCGGAGACAAATAAAATTTTGTCTCTATCCCTTTCGGCCTAACAATGCATCCAAAACAACACACTTAGTTGTGAGCAATGTGGGAGGGAAAGGGAAAACAACCAGAATAGTCTAATTTGGATGCTCCCAAGTTAGCTCTCAATTCGAGGTTTCTGAACAATTATCCGAATCTCCAAAACCGTTATCTTTCCCAGTAAGTTATCCTGATAAAGGTTACAACATTGCACTCAAATCATAAAGGTAACTCATAAAGATACGTGGCCTTAGGCACTGGATATTCTCTAGCCTGCTGGTCTCCATGACAACTGAAGTTTATCAATACAGATCAAAATTAGGTTATTCACTGTGATGAAATGCAGTCCCTTTGAAACACATTTGAGGTCTGTAGCCCATTTTCTTTAGGAAGACTACTACCAGTAAACCTGAAAGCATGGCAAAAGCTGTAACATTTCAGAGAATTTAGTTAAGTGTTGTCAGTTTCTCATTAAAAGAATAAGCTTTGTATTTGTCCTGTTTCTTAAGTATTTTTGGTCTTTTAAAAAGCAACGCTGGAACAATTTTAGTTGTATATAGTTTCAGACAGTAACTGTGTAGGCAAAGATTTGTATTTGCATACCGTACCCAAGTACAGATGCAAATGCTTATATATAAGTCACACTTTCTTGAGCCTTCAGATGTTACGAGTGCTGTTCCATACCAGTTAGGGCAATCAAGCCGTGATGTTTTAGCTACTGGCTTTTAAAGACATTTTGGTCTCAAATATCCAAATACATGCTACTAACATTCAATGGGAATCCATAAGACACTGTGTACCACAGAATCATATAATGTTAGGGGTTAGAATGGACTTCCAGAGATCATCGAGTCCAACCCCCCTGCCAAAGCAGGATCACCCTTTTTTGTGCCTAAACCTCCTCAAAAACAGGGTTGTTGGAGCTAATCCAACCCTTGATAGAACTCTTGAGAGTGCATCAAGATTTGCAATATAGTTTCTTCTTCTTAAAAAAAAGAGTAGTATTTCTATAAGGAGAACCACACTGCTGAATGTAACACGGCATCGTTCTCTACCTCACTGACCTGCACACCTCCTTGATCTTTCTCGAGAAGGACCATCTGCCAGTGGTGTCTCTTAAGTCAAACATTCTCTTTTCCAGTTTGTGACTTGGTCATGTAACAGCTGGGGAAAAAGTCTGTCCTTTGCTCATTTAGAAAATCATTTGTGGACAAAGAACTTTGTTCTCTAAGGCTGCCACAGAGCATGGAGTTAAGTGGAAATTTTATGTTACCCCTAGAGAATTGTTAAGAACAGAACAGGCAGATTTCAAAAAAGTCAGGTAGTTCATCAACCACGTATATTAGTGTTGTATCCTTTCCTCTGTCCAGATATCTATTGAAACCATAAAATTGCCCCTAAAAATATCTTACAGCAATGTGCACAAATAACGTTTAAAGACAAATTCATTCTATTTTTCATTACTACTTCAAAACAGAAAATAACAGGAGTCAGCCTCCATTGTGCAGACATCACATGTGCAGGTCAAGGACCAATGGGCTTTAACTCTCTTTTAAGGGTTTCAAAATAACAAAAGCAGAGCACTTTTTTAACATTGTACGTGTCACAGATGATCTTGTAACCACAAGAACTAAGTTTTGTGATCAGTGATTTCAAAATCAGAACCTGTCAAAGACCTAGTAAAGTCCCTGTATATAATTGGAAATGGGTGGAATTTCCTTTAAAAACATTGCTCTCCTGGTATATCCCTCTGGCCCATGAAATAACAAAATCACTTTCAAGATGGACATGGTTTTATATCTGATCCCATCATCACTGCAAGCATGTGAAAGATGAGTACTGGATGAGAGGTCAGATAATCAAAGATGTATGTTCATGTTCCTCTATTTGCCACAGGCACTGGGGGGTATTTTGAGTAACCCCTTTTGTGCCTCATACCCTCAGCTGATCAATGGGAATAACAGCTCATGGGAATAGTATAAACACACTAAATATTCTGTGCCATTGGGTTTTACACTAATTGAGATAACTGCAAATCTATAGCTAGATAATCATAGCAGAACAGGGCTTTCCATTACTTTATCTGAATATAAATAAATCCCTGGTAATGATGTTATTGCTAATTATGGCACACAGCCTACATGATCTTATGTTCCTACAGGGTACACTCAATGTTCGCTTCTAATCCCTACCTGCAAAGATTTGGCACAAATTAAAACCCATTCCTCCCCACCCCCACAAAAAAAAAAAAATCCAGAGCAAAAACAAAAAACAGCTCCAACCAACACCCAAAAGAATAATTTGTCTTGGGAAATGTAAATGAAAAAGTATAGTAGTTGTGAATGAGAAGATTTTATCTAGAGCATTAAATATATCCACCAAGAATTAGTGCAAATTAAAGTAACAAATGTCTAATCTCCTGGCATTTCTTACTGACGAGAACTAGGTCTTTACTTATCATGCACTGACACCAAATGATCGTCATCTGTGTTTTCCATTATATTTTCTTGTGGTAGATAAGAATCAGCCCAGGAACATCAATTCCTTTCATTGCTGGGTTAGTGGGCATCCCAGCACTCAGCTGATAGTACCTGGGGTTAAGAAATTAAAGTGCCATACTAAAGAATACACTGTTCATCAAAGATCTGTCATTTTCTTGTCAAGAATGAGACTTTTGGCATGAAGACCTTGTCAATAATAATTAATGCTGGCAGTCTAAGCACTTGCAGCAAGACAAAGCGGTAGCAGAATGAATCACTGAGTGTCCAGTGACTTTATAGGTGAGCTGTAGAGGAGTGTTGTTTACCAAAACATTTGTGTTACAACATCGCTTCTCCTGCCCTAACCCTCTAGGTTGCACCATATGTAAAATCATACCTACCTATGATATATGCCATGTTTCTCCTTTCTTTCCAGCAAGATGCTGATTGGAGGAATGACGTAGACCTGAATTAGCTAGGTATATGTGGGCTTTATTTTCTTTTCATTGAGTTTTCAACATGTGATACAAAATTTATGAAGAATCTGTTAAAGCAAAAGCAGAAACAAGCTTCCCCCTCCCAAATTATACTATTCATGACCAACTGGAAATAATTAAGAAAAAAAAAAGCTTTTTCAGTTAAATGTGTTTGATCATTGAAAATGAATTAATAAGCAAAGACTTGATGGAAATGAGTGGGTCTTTGGAATCTTAAGGGATATATTCCAGCATGCATCTACACCATGCATACCTACTGTAGTATTTTATGGTAGTGATGCTCTTAGATGATCTTCTGTCTGTAATGAATCTTCCAGCAATGCAACAATGCTCATGAAAATAATAGCATGGATTTAAGCTTTGTGTAGGCATTTCTATAGGTATATGGCTTTTTTGGGGGGGTGAATGTACTCTCTACAACAACTCGACCAAAACCAGGATGCCTGGAAGCAGATTGTGACACACTATGGGCTGGATTTCTCATGGAAAAAGCAGTGAAACCTTGCCAGATCAATTAATTATCTGTTTCCTAACATTCCAGAGGAGGAAATGATGTATGGAAATCCCTGTAAATCATATGGGCCTGATGTGACATACTGTGCTTTGAAACAGCCATAGTAGGGTTGTGAATATGTGTTTCCAGTCCCCAGAACTGTGAGCACTCGTTGGACTCATGGGCTTCTGCTGTGGTGCTACTTGGCTTTCAGCATATGGTGTAACAGTGTCCCTAAATAATCTACTACTTCTTCAAAATATTTACAAACTGTACAGCTGGAGATTGCTAAAGATCACAGAATGGTGGTGGATGGAAGGGACCTCTGGAGATCGAGTGCAACCCCCCTACCAATGCAGGAGCACCCAGGGCAAAAATTAGGCAGTGTTTTCTGTTTGGAAGCCTGTTAAGCAAAATCTAACTGGATGGAATTTACAGGTACAAATAAAAGACACTGACATTTGTACTATAGGGTTAAGTGTGTCATGGATATAATCATGGCACATTACAATTGCTTATGCAATTCACTCATCAGATGGGGCAAGAACTATGTCTGAACTGTGCAGGTAATTGTCTTAATTACACTAGGAATACAATCAATATCACTTTATGCTTCCCCAGCACTTGAGAATCTCAGAACTTCTCACTCAGATGAAAAATCTATTGCATTTGCATTAGTGGTCTTGCTTTGTTTTGATGCTTAATTTGGTGGCGTTATTCAGGACGGACACCAGATTAACTGAAACCAGAAGATGGTTCAAGAAATAAAGCTATATCTTTTTTATGCTTTTGGCAGTTCACTCCTAACACTACAGATTAACTAATGATTATGATGACTATTGGGAGGAAGCATAAAAGCTGCCTAAGGTTCTCAGAGAAAAAAAAAAATCCAAAACAACAACAAAAAAAAAAATCATGAAATTAAAATGAACATTAGAATGGGTGGTTGCTATTTCCTTTTTAATTCCTACCTCAGCTGTTTAGATTTTTTTGATGAATCTAGCCCCCAGTGATTTCAGCCATAAGGAGGAGATTTTATCTAAAACATCAGTAAAAGAAAGACGGGAGTTACTGTTCTCTCAGAATCAGATGTGTTTTGAACCGCTCAGTCTGCAATGGGATCAGGAGCATGCAGGCAGCTTTGAAGGGGAACAAAATGTGTGAAGAAAGGCATGAGACTGGTAATGAATGACTCAACATACAAGTTGATAAAAGGAAGTTTAGAACAAATAAAACATTTGACTGCTGCAGAAAAACTGTCCCGAATCAGCTACGTGTTTCCAAGTTTTTGTCAGCCTAAGGACAAAGACTACTGCATAGAATGCTCATCGGGCTGTCTAGAGAGTGTCTCATTTATTTTTTTTTCATAGGAGTAAAGCACTCATTATCGTGCTGCAAATTATACAAATGATTGTTTGATATTTTTAATGCAAGTCTTACATTCTAGAGTGTCTACAGTATTAAGCATTAATTCCCCAGCAGTGCACTCTTCTGCTGTGTTCCTGTCATAGCTGCAGCTAACTTCAGCAGTGGGAATTTTTAATAATGAATGCATGCTGGTAACAATATATAATTATTCTCTGAGTTTAATCACATTCCCAAGGCTTTCAAAGTCAAATACAGGCTTAAGTGGTTTGCAGAGCTATGAGCATAGTGCTTATCTATACAACTGGAGGCAGATTTTCCTTACAAAAACAATCCTTACGGTTACTTAAAAAAAAATGTAAATGTGTACTATACATATAAGAAGAAAATAAATCCTTCTCAAAGTTAGTAACAAATTTTTGCTGGGTTCTTCTATTTTATTTTTTAATATGGGAAGTACTGGTTAACAGTTTTATTCCAAAAAGTGGAAGGCTGATACTGGAATAAATCTCAATCACTGCTGCAGATACCACGTGATAATTACCTTCAGAAACAGGCTGAACATCCTTCTTCCACCACAACTGACCTGTTTCTTGTACTAAAGGCAAAGTACTTTAGTATGTTGTGGAAGAGAAATCTGGATGGAAAATTTGGTCTAATGGAATGATCTCTAATAGTTTGAAACAGCAAAATAGGACATGGAAAATGCTTAATATGGACCACAGTCTAAATAAATGCCACAGAGATTTCAATATGGTGACATAACCATACTATGATCTATTCTTTTCCTTCTTTACAACAGCTCTCATTTGTCAGGACACGTGCACAAATATTGAGTATGTCTGCTGTATATCTGCATTGATTTATTAATTTCTTTCTCTAATTTCTGTGCGCCTTTTCTGTTGTCAAAACTGTTTGGATAAACAACACTCCACTTCGTAACACACACATAAATGCAAGATCAATTTATACACACCCATTTATAAAGTTGCAAAAAAATATGAAAAAAATAATGGCAGCGAATGAAACAGAAAATATGATGTTTTTCTCTTGGTTTTGGTGGCTAACTATACACATAGGAAAAATGCCAGTAAAACCCAGTCACCATATTGATCCAAAATGACAAGGATGTTTTATAAACTAGTTAAAAAATCACTGCAGTCTATGGCATGCTTTGCTTCATATGTGAGAGGTGTGCAGCAGACGGCAAACATGCACTTAGCAGGTCGTAATCAGAGCTAGCTCTGCACATCTTGGGTGCTAATTAGAATCTCAGATTCAGTGGATGACTTCCCAGCAGCACATACATGGGAAGTCTTCATGCAAGCCCTAGGCAAACCATGCAGACAGGTCAGCTATTCACTACGCTTGCTCCTGAGTTGTAATTCTGAGGTCTATCCACCTGTAGGATGAATTTAAAGCGTTATTTTTGTCTATGGAAACAGTTCTAAGCCAGCTTCAAGGGCAGTACTTTTAGTAAGTGGATGTCTGACTACAGAGATGAAAAAGCGATGCATAAAATTTTATCATTTCATGTAAATGTAAACAAGACAATAGGAAAGAAGTGAAGAAAAATAGGCAGACGGAGAACCTATTTTTCCCCGAAAATTGTCTTTTAGATGGATAACATCATTACACCGTGAGCGTGGCTGCTTAGGCTTAAACCAAACACTGGATAATTTTTTGTACAGTACTACAAAATAAGGATCTTCTAATTTACCCTGACACCTTTCATTTTTGTTTAAGGTTTATAAGACTTCTCTTTTTTCACCAGGAATCCAGTGTTAAATCCAATAGCTCTACCTATGTTAATGAGTGCTAGAAATCACTAAAGCTCACAAAAAACTGGAAAGCAAATGTGCATGGTGTCCAGGTTGAAAAGCCAGGAAAACACCAAATGTGCTGCCACGTCTCCTACTTGGTCAAAATGATTAGATCATTTTTATATGGAGAATGACTGCATATGCTCAAAATGGGAATGAGAACCATCTCAGTTGGCCAATCTCCATCCTCTAGTGAGGGAGAAACTAACAAAAAGTATACTGGCTTTTAAAAAATGAAAATCACAAGGCTTTAAAACCTCTAAAGAAAAATCTTAGGATTCGCTGTGGATTTTTAAGCAATTCTAGGTGTGGGGTGGAACTGTTTCAATTTAGAGGAATACACTCAAGGTTGCAAGAAACATGAAATTAAGCAACTTTAGGAGATCTTCCTAAATTAGAATTCGGTCCAAAATTAGTGAAAACTTTTCCCCAAATCTTATTGCTTTCAATGAACTTTGGAAGATGTCCCTAGAACGTATGAAGCACAGCAGACTGTCCCACAGATATAACATTTCTGCTTGGTCAGTATGTTAATTTCCAGATAACTGACCTGTAAAGGTTCACGTTTTATTTTGGGTTTTGGTTTTTTAATCTTGTACTTATGCTTTTTTTTTCTAGGCCTTTTAAAGAAAGGTGAATGTTGGCATTAAGGTGCACTTTAGTGGCTTTTGAATTAAGAAAAAGAAATAAAAAGTCTAAATCAACCAAATAAATTTAATAGATCCTTTGACTCTTTGAAAATCAAATTACTTCAACTGAGGAGTCTTTTTGACTTTGTCTTTTTTTTTTTTTCCTATGTGTATGTTAGAAATCTAAATTGATTACTGCTTTATTTGTACTTACAAGTAAATGCTGGACTCGTTGCCCCCGATATCAGGTGACTGGAGTTTCTGCACAAGTATCACAATTATGCCGATGAAAAGCACAAAGTTTATCTAGGGGAGGAAGAAAGGAGAAAATTATGACAATGAGGTATCTTATAAAGTATGGGAATGAGACACTCCCAGCGACCTGCTGACTCCATTGCATTATTCTTCTCCAAATTGCAGTCTAGAAGTTTTGTAAGGTCAGGAGTAATGGAGTAAGTTTACAAGTATTTATCATCCCTTTTCCAGGCAAAACTGTCCCTCCTGCAGCAGCTAAAGTAAGGCAGAATTTCTTCAGTCCCAGATGCCAGATAGGACAAACAGAACCAAAACCATTTCAGCATTCTTCATTATCAATCAGTGAAAATGACAAGAAAGATCCCTGCACATCAAAACCATAGGGTGAAAATCTCAACAGTAAAAGCATCTTTATTTCCATTCTCAGAACTAAGATATTTTCCAGTTTAGTATCACCCACCAGTCACAATTTAGTGTCCCCCTTTCCTGGATATCCCAAGTTGTGGGACTTTCCCTCTGCTTGACTGAATCCATCCTAAGATGAAACGATCTCTAACGTTTTTGGGAAGGGAGTAGTGCACGTGTGGGGGAGGATGTTTAACATTCTTCTTTGTGTCTTTTAGTTTTATGTCATCCTGGGCATCTTCTCCTTCATGGAATTATGTAATTGCAGATACAGTTTTAAAACTTTGGAGATTAATAACATCAGTGTAATTTAATGTTTTGTCATCAGATTTGGCTGTCAGCAACTCCACAGATTCTTCATGCCAGGAGAAAACAGGGAAATATATGTCAGTCCCTTATGCAATCTTTTACTCCTCTAAGGAGACTAAGAATTTAAACTAGGTATGAACACCTCTTTTGGAAGAATTTGTTATCTGAGGACTACAAATGAATGGAGAAGACCACTCATCCCTTGCTAGCTGCTTGAATCTTTAATGTCTTCAATAGGAGCCAGGTATAGCTGATTCTCCAAAGCCAGGATGTGATCCTTCAAACAAAAATCCTGCAAAGTGTGGAAATTCACATACATTGATATCAAAAAAAACCCCAAACCATTGAACCATAGAATCAAAGAATGTCAGCTTTAATGTGTCTAAAGGTTACTGTATTTCAGAGATCTGTCAAAATATTTTAAGGGAGAAGCACCAAACCTGGTGAAAACATCTACATGTAGATAGGTACCTGTGAGCTGGGTGTCTAAACTCCCACAACAGTCAAGGTAGATGGGGCCAATGCTGTCACTGTAGTGTGGAGAGCAACTAAGCATGCCCAGAATTAGACACCTACATGTGGGAAGCCAAACAGCTTTTCAGGTGTCATTAACCATATTGTCTAGGGGATCAATTTTCCTAACTGGAGGAGTCCAGTACTCTTTTTAAATGCCCATATTCTTGTGGGGCAGGCCAAACAAGGTACTTCAGAACCTCTCAGTCATCCATACATGGGTATCTTGCATCATCTGAGGTAAATCCAAGATATCAAAGCTCTTTTTAGTTGATGGAGGTCTTGGATTGAGCATCTTTCACTATGTGCACAACACTATTATAAAGCTAATATTAGATATATAAATGTAGCTATGAAATCAATTCCATTCAATAGACACAGTTCAGTTTCCCAGGTACTGGCATCTAGTATTGTTTTTGATGCCCTGGGTTGTCCCACTTGGACTTCAGCTGCCACCCCAAATTACATATGCTCTAGGGTCTTGCTCAAAGCATTTGGTATCTATGTTTAAGCAATGTCTAAATAGTCTTTGAGTGCATGCAGTATGTCATCATTTAACTTGTACTGCACCTTTATGACAACGGAATTACTTCGCATAGTGGATGGAGATAGTGGACATTCAGAAGAGATGTCCAGTCATCCAGCATGGCTGGTGCAGCACAGCTTGTAAAGCCATCTGAAACTACTTGCACTGGTTATTTGCCCTCAGAAGTATTGAGGAAGCACCTCCTCCAAGCGCTACTTACCATGATTGATCCAACCACAGGACCCTTGATCACCCACCACAAGGCAGTGTTGTCATTCATGTCCCAGCAGCTGCAGCGGTTAATGGAAGGAAACAGAAGAGAGAAAGATATGACAAGGAAGTTAATAAACTGACAACAATTATTAGAGGGCGTACAGAGTGGGAGATTGGTCTCATAGCTAAATTATTTTATTTGGATTCAAAAGTACTAGTTCTTTAGTGTGTCCCTGGTGTAGATTTCTTCTACAGCCTTTACCCAACTTACCCAAAAATAAAATAAGTATTTTGGTGGCAATTTCAATGGAACCTCTTACTAAAGAGTTTAGCCATTTTAGAAAAAACACCTTTATGTGTCTTTTGGTGTCTACAACTGTAAAAGCATCCCCTTCAGCTAACATCTCAGAGGAAGGGAAAAAAAGACAGGGATACCTTGAAGTGTATGAGACAGTTATTCCAAAGTTTGATGTCTCATTTACTTATCCAGGGTAAAGATATATGAATGCTGATTCCTTACCAAGACATGAGGATTCTTACACGTATCTAGTACACAAGGATGTGCTAGCGACTGGTTGTATTTACGTTTTGGAATGATTTTCCAGTCATTGACTTGCAAGTTCCTATCAAGAAGCAAAGATTCATCTAAGAAGGTTAAAGTATTAGAGAAGAGTTGGGATCAGCTCCCTTTTTAAGCTGTTGGGCGTGAGTGTTCATAAATAAAATGGTATTTCTACCTCAGCATTTAAAATTTCCTCCAGATTCACCAAAGGATTCTGCTGCAGTTTATTCCATATAGGTGCATTTGAACGTTCATTGTTAGAGAAAAATAATTACAGGACCCATATACATATGGGCTTTTAACTTAAATTTATATTTTTAAAGCTAGCAAAACAATAATAATAAAAAAATATTTCCCCTGCCACAGCACCCCCACTACATTATTTAAAGTTATTAAGAATTTGATTGTCAGCTAAAAAATATCTTATTTGTCTTTGGCTTTCTTTTTCTCATGTTTCCCTCTGGAAAACATAAAATCCCAGGAAAACGCCTTCTTTGAACCTGCAGTTCTGAGAAGGAGGTTGTCCCTCCCACTGGGACAACAGCCAAAAGTCCCAGCAGTGGTTGTCATGGTGCATTTGTTAGATGCCAAGAAACAATTTGAAAGAGCATGCAGGAATAAAACAGCGCTGATCTTAGGAGAGCTCAAAGCAACTTTGGTGTCATTTAAAGAGTAGCCTGGTAACATCTGGGGGAAAAGTGAAAATCTACTATTTAACCAAAACTATATACATATAAGAGGAGGCAGAGCTAAAAATTCCATCATCAAAGTGCACACGAGAGAAATCCCAAGCAGCTGAGTGATGTCTGGTTTAGAAATTTTGATTGATCTTATATATGCAATACTTTACTAAATTCCTACAAAGGCAGTAAGAAGGATGTGTGTGACAGAGCTGGTGAGAAGAGACAAAAATTTGCACAAAAGTATGTATTTTTCTTTCTAGCTACAAAGCCTAGAAACTTAAAATCCCCCCAAATCTATGGGACTGGTGGATGAGATTTTCAAATGCAAAATAGCATTTCTGAGTTACCTCAATTTAAAAATCTTTAAAAAGGGACAAATGTTCAGAGGGGAGTCCCCATGCACAGTCTGTAAATGAGGCTCTTCTCAGTTATCAATGACTTTATGCCACAAAACAAAATTACCTAAAATCACCATTTATCTTTTTAATTCTTTGTATGCTTTTATAAATTAGCTGCCTTCTTCTGAACATTACCTGCTATCTGCAGAGCTCAACCCCTCTGAAGTGCACATTAAATCTACCCTGAAGCTCTTTAGTGAGTTGACCAACGCTGGAAGAATCTGGGCAAATCCTACTATTAATCTAGCTGTACAAACAGGCATTGATGTGTGGCAATTTGACTATGTAGAAAGGAGAAATTGCAGGGGATGGAATCTACTGCTTGTAGTTCCAGTCATCCATACAGAAGACATCTATAGCCCAGCTAATTATCTCAGACTCTGGTTGGGACAAATAGACACTTGGAGGTTGTTGGTTTTGGGTTTTTTCCCCCACACTGATATATTTTAAATATGGACACTGGAGAGATACATCATCCTCTATAAATGCTTATTCTTCTTACATCATCCCCTAAAAATGCTTAATCTTCCTCTCCTTTTATAGGGTGTGTCCTCAGCAAGCTCAGTTCTCAATGTCTACCTTGTCGTTTCCAACAGTGAACCAGATGAAGCTCACACAAAGGTTTTTTTCAAGGACTTTTTTGGTCCAGTCCCTGTGACATCTATAGGATGGATGTGATAGAACAAACATCATCATCTCCTCAGGTGAACATGACCAGAAAGAAAAAAACAAAAGCAATGCACAACAGAATAATCTGTAATATCAGCCAACAAACTATCCTACATCAACAGGCTCCCTAATTTCTCTCGAATGGATTGTTACAGTGGAGGTCAGGAAACACAGGACTCTGTGAGGAAGGATGGATGGATGGAAGGGGAGACAATGGGATGGGGGTGGGATGTGATTTCCATCTGAAAAAGACAGAGTCTGTTCTCTGTTAATCTCTGGTGTACATCTGGAATAACTACACTTAATTCAGTAGCACAGATCTGGATAAACAGACAGTTGAATTTATCTCCACAAAACCTGTCACTTCCAGTGATGTGAACCAGGAGATGAAAGCGAGGGAGCTCTGACAGTTTTCTAAGGAGCAAACAGGAGACTTGGACTGAGTCAGTATTTTAGTCCTTGCTTCTGCGACTGTGGTTTCCCAGTTCAGTAATTTCTGCAATGTTTTCAGGCTCACTCTGGCTTCTCCCCCACCCCTAGAACAATGCTTGTTGATTTTTAAAAAGCAACCACTGAGATGCTCAGCTAGAATCTGTCTAAATGTGCTGCATGCTAAATAGCTGCTCTAACTATAAGAAAGGGTTGGGGTTTTTTTTTTTTCTTCTTTTTCCTTCTGTGAGACATTCCCCCTACTCGCAAAATGTAAGGACTATTTGGACTCCTATGAGAAATCAGGAATTTAGGACCAGTGTTGTAATCATAATAATGACACAACAGGGGTTCTGTCTTGTTTTGCATGGAAATAAATGATTTAATTTGTCTTAATGTCAAAATAGAACATTGGTCAAAGCACTGGCATCCCCAGTGGAGGAAAAGCTTTATGTGCTTTCCAAACAGAGCATGAAGGAACAAGGATCAAGAAAATTTGACAAAATAGTGAGTCTTGCACAAAGTTTGGATCCAGGTATTTCTAGCATAAGGTGAAATTAAAACCTACACCTAAGTCTCTCAGAAATGGGACTTGGATACATAATATCATTTTTCATTCAGGTCAAGGGTGTCAAAGAATCGTTGCTGGATCTTCCAAGTCTTATTCAGGCACCCTCATTTCCAGCATTTTTCCTAACATTTCAGTCGTTTCAGACATAGCTGTCATGAAAAAAAACATTGCTGGTTTTGCATTTTCAAGGTGGACATACATGCCTGTTCCTACCAGTCTGCTGCCCTATCAGATCAGTCAATCTATTGAGTACCAAGATGTGCAGGACCATGTCTGGGAGCTGCCTTTCCTTAGGAAAAGGACAGAGAATATTTGCAGGATTTTTTTTTTTCCTCAAAAGAGACCAATTGGGTAGAATCTACTGTCTGGATTTTTTTTGAAATTATTCTATTCCCTCTTTTTTTATTTTTATTTTTTCATAGAGAAGACAGAATGTGGATTTCTGTCTCACCTCTATTCATCTCCCCCGCTAGATTTGTGGATAAAGCCCTCCAAGGGGAAGTGAATCTCCTAATTCCCTTTGTAAATCAAAGCTCAGAAACTCCTTGTGCAGATTTCACTCATCACATCAGCAGTATCTGCAATAATTTCTACTGCTGACCTCACCCCCATCATCTTCTTTCATAATCAGTTGGAGAGGAGGAGACAATCACTGGTGTGATTCACCCAACAGCTCTTTTAAGACGAGATAAATCATATCCTGGACTCCACTAATTTAACTGGGCAGGGAATAGAGGGTCACTGGGTCAGCTGCATGTTTACATCATCTTTACCTGCCTACGTCTTCTTTTATGAATTCACCAGTGCAATAGGGACATAAACATCAAATTATGGCTATAATGAACAAGGAAGTACTCTTAGGCTGAATACTGGACTTAAACTACTTGCATACACAAATCAAGGTTAGAAATGGAAGGAGAAATTAGTCACGTCCTCTGATCACTGGATTTCTGCCTCATCCTCATCGTTGGGCTGAATGCAATCATGTGAAATGATTTCCCATGCAGCAGTACCTACCCAGTATCATCAAAGTGAAGTCTCAGCACTGCCCAGACAGTGACACAAATTGTTGGGGTACCTGCAGAAGATAAGATGGTGATATCATTAGCAGTCTAGACAAATGTATTATTCAACAATGAGCACTTTTTGCAACCTCTCCATTGAGGTTTTATTTCCTAACAGCACTCGTGCACAAAACAGTGCAATGCCTGACATGAATTCAGAGCTCTAGAATCATCTGTCTCAGTCAGGGGATGGGTTAGTCTTGGTGGGATTGCAAGAAGCAAGGCTGGTAACAGGAGAGAATGATGTTGTTTCAGGTCATTACTGCTGGAAGTTGTTACACAAGCAGTAAAACATAGTCTGTACAGAATAAAAGCAGTGACATCAGCTTCCGTGTCTAGAGCTACTGTAATTATGCAATAATTGCGGACTGGCAGATGTTGAATTGTAATGGCATTATTGTATTCTTATCTCGTTTTGTTGTAAGTGATTAGCATAGATTGTATTTTCTCTGTTACTGTGTAAATAACTGATTTTGCTTTACTTATTCAGCCAAAACAAATCAGTACAGTTTTCCTTTACTCACATGAATATTTCATTTTGTTTTTACCAAAAAAAATCCCAAAACCCACAGCCCCAGAGCAGAATATTGGGAGGAAGAATTTCTTTTCTCTTTCAGACATTTCTTTACTTTAAACAAAAACACAACAAACGCATGTAAAATACTAAATCAAAACAGTAAAAATCCACTGAGAAATCTGGATTTATTTTCCTCTCCAAAAACACTCGAAGTGTGGGTTTTCAGTGGAAATGTTTTTATAAAATCATTCAGTCCTGCAAGAGAACTCTGGGTAAGCTGGATTTACATTTTATGTCAACTAAAATCTTTGACAAGGAAGCTGCCTACATCTATTTAGGCACCGCTGGAAAGATGAAGTGCTAAAAAGCAAACAAAACAAGGACCTCGATAACCCCAGCTTGCAGTGGTGAGGGAGACTGTCAGGAGTTGACAAGAACAATTATGTTTCATACATTTTGCAAGGCTCTGTTGATGTCGCATTAATTAGTCATTGACTGAATCCACCTAAGTGAGTCCCTGTCAAATTTCATATTCCAGCAGAAAAAAAAAAAAATACCCCTGCTAGACCTAGCTGATTGATGATGCCATCCTCCTTTAAAGAAAGCACATGCAGAAGTATTTGAAAGGGAAAATTATAACAAGAAATAAAATTACAGGCTTTGGGGAGAAGAAATCATGCATATTTAATCTGAATTGAAGTCTGCTTTTCTCACAAGAGAATATCTAGAAAACACTGAGATCTTTGTGTGCTTCACAGATGCACAATAATAAAAATAATCTTTAAATACCAAAACATGGGTCTCGCATGCTGTCTAGCTTGCACTGATTTGCACTATATAAATTTGGATGGTATGAATCACATTCCAAGTCTGAAACTTGGGCAGGAAGGCAGAATTAGATCAAGTGTGTCCTAAAAAAATACAGTTTAAAAAGCAGATCAGCTTGGAGTTTTGAACCACCTGCTATATGAATATACATATATTCACATTACTTGACATCAAAAGATATATATATATATATATATCTCTTCATCACCTTCTTTTCAGATTCTGAGTAACATTAGTAAACAGACAAGCTCTGAGTAACATTAGTAAACAGACAAGCTCCAAAGGCTGAGAAGAGAGCTATTCTTGCTGACTGTGTCTCTGTCCTGGAGCAGGCATTAGGAGTGGTCTCAGGGAGACACAAGTCTATCCATAGAACTTACCAGCCTATTGCATATTTAAGAACAAAAAAACGTCTGGATCGACACAGCCATGTGTATCTCTCATTAATCAAGTGAGGACACTTACGTGCTCAGCACATTTTAAGAAACAGCTAAACATGCAGATGCTTCAAAATGCTGAGCTCTTGCTTGTTGCTGCTTAAGTGCAACTCCCTCCCCATCAGTTCCGAGCTGAGGGGTTGCTTTTGCCTGACAGGACTTACATCCAGAGCCAGGAAGTACTTCTGTTTTTTGCAAAGTGCCAATTGCTCCTACCAGGTCAGGGGAAGTGCTGTTCAAGTTGAAGTATGCAGGAGCTGAGAAAAATATTGTGTTTAACAAAGAAAACAAAAGCAATGATAAAAATCTTCATTTGGAGATTCTTTTAGTGCTATTAATGGTTATTATTGATATTGAGCTGATAGATCTTATTTATGGTATTCAACTCAAGACCAAATATTTTAAGGTTGCATGACAATCCATCTGAGCAGTTCTTTCACTTCAGAGACTGATTTTTAAACAAAACAAAAAAAAAATCAGTTAAACCACTGCATTCCACTATTCTCATGTTCAGACAAACCTGCATACATGAAATTTCTGCAGGAACCCAATTGCTGATTTATGTTCAGATGGCAAAGATTTATACATTATTTTCTTTTATAATTGTCACCTTTTCATGTACATAACCCTCAATTTCTCTTTGAAAGCTATCCTCTGTCTCAGCTCTAACGTGGTTATACATCTGTGGACAGGGGAACTTAGAACATCCTTTTCCAGTTCTCTCTTTTCCAATAGCCATGCTTTTCCAATAGTCTTAATATGCCACATCTTATTTCTGATCTCTTGTGCTCTTCTTTCTTCTCTATACCTTTGCTCCTATTGTAGGGAGACTTTGCCAGGAGATGAGAATTTGTGTGTACATACAACTGCCTCAGGAGGGAAAAAACAAAACCTCCTGTGAATTACTTGAAAGTTCAGATTCCATGAGGAGGTTTTTTCCAAAGGAGAATACTTTAAGACATATGTAAACTTTACACATAAATACATAGAACTATTTCCAGATTATTTCAGAAATATATTTAAATACAAAAATCAAGCTTAATCTTCTTAGGGCACATTTAAAATGAATGTATTCTTTTGCATTCACCATCTAACTTCTGCACAATACCATCAGCAAAGAACTGTTTGAATTAATACATTGCAGGAACCAATTTATATCCAGAAGGCCAGCACAAAAAACAACTGCACTGGTCTTTCTGAAACAAATCCTGTTTCTTCCCATTGCAAGTTTCCATTTCTCACTCAGGTAGGAAGAGCATATTTGGATACCTTTTGGAGATATTTTCTATCTAGCTATTATCTGGAAGAAAGGCAGAAATGCAGTCTAAGAAAATGGACTAGATTTAGCATTCTAGATTTGATTAAGCTGAAGAACCTGGTGTTAAGATCATACCTTGTAAAAAGTGACTCAGTTGTGTACTACATCTCTACAAGAGATGCAGTGCCCTACAGATTTCAGTTTAGCTCTACTCAGACAAAAAAGCACAACACGGTTTGATCTAAAAAGGTGCTTTACACAAAGAGTAAAGCTACACTTTGAAACTGTATGTGGAAATATTAGATGGTTTATGGAATCATCTTGCACACTGAGACACATTTTAGCCAAGAAACGTCACATACCCCAGCCAATGATAGTGTACCAGTAGAAATATCTCCTTTCTGGGAAAAAGGTTTCTACCAATAAAGTGAAAAGGTACAATCCCTCAATGAAAAGCCAGAAGTAATTGGACATGACACAGTAGTGAAAAAAAACCATCACTGCTTTGCATTCCACCTGCAGGGAATCAAGAAAAACAAAGTTATTTCCATGTTGCTGCCACCTAAAAGACAGAAAAAATGCTTTCAACCTCTCCAGGGGGAAGGAACACAGCTGGGACTACTATTATACATTTATAATACCAAAGTTTTAAAAGCATGAGAAGAATGTGAGGTACCACTTAAAGAGCAAAGCTTGAAAGGACAGGTAGCCAATTTTACCAGTGGGAGGTGGTCGATGAGCGTCTGCTGACAGCTTGAGAACATCTTGCTCTAGTGGGAGTTCACATTGTCCACAAACACTAATTGCTAGGTTTAAACCCCCATCTAAGGATTAAGTGCAGAAAAGAATTTGGTTGTGCGCTGAGAAACCTAAAGAAGGATATGAAATGGTGGGAGGATTGTAAAGAGCCCTGAGAGGGGGATCAGAAAGGATGCACCCTCCTCCTGTGTGCAGTTGAGAACTGTACTTCCTTGCCATTTATGGATGTTGTCACTCAGGGACAGAAAATGAAAGTAAGTGTAAGTGTAAAGAAAGCAGAGTAATGTATTGTAAAAAAAATTATAGAAGCTTTCATTCAGTTATTGGGGAGAAAAGTAACAGACAATAAAAAAAACCAAACAAAAACAAAACAGAAAAAACACTCCAAAGCCTCAGGTGGAAACCAAGCTCTACCACGACTTTGTGAGAGTAGGACACACATATCTTTCCAGTATTATATCCCAGTGAGAAATCATTAGTCCTACAAAAGCAGGACTTTTCAACCCACCAGAGCAGAATCAGTGTATAAACCCAGGTTCCTCCCTGGAGCAAATCTACAACCAATATGTTTAATCCATCAGAACCTGAGTTTCTTCATGGAAGCTCTACCTGGTTATGTTGGCTGAAGATCTGGTCATTGGATGGCTGATTTTAACATGGCTTATGCTTAAAGTGTTTCAAAACGAAGCGGCAGCCTTCACCATTAGAAAAGTGGTATAAACTACAGACCTAATGTGGCTTCAGCTTCATCATGGAGAAGAATTAAAAGCAAAAATTACTTTTAATGATAAAGAAATGGCTGACTAAGAAACTACACAGCTGCACTTTCCTTGTGGAAGTGACTCATAAGGAATTTAGCTCATAACTGGATGGATAAAGGAGATCTCAGTTTGGGAACTCATTATAATTCCATCATAATTGCACGCAATGAGCTGATTTGTCAAATCAAATACCAGCCTTAAATGTGAAAGGAATTGGGATTTACATGCAATATATAGCTAAGTGCATCTGTGAAAGAGTCTGCTTTCCATGAAAGCACACACCTCAGCTAATAGTAGTGATTTTTTGAGAGAGTTACTGTCAAGGGTATTTTCTGTCTGAACAGTTGTCTTGTTTACAGACCTGAATCACAGAATTGCTTAGATTGGAAAAGACCTTTAAGATCTTCAGGTCCAATCATTACACATGACCCTGCCTGACATCTAGAACAATTAAGGCTTTGGAGAAAAAAACACGCCTTCAGATGAAGGCAATTTCTTGTGTCTGCTCTCATCCCACCTATTACTTTGCAGATCTGTGAAAGGGAGAAAGAATCTGAGTATCTGAAACCAAAATCTGTAGGCTTGTCCAGAAGGACAGACTGCTAGACAAGGATGACATCACAAGACAATAACATCCACAGTGCTGCTGTGAACTGGGAGAGAAGATTACCACCAATTATCTTCTCTTGCAGTAGCTTCTCAGCCTATGATGCTGACTGCCTCACTGTTTTTTCTTATCTCATGTTGATAAAAATAAAGGAAATGGCTTTGCCTTTGGTTTTACTTACCGTTGAGATAAAACAGTGGTTGCCATCTTGTTCAGCATAAAGAACCCCATCTTTAATGAATACAGATATTGCACGTAGGATGAATGAAACAAAGAGGTTCATGTGGATAAAATTTCGAGTGCAGTGAAGCTTCCTAGTGTGGAAAGAGCAAGGGAGAGAAAAAGAAAAGGAATAAAAAGAAAAAACTTTTCATTTGTTGAAATAGCACATGGCCAAAGCACCTTGGTGCTAAGATCATCAACATCTGAAAGCCAGGACTGTGGATACTACTGACCTTAAACCTGACCAAGAGGAGGATTTGGAGGGTCTCCTGTGGGGTAGCACAAAGTAGACCCAATCCAATGTAGCTTCTGCTATTGCATAAAATAGACCCACAGCTTCTACAGTTGCATTTACAGTCTATGGAAATGTGACTGCGGGAAATGTGACTGCGGGAGTCTAGTCAAGCTGGGGGAACAACTCTATTAAAGGGTCATCTCTTCCTTATTCTACATCTGGTGAGATAAAAGCTTAAACATTGTTTTGGGCAGATGAGCTCCAGTTTCTTTCCTCTGGTGACTGAACAGCTCACTGCTTATGCCCTGACTCACCTGAAACGACACAGGATAACCATGGCAGTGGTGAGGGAAACAAGAGAAGTGCTGTATCCCACTGTGTACAGAGCCTTCACAGACAGATAGTAGTAATCCTTGGGAGGCAAACAACACATGGTTAGATGGTTCATCCATGGCCACGTCTTTACCCTGTCAATGTGCAGGGGGAACCACAGGCAGGATTTGCTTCTTGAACAGTCTGGCTGTTTTCTTTTCTTGGTTCCCCTGATATCTCACTGTATATTAGAGCATTGATTTATGTCTGACATGCCCTTGGATCTCCATACCGTGAAGATTATTTCAGTGAGCTAGAAAAGCTTGTCCATATTTGACCACTGTGTATGTATCTTTATAAAACCAAAACCAAAATCAAACTGTAGTAAGCCAAGGGATTCTTTAATCACTACAGGAGGAACTGGGTGCTTAGCCATGCTTCTAGAAGTTACAGGCTGTATCAACAGTAAACACTTATATTCTGGAAATACTCAGCTATGAAGAATTTAAACCTCACTTATCACATTTTTATGCCCATAAATACCTGATTGTTCCATTCTAATCATTAACAAAACAGAATATGACCAGGGGCTGGACAAAAAGCAGCCTGCTGCTCCCCCCCATCATTTGTTTTGAATTATAAGATTAATTCCCACCTGGTTATCAGATTCTGTTTCATTTTCATCAAAGCCGCAGGCATCATAATAATGAGGAAAAGGTTCAGACCAGCCATCTTCAGTGCAATTTCTGCTGATGTCCCCTATGCCAAGTACAGTTGGGAATGTGACATTAGTAAAGCAAACCCCAGAACATACCCTCCATCCCCTTGGGTCACGACCAGAGAAAACTCCACAATACTGCTGGGGGTACTGTTTATCTGGCTATTCACAGAAGACTTTAAGCACATCTTGAAAGCTTAATGACATCTTCAATGGCCCTGTCCTACAATAGGTACTTACAGATGTCTACTCATACAGCTGGTCACCAGAGAACAAAAAAAGATTTAACCAGTATCGACAAAGCCCCCAGACCACCAAGGATCCCATTCTCAAGTGGGTACCTAAAAACAGAGGTCAGCTGAATTTCCATTTCTCTCCATTGACTCTGAAAGGCATTTAGGGAATACTGCTCTGATGTAGACATCTACACTTAAGATGGCTAAAGACTAAGTCCAGTTCTTAAATACAGGCACTCCATGCTATTTAAGATGATCTGTATCTGTGGTATTCTCATAGAACGGGCAAAAAAACACAAGATTTTTTTGAGCAGGTGATAGAAGCCAGGCAGGATACTGTGCGGTATCTAAAATAGCCATTATACATCTATGGGGAGGAAGATGGATCATTCTCCTATGGTCAGATAACATGTATCCCACTCATTTATCTTCAAGCCTAGCCTCTGATCTGAGACTGACTTTTTAGAAGCATCTGTAGGAAAACAAAGGAAAGATGGAGTGGGAATCTCTTCCCCTTCCCTGTCTTCATAGCAATATGTTCATTTACATCTCCAGATGCCCAGTGTGGCTTCAGCTGACGATTTCGAACCTGTTTCAGAGCTTCTCACAGTCCTCTCTGACTATAATTTGCTCCAGTCCCTGTTTATAACCTTGCTCTAAAGCAAATGTTTGCCCAGAGAAAACTTCATTCTCTTTCCTCTCTTTATAATTTGTTTGGCTGATCTCATAAGGACTAGCTCCTAAATGGCTTTCACTGCCACATTCAAAAGGCTCAAAACTGTATTGGGAATCAAGAACTGGGGGTAGGAGAGGAAAGTGTCTCTTGTCACTCACTTTGTTACTGAGGCTGCCTAAGGTGGGATAGTGCCCATGGTGCTCTTTTGAAGCACCTTTATTTTTGTCAGAGCTCAGTGATCTGGTTGAAAAATTAGAGCTGGACTGCTGGCTGTACCTATTCCTCTCCAGCACAACGGAACAATTTCCACTTACTGAACTATTACAGTTTGTGGATTTTCAGCTGTACCTTGACCAAAAGGGATGGAAATTTCCAAGTTGTGGGTTTTTTTGTTTTTTTTTTTTTTTTTTTTAATTAAGGTTGTGCTGCTTTGCATTCTTAGAGCAGTTTAGTCAAGGAGCTCATAACACTAGCAGTGACCTTATTTTTAAAGAATCTGTTTGCCATCCATGCAGCAGAATATATCTGTTTAATCACAGCACTCATTTAAGAACATTACATTACTTGGCAAATTTTGGTAAATTACTCCTGCACATTCATCCCTACTTTTCTATGGAAAATAACCACTGAATCATGGTGTTGACTTTCCTTAACACCATTTAGCAATTACTGTTACGCAGGTAGATATAATTTGTAACAACATCCTTGCTAGATTGCAAGGCTCAATAGTGGAGGAATAAATTTTCATAATACTGCTAAAAGTAACGCACCAGAAAATGTGTCACCGTAGTTAAAACTGATTAGAAAAGAATACCTAAATAGGAGGAGAAAAAGCCAGAAGCCTCCTTTTAAACAGCAAAATAAAATGAGAAACGTTCCACAGTTCTGTTTCTTACCTAGGGGAGACTGGGCTGTGCTTTCCAGCAGGTCATAATCACCTATGAAAGTGGAAAGTTGGTTATGAAACTATTTTGATCCTGTTTTCCATTAGGACCCAAACTGGTCTCTGTGGAAATTAGTGAATAGAATCCAATTTATTTTTATTTGTTTGGATTAGGCCCAAAGGCAATAAATACTGGATTCTGTCTTTTCAGGAATTAATCACAGATTTACTTGTGAGTTTAAATCAAAGCTGAACCTATAAAATTAAAAAATTGCTACTGCAAGCAGCGAGCGCATACCTAAAAACACATAAAATCAATCTAGGACCAATTGTATTGTAAAAATATAGAAGTCAGATGTTATATCTTTACAAATTTACATTTATTGTCCATAGATATTTGAGTACGGTCAGTTTGCATGGCATTATTCAAAATTCTATCCATTCATCAACAACAAAAAGCAGTAATTCATTGGTTTTCAGTAAGACAGTTTAATTTTGTGGATTTAGGCTAGATCACACTGATTTCCAGAAACCTATCAGATTTTTACTTGGCTATTTATCAGAGTATTACAATGAACTACAGTTATTCATCATCATAACAGCTGGTACACAAACAACTTTCCAATAATCTGATATTATCATATTCTCTGCATATAATTTTTGAGAACAGAAGAATATAGGAGGTAGTCAGCACCAACTGGTTCTTACCTGCGTGGGTTTGCCCCAAGTTATCTACTTCCCAACCTGAAATTAGAAGAATAAAAAAAAAAATCATTAATTTGATCTTGATGATAGTTTGCAGTTTGATGTTGATAATAGTTTGCTTCCCATAAGAGGAATGGATGCAGCAGTGCCCAGATAAGAACTGCAAGAAAATTTTGTCAAAGTCCTTTTTTAAAATAACAGTACTGTGTATTTACAGCTGGAAAGTGGTTTTCAGAAGATGGTTGATTGCATTGTGTTGTTACATCTCTGTTTAGCATGGAGATTCATCATACTCTGAAAAGGATATGAAAAAGAGATGAGGGAGCTTTTTTGGAAGGTTTTTTTTTCCCTTTTACTTTTTTTATTAAAGGGTCCTAAAATAAGAAAGACTCACCCATTTCCATAACAATATGCCAAAATTCATGCTGGTTTGTATACTAAACCCACAGAACTTTACAATGGGACATCATAAAAATCTGGGTTTGCAGTAACAGTTTTCCTTTTCCTTTCTTTTGCCCTTTCAAAACGAAATATTGGAATTATCTCAAACCAATCTCCCACCCGTTTTACTAAGCACTTAACCCGAATTGCACTGAAATCAGACTTTCCTGACTCCTCAGTGGATTCTGGCTCTTGCTCGGTGTGTTGGGGGATGACTAAAGAGGAGCTGCCTTAAGCCACGAAGGGGTGCTGCTGCATCATGAACAGAGAGAGAACTGAGGAGCTTGGCAAAGCTGCTTGCAAATAGCGCTGCCCATGGCCCACCAACCAGGGAAAAACTGTTTCTGACATTTCACTGACCACTACAGCAGGTTAAATGTTTAGATTAGCTGAGTTCTATACCCCCCTGGAGTAACCACAGGGGTTTAGATCTGCTAGGGATTTGAAAAGCCATTCACCTATTTGTATAAGAGAGATTTTCTTAAATGTAAAATCCAAAGAAAGACTGATTTTGATCCTATGGGAAAGCAGAAAGACAGAATCTAAGGAATCAAAATAATAAAGGGAGTCATTTCAGTAAAGCATAAAAGTGCATCTTATACTTTATACTCCTTTTTTTCCCCCCAAATTCCTTATCATTGTAATTAGTTTAAATTGATTTTTCTCTCTTCTAAAATAAATCAGACGTGCTTTTTGATCTTCTAAGATAGGACAAGAGGAAATGATTTTAATTTGTCCCATAGCAGGTTTAGATTGGATATTAAGAAAAATTTCTTCACTGAAAGGGTTGTCAAGCCCTGCAACAGGCTGCCCAGGGCAGTGGTGGAGTCACCAGGCCTGGAGGGATCGAAAAGCCATGGAGATGTGGTGCTGAGGGATGTGGTTTATTGGTGACCTGGCAGTGCTGGGTTAACAGTTGGACTTACGCTCTTAAAGATCTTTTCCAACCTAAATAATTACATGGCTTTATGATTCTGTGATAGAAATACAGAGGATTTAATGTAAGGATGATGGTGGGAGTCTAAAAAAACTAAGCTGAAGCATCAGGAAGTCTTTACTGTGTTTTTGAATGGGTGCCTTCAACATCAGACCTACACTTCCAACCCACCAGTTACTTTGGGGGGTTAGTACTGAAAGCCATGATGAGAACAACTTGGGTGTCCTGGCTTCTAGAAGCTTTTGAGATTTCATGTATGAGAATTCTTGGATATTTGCAAATATTGGGTACATCTGCTAGTTCTGAAAAGAAGTCACCAATGCTCTGAACAAAAATTTTCCAGCAAAGATCATTCAACCTGCTACATCAGACTAAATTACCAGCTGCTGCAGAAGTGCTGTGGCTGTGCTCTAGATTCTTGGCAGAATAACAGGGATAACTCTGCAGAATATTTTGGACAGATCTATTTCGCTTCTGAGTCTACCAACACTCAGGTTTATGAACAGTGGTACAGCTCAAATATAGATGCCTATGTTGCTAAAATCTGAATTCAGAACACCAACTTCAGGATACCTAGTGGGAATTTTTATTTGTGGTTTTATCAAGTAATTAGAGGATCAAAGGGCAAACCACTGTTCCTTTATCACTGTCTTTCATAGTGTCTTTCACAGCTTGCTGCCACTAAAATAGTAGCTCATAATGGAACTGGTTCCTTCCATGAGGTCACCTCAGTTGGTAGCTGGTATCTTACAATGACCCACAGAAGCAGAGTAAGGAGGAGTTGCAAAAAACCTAAAAAAAACCTCTTTGAGTTTCAGTTTATCAGTGGTGATAGTACAAACTTTCTGGAATTCTTGCTGGAGAAAGATGAGACCAATATTAAGTAGATTGAAGCCCAATGTTCCTGGCATATTACACTGATTTATCCGAAAACAACCTTTTCTGAAATGTAAATGTTTTAAATTTAGCTATTTTATTCCCATAATCTCAAAAGAAAGGAACTAAAATTACCTTTATATCTCTATAAGGTAACTAATACTCTAAATATGGGTGGTAAGTTGTCACACTGATATTAAAATAGTAGATTTTACTTCATTTTAAACTTCATTCTATCAGTAACAACAGTTAAAACATTAGATTAGTAGGCTCTTTATATTAATGTTTTTTTATATACCCAAATTATTATTGTATTTTAACTGTAGTTGGACATTATGAAAGGTTTCACGTTTTCAACAATATTAATTTTCTGATTGAGGTAGGAGCAAACTTGCCTTTTATTAACATATATTTCTACATCTGCATCTGTTAAGTTACTAAAGGAAGTTCCAGGGCAACCTTTTACTATGCAGTGTTTAGACTTGATCCATCAACCTAATTTTCACTAATAAACTAAGCTACTGGAAAGTCAATTAGATTTACACTGAACATTATGCCCGCAGTTACAACTAGAAGTCAACGTGCATCTAATGAGTATTGGGGTAATATATACACATATACAATTATATCTGTGTGTGCATGCATATATATTTTTATATGTGTATATATATAAACACAAAATGAGGGAACATACAGACACCAGCTGGCTTTAAATTCCTGCATGCTGCTGCTGCCCTTCTCTCTGACACCATATGTTTATGTATCCTGCATCAGAATATGGATGTTTACATGCTATATAACTGTGCCAATGGTGTTTATTCACATGTACAGAATTGCAGTTGAATTCATTCAGATTATTTCTACACTTACCACTTGATGTGTCTACAGATATTATACAAGGCCTGAGCTTGGATTTGAGTTGGGGCTGTAGGAAGACCAGATGTAGGGCAATCTTCCTCATTTTTCAAACTACTACCCTGCAGCTGTATTTTTGTGGGGGTTTTTTTCACTCAAGTGCCTTTCTGTCTCTAGAGAGACCTCAGGATATTTTTCTGGTGTCAGTGATGCAATGGGCACCTCGCTGCATGGGCTTTCAGCATAACTCCTCTCATTGCCTTACTCTTAGGACATAAACAATGAGAATCTGGTGTGTTAGACTTCACTGATGAAGGAGAGAAAGACCAGCAAAATGATTCTGCAACAGGCCAGATGAAATACATTACTCTTCCAGAAATGAAGAATAAACAAAATACACTTCTTAGGTACATTTTGACTGGAAATCTAGTTTTCAAAGGTATACTTAAAGGATTACATCCATGACTTCCATGAATGACATCTGTGGTCCTCACATGTAGTTAAACAACAGCACAGCCTAAGCTATGGAAAAATGAAGAGCAGCTATTAAACAGTGTCTTAGCACACCATTTATTAAATCAATACTTGCTCACATTAGTCAATAAATTCCCAAAGAAGATAATGTTATCCTTGACAAAGGACAGTTTATTCAGTATATTGACAGGCAGTGCTATTCACTGTTTGACTAGAGTGAACAGGCAAGTGTCACTCTTTGGGAAGTAAATCATAAGTGCTTTAATTGGCATTATTAATTAGATGTTATTTGCAGTACTACTAGAGACCCTAGAAAAGATTCACCAGAATGCTGAATTACCAGTTCCAAAGACCAAAAAAAGATAAATCAAGCACATAAAATATTGGTTATTTCCATTTTCTACCTGAAGAGGTGAAAGAGGTGAAAAAATAAAGTCAAAGGACTTGCCAACAGCTTCCCACAGAGTTAGTGGCAGAGATCCAGACTGTTCATGCCCTTTTCCTGCACATTTATCAGACTTTCTTCCTTGGTTTCCATTTGCCAAGTCCCTGAAAACATAACTACCTCCCTCCTCACTATCCTCCAGCTGATGAGAAATTTGAAGAAAGCAATTGTTGCTTCTGATTTAAAGTGAGCACGACTGGCAAAGCTAAAGCCAAGAAACAGCCTGGGTAGGATAAGCCTCCGAGCTCAGCACAGCCTTTTAGATCTTCTTCATGCCAAATTTGTGCTGGCTGCTTTCGGTGTCAGCTGGCATGGCAACTGCTTTTATCTCCCATGGATTTGTTTATCTGAGCACAACTTGCATTTAACCCTTTCATTCCAGCATTTATCCTTTCTCCCTAATTACTGGGGAAGGGGGAATGAATGAATGAAAGGCTTCCAAAACTGTTCTGTCCTGAAATGGCTTGTCCACACTTTTCCCTGATTCCTGTTGTTCCTATCTCAGTATTATGGGTGGAAGGACTTGTCCACATAGGTAATCCTTCGAAAGGTTGGATTTTGACAGCATTGAGATCCAAGTGCAAAGCTTGCACTGTTTTTCCTGCATGTTATTTCTTTCCCTTCAGAAAAGTGCAGAGATTGAGGTTGAGAGAAGTTACAGAAAAGATTTCCTACAATCACTTGTTATCATGCTGGCCAGATATGTGGATAATGAGCTGGTTAGGCAGGAATTCAATTTTTTTTTTTTTTTTCCTGTTTTAGGTCGCACTGATTAGAAGCTTAAGATTTAATGTATAAATACAAAATAAATCCAGGAGCTCTCACGCCCGACTCCACAGCATCCACCATGCTGTGCCTTTTCTCTCCCTTCCCTATTGCTGCATGCTGCTCTGATGCACCAGCAATCTGTTCAGCCGGCTGGCAAAGCCAGAGCCAGGAACAGCAGTCTACTTAGCAGCTTTTCTGGGGCTTTCTGAGCTCCCTGCACAGATACCACTTCTTACGTGTCTGCCCACTGCTTCTAATGCCCTCTGCCCAGTCCTGGGCACATACGATCCCACGCGCCCACTATCCAACCATCCTGGATCCCTCATTATGTCTTTTTATCTGGGGAGGGGGGGAATGATTCAGAATCAGCTGCTAGATATTTACAATCTCATTAACAGTATCTGTAGAAAGCAGCAGCCAGGCAAGGTTATGGAGTCCATGGCCTTACAGGTTCCCACAACTTTCCCTTTGCTAGTTGTTTCCCTCCATTATTCCCAGGGCTTTTGATCTCTCCAGACTCATAGACAATACTTTAAAATACAGATAGAAAGTCATTAGTCACTTGGCATTTACTCTGTATTGCTGTTTGCTTTGTCAAAGGGATTTGTGAGCATAGTGCTCGCACAGAGACGGTACAAAATTAAGTGGTATTGCTCATTGTATTTAGAAAACAAGAAAACTGAGGCAGAGGAAAAGTAATGATAAGATTAGGAAGACTGGTTCATATTTGCATGTTTGAATAAGAACTGGTGCCTAAAGACATCTGAGGAACTGATCCTGTAGAGCAAATTCATACCATCCAATTTACCCAACTGACAATAAGTTCACCTGTTTTTTAAGACTCCTCCCATAAAAGGCAAAGACACTGGCACTTCCAGAGGATGATCTGGTTTAGACATCCACCATGGGATGAGATGAACTAGCTTCTGCGATTTTCTTATTACCCAGTGGTTTGTGCAAAACATTGCAGTAAAGGCAGTTACGGAACGGATATACAAGTCCTCTCTTCACACATCCCATACGAATTTCATGGGCACATGCTTTCATGACAGAGACAAGACCGAGTGAATCATGCCTGGAGATCATGGGAGACTACCAGTGAGGTCCCATATGAAGAACATACAACCCATAGCACACAAGGCTGGCTGAGTGAAGACTGATGTACAGATATGATCACTAACATGTAAGGGAAATGATTATTTTCTTCTTTCCTTCCTCTTTCTTATCAAAGGATATGAAAGTAGTGCTGGACTGAGGTCACCATAGCAACTACCAGGCTTCATCTAAATATGATGTGTATCCTTCCTACAAGGCTGGGCTTTCACGGTAGCATCTGTCAGAGTGGAAGATCAATGCAAACACTATTGGAGGGTCTCCTAGATCCAAAGTGGACAGGGGCCATACTTCAGAGAAAAGAAAATGCTTCCCAAACAAGAAACACAAAATAGAAGCAACATTATCCCATGGAGATTATCAGCTATGAAATAAGTCCCAGGGAAGACAGAATATGACATCACTTGCTTAAAAGACAAGAATGAATCTGTGCCCACCACAGCTGAAATCTTGCAATCTGCTGGACATCCTTTCTGAGTTAAGAGGAGAAACGAGAATAAAGACTGACAGTTAAAGGTTGAAGCATCTGCCCATGTTGCACCTGCAGTGATATTTAAATGTCTCACCCTTTGCTTTCCAAGTGTTCTCCAGATGACTTGGCAGCTCTCAATATATTCTGCTCTTGCACACTCCCCTGAGACGCGTGATTTATTTTATTGTCCAGGGCCAGATTAGATTTCAGATTATACTGACTAAGTTCTTGAGCTGTGTTACAGCTTTCTCCTGTCCCCTGTAGGACGTCATCTCATGAAGGACCAAGGACTTGATCTTTAGTTGAAATGCTCTTGGTCACATTGTATGCTTGAGTATCAGAGGCACAAAGTCTCATGTCCCCTTAAATTGGTGGGAAAGGCCATAAAATGTCCTCTCCCTGTAAAAAAAAAAAGCACTGATGAGGCTTTAACTACTCGATTGAAAACGGTAGATACAGTTACTACTCCTTGATGGCAACATTTTCCTCCCATTTCCCCCTGCATTGCAGATAGACCTTGTGGTACTGTGACCAAGGGGGCATGCTTAATTATAGCTCATCCTCCTCCCTTTGGAAAAGCTGAAGTCATCCTATGGCTTTACTGCCTGTGGAAAGCCTAGGGATGAAAACCAGCACGAAAGGACTTGTTATCTAGTAAGCACTGTTATCTTGGTCCTTGGCAAGACATTTTTAACATCAACCCTTGGTAAGTCTCTTCTGCTCTTTGTTCTTTATGTCATAATTCTTTCTAGGACTTGCTGAACACTAAGCAACAAGAACACAAATGCAAGATGTAGACAGCTTTGAAAGATCTCCAAAACATTTAGGTGGTACGTATATTAAAAAAACCCAGCTATCCCTGAATTAAACTTACTTCTGAACACTACATAGGATAAAGCGAACAAGGAAACTAAGGTATGCACAGAGTCCTGGTTGTTTCAAAGACTAATTAATCTCTGATGGCTCATTATTATTCCCATGATGAAAATGCTACAGGATGGGTCATGTCTGTTTTTCAGAGACTGCTCCTTGGTTCTGTTTTTCCTCCTTTGTTTGTCAGGGAGGATGTTGAAATACCCATCAGGGTGAGATATACTTGAATAGAAATCTGGACCTTTGCATTGATCTTTTGCCTTACCTGACAGGCAAATACAATTTCCAATTTCAGTCTGCTCCAATGCTGACCTTAATTTCAGCTACTAGCAAAGAAATCCTGCATCTTCTCCTTCAGTCAAAAATAAGTGCACAATTTTCCAGATACATATTGCTGTTTAGAAGGCCCCTGATCTTTCACAGTCACCTTTTCTGTTTATATCAAAACCGATCAACACATAGAACAAACTAGTAGAAAGTGAAACTTGGAGATATATGTCAACAGCTTTCACCTTGGGAAGATAGCCACTTCTGTTGTCTTTTCACCCAGTTTGGGAGTTACATATCGTTTTCACAGTGGTACATAGTTAGTACTTGAAGGCTTTACCAGGACTATTTCCCCAGAAATGACACTGAAGGGCTTTCCATGTAGGAACATGTAGTATCACTTCCCCTCTCATTAACTCCTGTTATCTTATTCTGTTTGATTAGGGATAATACCTCAACTCAGACAGGAAAAAAAGACACCCCAGATGCCTTTCCAAATCCAATTAACCCCGCAGTCATGAATCCCATCGTCCACCCATACCGCTAGCACAGAAAATACGAGGCTTGGTGTTCTTAGGACAAAGCACTTGAGTGACTCCCAGTGCTTTTAATGGAATCAGTAGTAGACTATTTTCAATTTCTTGTTCTCAGGGACAATAAAGCTTGTTGACTGAGCTCTGAAGTCATATAGCTTCCAGAGTAGCAGCAAGCCACACACTTTGGTTCAAAAATGTGAGCATAGGATGTAACTCTTTCAACTTTATAATAATACCTTGATGCATTTTTTTATTCTACTGGATTTTAATTTGGATCCCTCATCTCAACATAAGACTCATTTTACACCTCTGGTAAATATTATGTACATTTTCTCTATCTTACATAATAAACTGTGCTTTGCAGTAATGTTCTTTTGAGTGTAGCAGGTTATGTCCTAGATTGAGAACCAGATAAACATTCTGAATTGCTGGAAGCTTCAACAAAAGCTAATCATGCTTCTTATTTGGATTTGTGAATGAAAGCATTTTCTCAATGTGGAACATATGGCAATATTCAGAAACTGCCTATTATCATTCGTATTAGTCTAAAAAGTCTAAAAATATGCTCATTTCTGATCTGGCTATTGGGTTTCTTTCAATGATCTGTTTGAGTAATGTGGCTTTATAGGTTCCAGAATATCTCAGCTGTGCAGGGCAAAGAAAGAAAAGCAAAGACTTGGCTTCTGTAGAGTTATGCTGCCAGGCAATAACACTTCTGTCTGGGAACTAAAAAAAAAAAATAAAAGAGGAGGGGGATAGAAAATAGAAGAAGATTTCCAGATGGAAGTGCAGGTCACTCTGTGGGGGCCATGTCTAGGTCTTGCTATGGAATACTGAAATGCAGCATCACAGCTTGACACAATTTTCTTTTACTTCATTTGCAAATATAACTTAGAATGCTTTAAATATACCCCATTCTAGAATGGCTGTCTTTTGAGTCAATACTGGGAAGGCAGTGGAGAAAGCATAATATAGAACAGTGATATCATGGCAGTTATAGCTTCCACTGACAATCGAGAATTGATGGATATCAATCAAAGAAATGAACATTGAAGAGGAAAAGAAATTAATGTTTAGGAACCCACTAGAAGAAAAGCTCCTGCAAATCCTCAAGCTACAAGATCAGAAAAGACTCAGAAGCTAATATGTGATTTTTTTTTCCCCCCACATGGAGAGTCTTTGAGAGCGATCTGTTTGTTCAGTCTGCATCTGAACGGAAATGAAAAGTTCTGGTAATTTTGGAGGGCCAGAGGTGAAATGAAATTTTACAAGGAACGGTCACCAACTACACAGTGGGGGATTTAACATTAGGTTTTCTGTATGATTCTGACAGCAGTTCAAACGTTACTCCTCAGTTCCATTGCAGTGAGGGATAGAACAGGGTACTTTTTCAAATTAAAAATGGTATTTTTAGCTGAATCCATAGATAAGGTTTTCAACAAAGCATCTTTCCAGATGACAGTTCAGTTGGTTAATTTTTATTCTGTAGGCTTCCCCCCCACAGTTTTACTGCATATGGAAATCAGTCAGACAAGTCAGGGCAGCCAAATTGCTTTCTGAAATTCATAAAACAAACAGCCCCCCCTCCAGGGCTTTCATCCATCTCAAGCATTTGACACAGGTCAGAGGAAACATCATCTAGAAGCAGCCCTTACTGACCCAGATATCCATGTGATCAGCTCAGACTTACATGTGTAACTTTTAAATATCCAAAGGCAAGTGAGATGACCCCTACTCCCTCTTTAACACATCATATGGTTTGCTTGTGGGTACACAAGCAGATGTGCCTACAGGTGCCCCAGTTATTTACAAAGCAAACTTTTTAAAGCTGTAGCTTAAAGTTATTGCTATTGTTTCCCAAAAATATGTCAATCATAAAAATTTTGCTGTATTAAGACTATGTTAATAAATACTCACATCAGTGCCTAGCCTAGTTACATGTTGTACAAACACAGCAGCAGCCAGAGGATACCATAACCTATAAAATGTTATTAGATTTGTCTTAGAAACATTTTTGTTATCTCATAACCCTTTATTTAAGGAACCATCAGAAAATGTGAGAGGTTTTTTTTTTTTTTTCCATTAAGACCTCATTGAAAGAAATATACTTGGCTAATTAAAATTAGCAGCACTGATAGTGAAAACTCATGCTGTTTCACCCAGGAGAGTGATTATGGATGTAGATAATTCCACCTTAGGGTCATTAATGCAAATCCAGCCAGGTCTATAGAGATTTCAAGCTACTCCAGATTAAATGTTTATTTGTTTATGTAATGTATTATGAATCTTGGTTTCCTTCCTGCTGAACAGATGTCCAAAAACCCCTCAAACCCAGCACTACAAGAGGTAACAGCTGTCACTTCTGTCAGTGATCCTATAAGGAGATAAAGGAAGCAGGACATATGTTTACACTAGACTGACTGCTCCCTTAGGGTGATACTACCACCCTGCTACAGGTCAAATGTGAAGTACAGTATGTGAACAGGTCTGTAAATCCAAGGCAAATAATTTAAAAATAGTATTTTAGCTCTTTATTTTACATAGCTCTAGTTATGATAGTGTTTTATTTTATATATATATTTTTAATAAATCAAAAATAGAAGCAATATAAGTCTCTCATTAACAAATAAAAGGTTAATTGAGCTTTGGAATAGATCATATTGAGGTAACATCACCTTTCAGGTGGGAGATGGTTTAGATGATGTCAGTGATGGCAAGACTAGGCTGCCACACTGGTGGAGTTTGCTGTCCTGAGGGGTTTGGGTCATGTGAAGAGTAAAGTCAAGAACCTGAATTTTAGGAAAGCAAAGTTCCAGCTGTTCAAGGAATTAGATAACAAGATCCCTGTAAAAGTGCCTTCAGTCCCTTACAACCCCAACTGTTCAATGATTATATGATTTCTCAAGGGTTCTCCTTGCCTTAATTACCTCAAAAATGGTAACACCCTGGAAAATAAATTTCTGCAGTAAAAGTGAAAAGGTCACATTTTTGTGGGTTATAAATAGAAGTATCAGAGACACCCCTTGAAATAAAGAATAATTAAAAGGTCCACGGCAGAGGTGTGTGGACAGGTTGGCAGTGGAGGAGATTTTCTGTGCTGTAGGTATACATGGAACTGCTCTCCATCCTATCTAACCAGCAATACTTCTGAGCACTGCATCCAAAACAGGCAGGGAGAGAGAGAAAAGTGTTACGTTACAATGTGTTAGCACCCTGTAGCTTGAGGGTACGTAGGGGGTGTAGGTGACAAGCTACTGAAAAGGAGGGGTCCTAATGGAAATTCAGACAGGTTCTGTCTTGAGCAACAGGCCTCCTGCAGTTATACCAAAAGATATTGCACATCAGCCATCTGCTGATGGGCAATAAAGAACATAAAAGTATTTTGCCTGCAGGTTGCAAGCACCGCTGATAACTGGATTGGGAAAATTTTTGACTGCATGTATATCTTGGGCAAAGGATGACCAGAGCTGGTTTGACCATCAGGCTGAATGACAGGTAGTCAACAAAATTGATTATGAAGTCATGGAGAATTGAAAAAAAATGAATTGAAAAAAACAAACAAAAAACCCCACCCACAAACAAAAAAGACCCAAACCCACAAAAAGACCTAAAAGAGGAAAGAATCCTTCCTTAGTCATGGCTGATACAAACCCTAGTGGATGCTGACATGTTTTTTCTGTTATCACTAAACGTGGCTGGCTTGCTAAGTGCGATTTTACCCACTGAGCCAACACTGAACCAGTATCACAACACTAAAGGTTATGTTTAGTTATAGGGGCTGTAATTAAAGCAGAGAGAATTACAGTAGTAACAATTTTATACCTGATAATTTAAAGAGGGACCTATTCAAAAATTAGGTGCCTAGTTTAAGTGCATTGTTTTTCATACTTGCTGGAAAAAGAGAGGTATCTCCAAGGTATGATTCACCTTATGTCTCTTGGAATAACATAAATTGCCTTCTATGGGTCTCTTTCCCCCCACTGACTAGAGAGGGAGTCTAGAGGACTCAGAAAACTCTTGAGTTTCATATGGGCAAATTTAGATGAGGTAATCATCACCCTTAAGTGACTTTCCATTTTACAAGAGCATCGGTATTTGCTTCAGTGTCTGGATGAGTTCAAATAGAGTTCTCTTCCCTGGACTCTCAACATAGGAGCTCCTCACACTAGTCATCTCATGGCTGTGTTCTCCTTAGGCATGAGCAGAACCCACTCCGAGTTTTAGTTATTGTCTAAAATAGGTTTGAATTGGGAGGATTAGTTATCCAAGGGCCAAGACCGTTTCAGGTCTCACTGATTTCAGTGGAGACCCAGGGGCAGAACATCCCTTTTAGCAGTTAGAGTTGGTGGTATTTTCATGTTGGATCATCTCCTCTCTCACATATTCCTCCCCACCCCTGCTCACACATACATAAACACAAAAATAGCCTGGTTTTCTACAGTAATTTTTTAAACTGAAGACCAAATCCAGATGACTGTAGAGTTTTTGATTTCCCTTTATACTGAGGATCTAAATGAGGTTTTACATTCATGCTGGCTATGCATCTTTATCAGACAGAGGCAAAGAACCAAGACAAAATACTTTACCATCTTCAGAGATGATAAATCTGAACAGTGCAGGACACTTGACAAAGACAATTTCACCCACACTTGCAGGTTTCCAGCATGTAATATTGTCCCACATTCCTGGGCAACCTATAGAAGAGAAGAAGGGATAAAACACATTAGTGGTGGAAAGCCATTCCTTTCTTCACACTGTTATTGTGCTTTATAGTTGGCACTTTTCTTCCATCCACAAAAATGTGCTTGTTTAGAATAATAAGTTGTATCATTTTCTAATAAAAGCTTATTAGAAAATAAATAAGATCATATTGATAATATAAGATTATAATAATTGTTTATAAGAAAATTATACAATTTATTATTCTAAATCTTTGGAATAAAATAACTTTCATTCATAGGACTAGCATAAAATATGGCACAAAATACATAGCTGCACAGCAGAATAACAGCCAGACTCTATCCTCACAGCAGATGACATTTCTTAGTCCCAGTTAAATCACTCCAACATACACCAGAAACAACTTATTTCTTGAGCATGAAAACTGTTGCCATTCAGCTTTCAGTAGTGCTAGCTTAAATTTTATATGTTTTTTTGTTTACAGATCATATCTTTGATTTAAATTCTATAAATTTCTGTTGCCTCTAATCTCTGTCAAAGTTTGGGTACTGGCACATTCTGGAATTTGACCCAGGGAGATCACTGGGAAAGGAAAACCAGACTGTTTCACCCTACAGCCAGTTCTGTGGCTATGTGAGGGAAGCTCACCTCTTGCATGCTGTTTGTTTTCTTCAAAAAGTATTAGGAATAGAAATTTATTTCCTTAGTAAAGGACTGTTGCAATATCATTCACTACCTTGACTGCAGTGTTTGCCCTAGAGGATAGAAACTCAGTGTCAAAAGTATGATTTTGACCTCTAATGATTTCTTGCATAAGCAAAAGACAGATTCATAGAATGGTAGGAACCTCTGGAGATCAGAGTCCAACCCCCGTGCCAGAGCAGGCCCGCACAGGAACAGATCCAGATGGGTTTGAAAGTCTCCAGAGAAGGAGACTCCACAACCTCTCCGGGCAGCCTGTTCCAGGCTCTGTCACTCACACTAAAGAAGTTTTTCCTCATGTTGAGGTGGAACTTTCCGTTTTCCAGTCTGTGACAGTCTCTCCTCATTCTATCCCATGGCACCACTGAAAAGAGACTGGCACCTTCTCCTTGACACCCACCCTGCAGATATTTGTAAACATTAATAAGATCCCCTCTCAGGCTTCTCCACACTTTAACAACTCTTCAGAAATTAGGCTTCAGGTAGCAAGCTTTGAACTAAAGATCTAAGTAGCAAAGAACCAATACATGCGGGAATAAAGGAGGATGTGATAAGTCTGTGCACGGGAGTTGACTTAGGATATAGGAAAACTTCATGTCGCATGTGCTATTGTAAATACAATAAAGGAGCTCAGCTCCTGCTTCTTTCCTGTCACTGCATCAAATATGACAAACAATGCCTGGCTTTCAAGGAGCATAAGCTCTCTTGTAATTCTGTCAACCACCACCTTACCAGCTCATACACCTATAAGACTTATCCAGTGTACCAAAAAAACTCACAGCTACTCTCAAATAGGAATCATCTTCTACCTCAGCAGGAGAGAAAAGAAAACCTGAAGCTAAATGAGATCTCTTTGCATTTGATGTTGAGATCGAGCACATAATCTTATCAACTGTTAAAAGCCACAAGCTCCATGATTTTCTAAGTGGTTTTCTGTTAAGCTGCTCTCTCTGACTATGTGCCAAGAAAAATAACATCTCCAGTAAAAGCCGATAATACTTCAAAGTGCCACACTTTCAGACTGGCACAAGTGCAATATGAGGTATGGGGGGGGATCAACTTG
Source organism: Todiramphus chloris collaris (assembly GCA_025345505.1). NCBI lineage: Eukaryota > Metazoa > Chordata > Aves > Coraciiformes > Alcedinidae > Todiramphus > Todiramphus chloris. Next base: position 421,680 of record JANVCC010000153.1, on the reverse strand, counting down.
TAAAAACAGTGTGGGCTTTATCAGCTCTGGTGATACTAGCAGATTTCCATCACTGGAGAATCTATGCTCAGAGGACTGGAATTGGCGTGGTTTTTCCAACAGATTCAGTGATAGGGAATCAAGCCCTGTGTTTTCTCACAAAAATAAGCCAGGTAGTACCTAGCATAGTGGATAGGACAGCTCTGAGTGAGACAGTGTTTGAAGAATTAGGTCAGTGTCAAACAATGCTGTTACAACTATGGCATATGTTAAGCAGATGATAAACATTCTTTCAAATTAAAGGATGCAGCATCAGATTACATAATATAAATTAACAACCATATAATATCCTGACCCTATTATGTAAAAGTCCCTCAGCTTTGACAGATCCACAAAAAGACAACATTACCACAAGAATGCTCATTAAATCATCACAGGAGATGGAAAAAAAAAAAAAAAAAGGAATCCTTTACATTTCTTCCTCCTCCCTTTTTTCCCCACTCCTACCCCAGACCATTTCCTTTGCCTGATGAAGATCTCATTGTATGAGTACCATGATTCCCCAGAACATCTCCAAAAGGCTCAAAGACTGGGGATTGAAAAACTTTGTGATACAGTTAACGTGCCAAAGATACAAATCATGATCACTATTAGATTTTACTGTTGACAGCTAGTGTTTGTCCACGCAGCAGGAACTGTATTTCCCATGTACATCTGATGACATGTAGAAATTAGTTTATAGTTCACTGATGTATAGCACTCTGTGCAAAAGTTAAGGATATGTAAATACCCATGGTAATGAGACATTTGCTTGCAAGAGGTGTTGGAGACAATCAAAGTGGCTGATGAGATCTTCTGAGAACCATCTGCAACTTTGCTCACTTAAATTAAATGTGTTTATAAGATTAGGGAAAGATTTCTTATAACTTCAACACCACTTGACTTCCAAACACTGGGATGGCAATAGATACTGCTGGTATAGATATAGATAGGCTGGTGCCTAGCAAAACACAAAGAAATCCTTATAATGTAGAAAAGAAAGTGAAGACATGGAATAAATATTCCGTAGCACTACATATGAAATTCATTTATACCAAGTATCTGTTTTTGTGGTAATAATATGCAGAGCTAAAATATAGCCCACTTTTAAAAGACATACAAGTTTATTGTTCTAGAAAGCACCGACAAGCTGACATTGGAAGAGAGGAGGAGAGAGAAGCAGAGAGTCAGATAATTCACTTTAGTTACTAAAAGAGATGAGTGATGAAGATTGCTAAGAATTCACTACCAGCAGGAACGTTGCGTGATCCTGCCTGGAAAAGCATATTAGAAACAACTTAGAGCAAAGAAATGGATGACAAAAAAATTAAATGAAATAAAAGCTATCACACACAATCCAGTTACACTGGTAAGCCGTGATATGGCCAGCAACTCCTGCTGGGTGAAATCCGCCCACGGAAATCAATGTGACTTGAGTGTGAAACTGCACAGCAGGGTTCTCCTCTGGCACCGATGGTATGTCTCCATCTCTGCGTGATGGAGGGATGCCCAAGCTAGCTTTGAAAGAGGTAGCTCAGATAACTGGAAGCAACAGCTTAAAGTAGGCAAGTTTTCCTGGTTCTCAGCACATTAGAAATCAATGGCAACAAGAAATCATTTGAAAGAATAAGATTTCTTGTGGCCAGAGAGAAAAAAAGCCCAAAACAGTAAAAATTGTGGTCTTGCTAATGGATGGGCTTGAAAGCAAGGCACCTTACAGAAAGCAGAGGTTCTGCTTTCCCTTCCCTTGTCTGCACCAAAACATGCAGACAGATATTTATATTTGGTAAACATCATGGGATTCATCTTAGCTAACTAGTGGTGTAAAGTTTGGCACCTGGTCTTGAGTAAGCACTTACACCCTGTTCCTAGCACAAACAGAAGAGTGCTTCATCTTATTCAGCTCGTTACCTCTCCTTCAATGGGATGGATGATCCTTTGGGAGTCCCTATTCCTCGTAACTGATTTCTGAGGAAACATGAAGTGATCATTCAGCTGTAGGCTTAGTCAGGATTGCTTTAACTGCAGATGGCTAAGACTCACCCTTTTACCCTATTCAGCTACCAGAAGCCTCCTCTGTAGTTCACAGAGGTTTTCCAGAGCAGGATAATCCCATTTTAAGGTGGCAGTGGAGGTGAATCACCTTGTAAAATGTACTTCTCTCTCTCCACTGACTACACTCAGAGCAAGGCTAAGAACTAGCTTAGCCTGGACAGCTGCCCAGTAAATGGCTGAAGCTTGTAACCCCCATGGAGTCTATGTGGTCTTTCCCAGTAGACATGAACCAACGTGGTTGGCTGTGGCTTCTCTTAGCCACTTTCTGATCCTGAGCAAAGCAGCCCAGCTGAGTGCGGGGACACATTTCTGCAGGCTGTGAATGGTGCCAGCATAGCTGCATAGCCCCTGAGCCATTCAGACCAAAGGCAAAACACAGTGGCTGCTGATGAAATGTCACGTGATCAAGTCCTACATCTCCATCTCAAGCTGCTTCTTGTGGAAGTGTGATAAAACTGGTGTTTAATTGCAAGCTCCCTGTGGCTGGATCCACCTTGTACCGCAGTTGTGAAATGTACTTCAGAACAGAGAGTCCTGATTTCAGCTGAAGCAAAACAAGGATTTTAATATGAATTTCATAAGAAGAACATGATACCTCTGTTTAAATTCAATATTGTTGAAGCTGAGAGGGTTGCCTCATGTACCTAAGGATGGATCTGACTTAGTTGCCACTGAAAAAAGAACAGCTCTTTCAGAGAAAGGCCAAATTTCAGAACATGAAGGAAATGATGGCTATTTATCATTGTAGAATCTTGCAATGCATTTTTAAAATTATACCCAGCACTAAAACCATCCTGATCATCCTCCCATCATGGAGGTTCACACAAGCATTATCCCCCTCCTTTGCTTTAAATTAAGCCTCTTGGAGCAAAATGTTTTCTCTCTAACATGCTACTGCTGGTAGCTGAAAGGTTCATTCTTAGCTGAAATGTCTGGACATGTATCAAGAGGAAATATTAAAAAGAAAATACAAGACCAAACAACAACAAAAAACAAACAACTACAAAAACCCAAAGCAAAGCAATCCATGCTGTCAGAATAGCAGTAATAAAGAGCTCATCTTAAATTTCTTACAGTCCCCTATACTACTTCTCCTCTGCCTAGGGCTGTCTTGAGCATGCCAGCTTTGCTGGTGTCCAGATGTAACACCAGACTGTAGGCAGACCCATAGCTGGAGCGCACCAAGCTCAAGAAATGGACCTCACTTTAGATCTGCTGAGAATACAGCCCATTCCCTTCCATCAGCACAGGGGCTCGATGGCACCAGGACCATGTACAAACTGTTCTTTTTCTACAGATTTATGTCCTGCTTTCTCACAGTGCCTCTACTGCAACATCCTCATAATTGATATTCAAATCCTCTTCACAGCATCCACAACACCCTTATCCTGTCCCTAGTGTATCATGCCTCCATCTCAGCTCTGTTAACTTTTTGGCAAGAGAAGGTGCCAAAGTAGAGATGTGTTTTTTGGATGGCAAGACCCTGTGTACTAACTCATTCCTCTTAATAAGGTTAATTGTTTTGACATATTTGCTGTACACCACTTCCATAAAATATAGGAATTTGCAGCTTTGAGACAAGTGCACCCCTGTCAAGTGTTGCTGGCTTTATTCGGTGGACTCAGAATTAGTGGGTGAAGGGAAGGAGGTTAAAAAAAAAGACTGACAAGACAATGAATAAAGGAATTTATGGCTTCAAACACAGGCAAAAAGGACCAGGAAAGAATCTGCATAAAATTTCTTTCCTTGGGAAATCAAGAAAAAAAATGTAAATACATGTGTTAGACCTCTATATTTTTCATGTATGGAAATAAAGGCTTGAGATGAAAATCCATCCTTTTACCTTACAACATTCACTTTGATTTCCAGTTCCACTCCTCATTTATTAGTTTAAAATACCACCTTCAAGGTCATATTGCCTTCAGGAGAGTAATATCAAAGGAAACATAATGTTACAAGCCAGCATATTAAACTGAATTATGTGATGTGCAATAACTTTTAAAGGGCATACTACATATAAAGGCTTGCAGAGAGAGGGGGAATATGAGGTAGGTACTCTCTGTTCTTTCATAAATCCAAGTAAATACCAAAATAAATAAAAGCTTAAGTGAGGCCCGAGTGTGGGGCCTAGATTTTCAAAAGCAATTGACATTTCAAAGTAAAGGTATATTATAGGAACTTTTAGTACAGAAATGGTGGTTCTGTAGGTGTTTCAAGTTAAAACAGCAAACTCATAACACCGTTAGATTCAGTAGTCTCTTTTTAAAGTCCAGAGCATAAGATAGTAGAAAAGAAACATCAACTGACATTCCAGAGTGAGCTATAAAAGGCAGGGGGGGGAACAAAAAAGAAAAAAAACACAAAGGGGGAAAAAAAACACTAAAGGAAAACATCCTATATTGAAAGAGAGAATACTTGATCATGCACAAGGACAAAGAAAAGTTATTCCTTCCTTAAAATGTCTTATCTACAAAGACTGAGCACAAGAAAAAGCAGAGCTAAGAAAAAGGAAAGGTTTTTTCCTTCCCAGTTTTGCTTGAAGTAAATTTTGGAATTAACTGAACAGATTCTATGTATTCTTTCAGCACATGTCCTCCCAACCAGCTATTGCATTAAGAATTTGTTCCTCTATCTGGATTTTGCTGCTGCTGCACCAACATGCACCTCTAACACTGTATTCATTCACCTTAACAGTATAAACAATGCATATCTAAATCTGAGTTACATTCTTCTACATTGCTTTTAGAGCACATTAAGAAAAATCAGACACATCTGGAGGGTACTGCTAGAAGGTTTCCAAGGTAAATTATCCTCTGAAATGCAAATGGTTAGAAATGGCACAAAGGGAAAGCACAGTCTTAGGGTTAAAATTCAGATGGAGGAGTTCCACATGTATAGTCCAAGTGACTCAGCTAGGGCTGTATGTGAGGAAAATTAAATGAGGTCAAACTTACCAGCAGCTGGGCCACCTTAATATTTTCCATTACCCTTCTCTAGGTAACTGCTGCCCCTGGTATAAAGTTATGCACGCTCTATTATGATCATTCAGAATCCATTGTTTATGCAATGATAATTCTATAAACTATCACAGCATTTTCTACTGGTACCTCATTACCTGTAAACGGAGTTGTTTTATGGGATGACATTTTCAGAGGTACTGTGGCACTGCTTTCCAAGAACTATCACAAACTTCAGCTTAATTTCCGAAGGAGAACATCAAAAAAGTATTTGAGTTATTTCACTTATCTACAAAGGTAACCCTAGATTATATTAAAAACTAAAAGTGAAATAGAAAGTGTTTTTCCTATGTGTGGAACAGTGAGTTTTATAGCATAACAGTAGAAAAAGATGAGCTGAAGATAGCAGGCTTTAGCTCTACAAAGCTTAAGTACATATGCTTTATATTTACCAAACAAATTGTGTACTTTAGAACTGGGAACTATTCATTTTTAATAGAGTTCAACAGAGAGTATTTCAGTGGGTTTGGATATTCTTCATTACTCAAGCACTTTGGTTCATCTGGCCACCTTAGGAGCAAACCACATGAATTATAAATTGGAACTCTAACCTTATTCCTACTGTTTTGGTGTTGAAAAAAAGGACATTCAAATACACACCCAAGTCACTGTGACCATGATCTGTCTCAGAGGGGAAAACAGTATAAAAATTGCATTTCTGCAAAATCCAACCATTAGAGCTACTCTTCACAAGAGGGTGAAAGGCTCTTGTCTACATCTCATGTGAAACACACCTTAAAAGGAAAGGTTAATACCAAATTATTATTCTTTTCCATGAACATTGTATACAAGGCAAAGATCAGATTTTCAATGGCAGGAACTCATATATAATTAGAGAAGTATAAACCTTTTCTCTTATTTTCATTCTGTTCAATTCATCACAATCACATGTTCTTGCATTTTTACCTGCCAAAAGACTTAAACCAAGAAAACCTCCATGCTGACGACCAATTGGCCTTAGAAGAGTTTTGGAGAGTTTGTAAAGGAAGCTGCAGTTTGGCAAAACCTTTGGAACAGTTCTTTGTTTAATTATACAGAAGAATAGAAGGTCAATAATTTGGGAAATTGATAGGTGTAGGTTGTTTTGCTCTTTTCTAAATATCTTTAAATATAATAAAAAGGATTGGTTATTCTTCAAGAAGAAAAATCACACTCTGCTGTTCTGGAGGTAGAGAGATTCTGAAATTACTCAAAAAATTGGGAGATTTTATTCCAACACTGCTGGAGGACAGAATGACACTTACAAGTTGCTAGAAGCTGAGCCAGTGCCAAGCTCACCAGCTGCAGATAATCTGGCAGCACTCAAGACATGGTGCAATGAGAGATGATGGGGTACTGCTGGAGGCAGCCTTGCCTGGCAGCAGCTGGAACCTCTCACTTCTTTTAGTGCTGGTGCCAATCAAACAACTGCTCTTATCCTACCACACCATTCTGACTCACTTAGAATCATAGAACAGTTCCAGCTGGAAGAGACCTTCAAGATTTTCAAGTCCAACCTTACTCTTAGCCCTATCAAAAACCACTAAACCATGTCTCTGAGAACAACATCCAACCACCTCTTACATACCACTAGGGATGGTGACTCCACCACCTCCCTGGGCAGCCCATGCCAATGCCCGACAACCCTTCCTGGAAAGAAATGCTTCCTAATATTCAGCCTGAATCTCCCCTGCTTCAACTTCAGGCCATTGCCTCTTGTTCTGACACTTCCCTCCCTTCTCTAGAGAAGGGGGAGATCATGCACTTTTCTTTATCAATTCTATCTTCCATTAATTCCCCAAGCTGAGAGAGAAGGGAAAAGTGAGGCTATTCCACCAGTGCTTGGGAGACTTCACATACATTACAGTGCTACAAATCTTAAGCCTTTAGTGACTAGAATCAAAGTCATTTCTGGGAAGAGCACAGTAAAAATACTGTCAGAATTAAGACAGTTGAAAAGAAAACACTGAAGAAAGACTCAGAAAGAGTCTTCTTCTTTCACAAAGCCTTACCTTCCTCCATCAGATCCTGCCCCAATGAATCCTCCCTTTCACAGGCACAACCTACCCATAAAAAGAGATTGACTAATTGATTGACAGGGTGGAGCACTATCAGCTGTGTCTTACCTTGCTGAATACTTTCAATTAACAACATTAACTAAGCCTACAAGTGGTTGTAGTGAGGGAGGAGCCAGAGACAAATAACTACATCTTATATATTTTTGTATTATATGTAAAGAATGTTATATATAATTTTTTTTTTCCCCCATAAGTATTAATGTACATCAAAGCAAGCCCTGGCTTTCAACCAGGGCTGTAGGTAAGGAGCCTTTCCAGCCATATAGCTGAACAGTGCCTTGCCACTTTTGCCACCCATGGAGACTAGTGATATTTGGCCCATTAAGAGATTTATGGACCTGTGAAGAAGACATCTATAAAGGTCACTAGGATAACTAGTTGCCATGGATACAGAGAAAGTAGAAATTTTTTCATGTCTTTTTGGTGTTTTGGAGTCTGTAATCCTCTAAAAATGGAGAGAAGATTTAGTTGCATGGAAGAGGATGAGAAGATTTAGTGGCAGGTCCCTTGAGCATTGAGATTTCCCAGTAATAAATTCAGGTCTTTAAACCTGTTCTGTCACAAAAGAAAAAAAATGATAGCATATTCCTTTGATTTGTTAGTTTCTAACTAATCTCAAAACAGCACTGAAGTGGGACTAAAATGGGACACAGACCTTGAAATAATCTCTGGGTATGGGGTCATGCTTCAATCTTAAAAAATCCCAATGGGATTTTCAATGGATCTTATTCAGAAAAAGCCTGAGGACAACTGTTGCCCAGCCAATAACATTTGTCAGGAATTCTGGCTTCTTTATTAGAAGGTAAACAGACCAAACAAACCAGACAGGCAATAAACAACTGAAAGTAGCAACTGACCTCAAATCTATATGATGAGCAATTTCAGAACTCAAATTAAATTCTATTAAATTCTATTACACATATATTAAGCTCCCTCGAAGGAATTTTCAAATTATCACTATTTAGGTTTCTCTGGGGGTAAGAAGATTTTCTGCTCTTTTTTTTTTATAACTGGGAAAAAACCCAAAACAAAACAAAATAAATGGTAACACTAAAAGCTAAACACTCTCTTGAGCAAGAATCGTAACAAAGCTTAGAAGCAAACTGTCCTTTTGTATTGAGACTCCTGTTCTCCCCGCTTTCTTGCTTTTATATTGTTTATAAATATTATCTCAGTGGAAAAGGCATGTCTATAGTGGAAGATAACTTATAAGAGATCTTGGGCCAAATTCATTCCTGATGTAACCACAGTGACGCCAGTGTGGATACTCTGGAGAGGCATTTATTCTTTGTTTACTCCTCCAAATCTTCTGAGAAGGAGAAATGACTGAATTAAATAACTTAATTTCTTCCAGTGGGCAAATTCCATAATTTCTCCTGGAAATTGTTCTAGTGGTGAGTCAAGCAATTCCTTATTAGACTTCATAGGAACTTATGATCTAGTGGAGGAAACACAGGAAATAAATACATTATAAAAAGCCAGTTCATATTCTGTTAAGAGGCATGTTAACACGCTGCATTCCATACTCCTGAGCAGGAAGGCAGAAGCTGCATTTTGTTCAAGCTTTTGAAGTAATGGAAATAGAAATCTTTGAAGCAAAGATGTGATTCAATAACAATGTCAGAGTTTAACAAAGCCTGTCTCCTGTTTCATATTGAACTCCTCTGCCTGCAATGTATTCAGAGAGGACAAAAAATAACACTGAACTATAAATACAATCCAGCCTTACAAGGATTTGCATATGCCTGGGAAATTTCTGTCAGTATGACAGAGACTAAAGGAAATTATTTTAGTATTCAACAAGTTCCCAGCTACTAGATGCCTTCCTGTCAAAAGTAAAGGTATATAAAGATAATATGCCTTGATGTGGGCAGGTTACCATCTGAAGGCAGTGAAAAGGCAATGTGAGGGGTGTCAATAGACTAAAAGAGAGGTAGAGGGCATGATGAAGAAGGACAAAGGAGATGCAAGTGAAGAAGTGGATGTGTTCTGTCTTTTTTTTGCTTTGTTTGGTTTGGTTTTGTTTGTTTTGGTTTTCCTTTTTTTTTTCTTTTTCCCCCACTGGAAAGTGTTTTTGCAGAAAGAGAAAGGAAAGAAATGGAAAGGAACGTACACTGGGAATGAACCATCAGTGCCATCACACCCAGACCAGTTCTATCACCACTAAGCAGAGCTCATATAAATTTAACGCAGAAAAAAGGAATGGTGTACACACTGCTCACAACTCTTTATTGTGTAAACTACAAAATGGAAATCTCCCAACAGCCTACAGTAAAGTACGGAAAACCGAAACCCATAAACATCATAACATAGGAAGAGGCCAGAATTAGTTCCAACAAAGTTATTTATAGGTATAGCACGTGTTTATACAGGTATAGTGTATATGTATATATTTATATATACTCTCAGACAGATTACTCTGTCCATAGATTAACTGTTTAGAGTACATGTAGAAGAAAAATTAGAAAGCACATCAAAAATGCTCCATTTGTAACCCAAGTGAGAAATCTTATTCATATGAAGAGAAATGATTAGATGTTGTAATCACACTGTTTGAACTTTTCTTTAAATCAGTTCTCAATCCAGAAGAATAATGGGAAACAAACCAGTGATTCTGGTATATCCTGCATGAAGACAATTACAAAATAGTTCTACTGTCTGTATTTGATTTTGTTCTAGCTTATTCAATTACGATAACAATGGATTCTGTTTTGAGTAGTTTGCAGGTTAGCAGAGAAGAGGTAGAATTATATTAGTCAATTGACTGTATGACCAAAAGCCTGGAGCAGATTCAAGTAATTTCATGGTTTGGGAACGAAGATTCTCAAAATGCATACAATAGTCTTGCAGTGCACTTTAATTAATAGTTTGTGGTCATTATTTCAGTTTACCTTTGCTCTTGCCACATGGTTTGGGCATACTCTTATTACACAACGTCTTAGAATTGGTTTTCTCTTCTAAAACATTTCATTGTGCATTGACTTATGTTTCCAGTAATTTTTTCTTTCACACAGGTCCCGTTTAGTCACTCAGTTATGGATTATTCTAACCTTGTCTTTTGTTTTGGTTGTCGTTTCTAGTTGTGTTGTTTCACTGTGCTTCCTTTGATTACTTATTCTGTAAAGAAAACAAACCAATCAATTCTAGCAACAATGTGAGCGTGAAATGTATGGCTTAATTATCAGAATTGCAAGCTTCTAGGGAAAGTCAGGCACTCAGGAGGTATGAAATGGTTGTTAGGACAACCCGAAAGGCAAGGAAAAGGATCAATAAGAAAAGCACCTCAGGTGCTTGCCCCCAGGACTCAACTATCTGCTCTGAAAGGGTGAAAACTGCACCATCTAACTTCAGACACAGCAAAGCTACCTGGGTAGGCTTATCACTTGGTTTACTCAAAAAATAAAACCAAAACCCAATCCAAACCAAACAAAACAGAAAAAAACAAAACAAAACCACCAACAAACAAACAAGAACAAAAAAACCCCAACCAAAACAAAAACCAACCAACCAATAAAACCACACACACAAAAAAAAACCCCCAAACAAATAAAAAAACACAAACCCCCCAGAAAATAAAATAGTTTATGTGAATTATGGCAAAACAGGAAATCCAGGACTGGGAAGTGAAATAGGCAGATAAACGATTTGAGATTATGGACGATTATGGATACATCTTGAGTGGGACTCAGCTTACCTATTAAGCCACCTATGTTTAGGTGCCTTAATATGCAAACTGAATGTAAATCTTAGCATCTATCAACTGTACAAGCAGTCTTGGGAGACCTGCCAGCTAATTTAGCCAATAAATTATATGTCTAACATTCAGTGATGCAATTGTTCCCCAAGGAGGCCAGTTTCCCCTGAATACAGAGCCCAGCACAGTTACCTTTACTGAAAGATGCATTGAAAATACCTCTCATACCCTCAGTGGGAATGGAGGTTGCAGATTGACAGCAGGAGAACAACACCTGGAGAAGGGTGAGACCTGTTCTGGGTGTTGACCTCGGGACCCTCCCACCGTCTGATGGCTGGTTGAGTCTCTTATTTTGCTAAAAGGTGTTTAAGAATTATCAAAATTGTAAAAGTGTGATTTCTTACTGAGCTTTTCAGCAAACGAGCTGGTGGTAAGTATATTGTATATATTATATACAATATTACATATATATTATTAGCTGGGAGGTGAGTCAATATTTCTGCATGGCTTTGAGGCTCAAAAACTTCCTGTGTTAAAAGCAAAAGTGCCCCTAAACTCCAGGTTTACAGTGTGATGCAAGAGGCATGTAATTACTTAGATTCATCTGTAGATCATTTATGAGACACTATGTATTCATCAAGCTGTCAAAATCATGAGCCTTCATGGCATCCAGGAACAAAACTCAAATATGAAAAGAGGAAGAAAGAACATCTATTTTAACCAAGATCAGTCTGAAGTGTGGATGGCAAGATTTTAAAATGCTGTTCCTTTCAAACTTGCAGGAATAAGGCACATTTTGGAACAACTAAGCAAAAGCAAGAGCAGGCTTAGAATTGGACTCTAACATTCAATGTTCAATCCATTTGGCTTTATGACCCCCAAACCAAAAAACATGAGAGGAGTTATTCTTTGATTCATTTCTTTTACAAAAGTCCGGAAAACTGCATGATGTTGAGAGATTGTTCCTTTTTTTTCTTTCCTATTTGTACCATTTCACGTGAGGAATATGGGGAAGGAATTGCACATTTGATTTTCCTCCCTTTTGCCAGGAGCAAATTACCATGCACATTCTGAGTCAGCAGCACTGGCTAGCAGCTCATGGGCAAAGCCAAGGATCTCCCTTTCCCCACCCCTATCTTCACTTTCCCAAAAGCTAAAAAAAAAGAGAATTAAGATGCCATGAATATTGGTCATGCTGCCTTGTTCTTCCAGTGATGGAAAAGGCCACAAAGTTCAGCAAACACTGCATCTTGCTGAGGAGACCAAGATCTGATCCATACAATTTCCCAGAAAAGGAAGTGCATAGCTTAAATATCTAATGAAGTAAAAAATATGAAGAACTTTGTGGGGAAAAAAAAGGGCTCAGGGAGTTTATATTTAAGGTGTTACTGTGCAGGTAAGTTATGTTAAACTTCTGCTTTTGAAGGAAACTAAAACTGAATTACCTCATTTTTTGCCACGATGAGAGGAATACATACAGATATTTTTCTATCACTTAGCAGATGGAGTTGTTACTAACTTGTAGTACTGTAACTTGCTTGTCTGTCTGAAGGTGATTTAACTTACTGTTCCTCAGTTTTATTTTGCTGAAGAAAAATCAATATTCAAAATCTGTCAGGAGTCCAATTATTACACTTATTCAGTTGCATGTATTATTGAGTAGGCAGTTTCCTGTAATGAAGTTCTTGGCTTAAGTTTGTAAAGTATATTAAGAAGCAGTGGATGTAACTCAGAATAAGGTGAAACAAGAAATTAAATTGTACAGATGGGCAAGTTTAGTCATTGGCCACCTATGTGAGTATATCAGTGCTTGGTGAAGTCTCACATGAAAAAAAGCATTTCATAGTAGGAACAGGCTAAGAGAACTCTCATGAGTCTTTCATCTACAAACATTTGATCCATGACTAGAGCTTTCCAAGTGATCCTACAATACACACAGATACCAAAAGGATTGATTCTAAATAAACAAAATGTGGTATGTCAGAATGTTCCTTCAGAAGGCCATACACTGGTGAAAAGGAAATGATTCTGAAGAGGGTACAGAAAACCTTCCAGTTGAAATTATTAACAAAAAGACACTGGAATTTGTCCTAACCCCTTCTTGTTCCCATTACATTTACAGCTCTCCCAGTAGTGGTCTAAATACAGGCAGCTAATCCCATTAACAGAGCAAGCAGTAACCAGCAAATGTGCTTTTCAGAGTGGTATTCAACTGACCAAGTGGCAACATCTACACTCAAAGAGCCCTCAAAATTGTTGTAGGAATAGATAGAAACAGGTAATCCTAGAGAACAATGTCTCTCATCTGAAAGCAGACATTTGAAATAGGTCTAATGAGTCATTCCCTCAAGAAGCCAACTTTCATCCATTGACTGTGAAGGCAGCTTCGGGACAATGGCTGAGATAAAAATACCTATGGCATAGAAATCTCAAGCTCCATGCTGTTTCACTGAAAAAAAACCCAAACCCTGATACTGTTCTCATCTTCATATCAAGGTACAGAAGAATAACCAAGAAGTTCCAACAATGCCATCTTCTTAGCAGCCTCACAAAAGTGCCATTATATCCCAGGAAATAAGGTCCATTATATCCCAGGAAAAAAGGTCCAACCAGTTCACTTTCTAGGCTGTGCCGCTGCTAAGCCTGTAAAATCTACCTCTAATGAGAGACTGAATGGAAGCACGGCAGAAACAGGACACTGCTTGATGACTGTGATTGTCATCTCATGCAAGTGATGGACTGGGTCACCCCAGTCTCCACGTGTAAGTAAATGGAGGAGCCTGGACATGCTTCTCTGCAGCAGTTCCCAGGCTGAAACACTTCTTCCCACACACACTTTTCTGGGAAAAGCTTTGAATGTTCCACAAGTTTATAGCCCTGTCAGCTGATGAAAACCCAGTGCCACAGGCTGTGTCTCTGCTCTAGTGTCTCTATTCCCTTTTGATCTCCTACCCAACAGAGCCAAAAGAAGGAAGGAGGATCCTTACTGTCATGACCAGCAACAGGAAAGTCATTACCTATGGGGAGCTATTGTGGGGTTGAAGGGGAATCAGCAAGGTGTGTTACAGATCCTTCATCGTACCGGGGTGATAAAAAATACCCTTAACACAGCCAAAGATCCTCCTTTCAGTCTGCACTGGTAGATTATATTCACTGGCCAGTCTTTATTAAATTATTAGCAACAGAAGCCCAGACTTGAGGGATTATAGAAAGAATCAACATCTGTATTTTGTCTTTATTAACTATTAGCATATGTATTGGTATCTTTTACATCCTTTTAGGCTTTTATAAGCTCAAGCAGAGATCATAAATTATTGCTGTATTGTCCTTTCCTTGCCTTTGGGTAATTTGACTAATACAGGCAAACTCTCTGGCAGTGTGTGTAGAGTAATCCTGTAGTTTTCTCTGTTAAAAACAACCAAGCACGTCTCTGTTAGCCAGTGCTCAGAATGCCTCACTTTAGTAATTCATTTTTATTTCCTTAGTCTCAATAATCAGTGCAAAAAGACAGGCATTTTTTCATGGGTCAACTAACATCCTTTAGCAAACAAACCTTTCTTCATTTTTATAGAGGACTTTTTTAGGAAATTAGAATGGTTCTCTGGAGCTGCCTATCTCTTTCCACCAAGATTCACAGAATCATGAAATGGTTTGTGTTGGAAGGAACCAAAGCTCATCTAGTCCAACCCTCCTGCAGGGAGCAGGGACATCTGCAACTAGAGCAGGGTGCTCAGAGCCCTGACCCACCCGATCTGGAATGTTCCTAGGCATAGGGCATCTATAACCATTCTGGACAGCCCGTGCCAGTGTCTCACCATCCTGATTCAGTGAGTCCTATAGCTCTTTAGGTTCAGAGTAAGAAACCTAAATAAAGATGTGTGTATGCAAACTGAAGTGGGCTTCAGCTGCCTGAGTGCAGGACACTAGGGCCACCTGAGCCCCGGCTGACCTCCTGCTTCTATTCCATATTGTTACTCCAATGACCATGTGTCACTTCCCCCAGCTCTGTGTGGGAACCTGAGGCATCTCAAATTGCACAAGATATTTGTCTCTATACAACAAAACTCTTTCCCCAGTGTCTCAGCTTTCACTACAGTCAACGTAGTCAAGGTATCTACTGAAGCCCTTAAAGTGGTAAAATGAAGGTGTCTGTGGATAATGAGCTGCACTTAGAAGTCTTCTGTTCTTCATCACTGATTACTGAGGGAGTCTGGGTGACTTTGACTGAGGATGGAATTTTTAGGTAGCTACATCAGGTATTTCCACTCTCAGGATTTAATTTATTTTCACAAAGGTAGGGTTTTAGTGAAATTTGACATGCTTAAGGGGGTCGAGTTGTCAGACAGACACAGATCTTCTATAAGAGCCATGTCAGAATGTCTTGATATGCTAAGGAATCTAGAAAGACTTGTTTATGTGCACCTGAATCTGTTCCTAAAAATCTCCAAAGTAATTTCCTAGTTCTTTTGCTTCAGGAGTTTACTGGAGACTGGATAATGCAATTTACAGGCAAAGTCTAAGGGTCTTTTAGAATTTCTCTGACATGCAGTCACTGTCAGTGCAGAGAAATTCAAAGTCAATCAGCGTTGTCTTAATCCATGTTCCACCACTAGAAATAAAGATCCTAGAAACCAGTCAACTGTGTCATTGATTCCAGGAAGAATCAAATTCACTCTCTTACTGCTGTGTTTTTCTCAGTGAGACTAACCACCTAAATAAGTAATAAAGACTCACTTTTGTCAGAAAACACAGCAGACAGCCGCAGAATATGCTATGGGAATAGGAGCAAAAAAGCATTTTCACCGAATTACCTTTAAAAGAAGAGCCAGTTGTCTGACAGCTGGCTCAGTCAGTTTTATGGAGAGAAAACATGATTTTAGGACCTTCATGAAACCACAGTTTGCATGCCAGGAAACACTTTAATTCAGCACTGGAATGTCTCCGCTTCTGCAGCAAACAGAACCAGCTGCCTTATGGGATACAGCACAAGCACACAGTGTAAAAAGAACTGCAAAGATCTGATGAAAATCATGCTGAAATCATAGATAGTCACTCAGTTATAATTCAGATAACGTGTTAATAGTCTTTTGAGATTTGATTTTTTTTCCTGCCACAGTGCTATAGACATTAAAAAGTTAAATGATTGTCACTTGTCACAGCTTTCAGCTCTCTGTGACTCTGAAGATACTGACAGATCATCACAACAGCATGAGAAAGACCATCACTCATTTCATTGCAGAAGTTTTACTGTTATTCACTGCTTCTTTTTTAACTGCAGTGACCTGGTATACCAAGCCTGCAGCGCCATGTAATGCTCCCAATTAACGACATGAATTAAACCAATTTCCCTGCCCCACAGGTAAAATCCATTGCAAATGCATCTACTACAATCTACATTTGAAAATAGTCATTTAAGTCAAACAAACAAGCACCCCAGCAAGAAAACCTAAATCCCAAAAGCAAATAAATAAATATATGGGGCAAAATCTCACTTCCCAATAGACTCTGTGCAAACTATGAAGCACCTGCCCCTCTTTGCTCTAGATCAGCTTCTCATTGCACAATGGATGTGCCAGGTACAGAGAAGGTAAGACTGGGCTTCTTGATACTATTTAATCCTGGACACACACACAAAAAAAAAAGAGAGGTGGTGTGGTTTAATGAACTATCTGTCACCATAGAAACAAGGAACTCACAAGTGGAAGGATGTAAATAATTGATATTTTGTTTCAATGGTTAAATAAAAATTGAAGAAACCCCAACCATTTCTCTTCAATTAAGTGAGATTTTTTTTCCTTCTTTTTGGCTGTGTTGAAACACAGAGTTGGACAAGCAGACAGGAAATTTTATTATTAGGTATTTTATTTTTAATTTTAACATTTCTTTACTGTTTAACCCTAGTTAAATTTAAGTAGCCATACTTCTGAAACAATGTGCTGTCATGAAATGTAGATATGTTTTTGTTTTCCAAATTTGTTAATGCTTACCATTTTTCAGCTTAAATTATTTAAACATTTGATCTGAACCAGGGACTAAACTGCTTGCAGAAAAATACTTTTATTCAGTCCTGCTCCCAGAAACTAATCTTATCTGAGTCAAGATCTTACCCAGTTGCCTGGACAAATTCTATTCCACTTTTTTTATTTTCTTTTAACTTATGTTCCTGGGTTATTAAAGAAGGACTTCCTGGCAATTCTGGAGATTACAAAAGTAATAGCTTTGAAAGAACCAGGTAGGAATTATTACAATGAATACAGTATAGGATGGGAATAGCAGCTCATACACACGCTCTGAAGTTAATGGTGTTTTCAGAGCTGTAGGTGTTAAATTCCTGTACTTTTTCTTCCCTCCATTTCCCATCTGAATGGAAGTCCAGCAAATGCTGAGAAGATGACTAAACTTAAGATTTATTAGCAGTGCTTGCAAGGAGGCAGTCCTCATTTAAACCACCAAAACGCTGCTGAATGTGTCGGCAGAATGTGTTCATGCTGCCCAAGGAGATAATAGAAATTTCTGCTCCATTACAGCAATTTTTGCATCTTTTCTCTGAGTCATCTTAACTGCCCATTCCCAGGCTGATGATCAGCTCACCTAAGTTTTAACTATCTTAGAGAGTCCATATAGATTAACTTGTCCTCTGGCTTCCATCTTGAGTCAATAAAGAGAAAAAAGCTATTCCGGAGAACTATTTATCCCACAAATGTCAGGAACCGATAGCAGTTTGAAAAGGAATAGCTCTAAGGTAGGACCCACAGCTCTTCAGTGGCTGATTACACTTAGTTTGGTCTAGAGAATTCAAGTCTTAGTTAATAAAATCAAGAAAGACAAATCACATCCTTGGAGACAAAGCAATGAATAAGAACTAGTAGGATTTGGGGTTAAGATTCTTAGGACAGAGAGTGAAGTATCCATATCTATTATAGGTACCATAGAAAATCCATGGCAGAACACTACTCTGGTAGGGCAGGTTGCACCTATGGTCCTACACACTCCACCACCTTACCATGGCTTAGCACTATACTGTAGGTAGCACATGGCACTGAAGAAGAAAGGGACAGTATATTAAGGAAAGATTTTCTTGACGCTGAGATACATGGGATTACCAAGGGCACCATGCTCACAAATGAAGAACAGCTAAGATCCCCCATCAAATTATTGGTATACTATTTGTCTTCCCAGGCAGAACATATATATAAGCATAACTTGGCCATATATTTTAGAATAATGAGGAAGAAATATGCTGGAGGCTTTTCCAAGAAAGAGGAACACACCAGTGGTCCGCCCATTGGAGGTTGGTCCCATCTCCAGCTGTCACTAGCAAGAAACTTTTCTGTAGATCATTCCAAAGCTGTTTGTCTGTGACTGTCCTGGTTTTGGCTGGGATGGAGTTATTTTTTCTTCCTAGTAGTTGGTATAGTGCTGTGTTTTCGATTTAGTGTGAGAATAATGTTGGTAACGCACTGACTGTTTAGTTGTTGCTACGTAGTGCTCATCCTAAGTTAAGGACTATTCAGTTTGCCATGATCTGCCAGTGAGCCAGTGCACGAGAAGCTGGGTGGGAGCATGGCCAGGACAGCTGACCCCACTAGCCAAAGGGATATTCCACACCATAGTATGCTATGCTCAGTATATAAACTGGGGAAGTTGTCCAGGATGAGTAGATCTCTGTTTGAGGATGGGCTGGGCATCCAACAATGGGGTGAGCAACTGCATTCATTGTGCATCACTTAACTTGAGTTTTACGTGTCTCACTTTTTGTTATCTTTATTTACTATTATTCTTATTATCATGCTTAATTTTGTTTCACAACCCACTGTTTCTTGTTTCTTTGTTTTTCCCAGTTCTCCTCCCCATCCCACACCAGTGTGAGCAAGCAGCTTCATGGTGGTTAGATGCCAGTTGGGGTTAAACCACAACAGTGTCACAGCACCTTTTCTGTCCCCTGCCAAAGCTGACCCTGAGCTTTTTTCATGGACAATGCATTTCTGGGCTTTCAGCTTTACTAGTGTGACTGAATTCACAGTAATGTCCCTTTTAGCTTCTGCTGCTCCATTTGAGAACGAGTCTTTATGGAGCCTGTGGCTTGGTTTAAGCCTGGATTGTGAAGATTTTCTTTGTTCTAGTATTACTGTATTATTATTGACAGAATTCATACTACCTAACTTCACACTTCCATAATGATTGCTTTAATGGGCAATGGAGAGAAATAGGTGCTTGTCATACAGTCTTTCCAAAATAAGATGGATGTCTAAACTATGGCAAGTCCTGTAAGTACATATATATGTGACTTCTAAGTACTTATTCTAATCTATTAACTATGAAAACAGTTTCAAAAACCCTTTTATAAGCCCATATTTAGGTGATGTGAATTCAGCCATTGTACCTGATGAACAGACTTCTAAAAAGTGTGTGGATAAACTCAGAGACATTCAGTAAAGAGAGGAAGAATAAGTCGATGCTTGGAAAACACTGATCCCTGAAGCTCTTTTTCTTCATTTTCCTGAGTAAAAGCTTGATCACAAAAGAGTAAGTCTTGATCACAGCTTAGGTATTGAGGGTTGAACAGGTGTCTTGTTCAGATAGACATCTCTACATCATAAATGTCTGAAATGAGGACAGATCCTAACCCTGGTATCACATTGTCTCTAACTTCTACCTGGAAATTCTTGCTTGTTTTTACCATCTCTACCAGGAGGTTAGTAGAAGAATATCTATATATAAATTTATATTAATATATAAACATAGAAAAATATCAATCAGTGCAAAAAATGCATCTTTGACCAAGGACAGTTGTACTCAGGCAGATCAAAGCTATCTAGGTTAGTAGCCTGGATCAAATAGGAGCCAAGCAGAAAATGTTTAGGTGTAGAGACATATTCTTAGCTGTACCCTCCCAGCTCTAAGAATTCAATAGCTTTTAAAAGCTGAGTGTGAGAAGACAAGCCCTAGTCTTACTGTTCTTGCGCACAGCTGCAGCAGTAAGGGAGACACATGCACACAAGGAATGTCTTCCTGCTGGTGCCAAGGAAAATAAGAGCAGATAACAAAAGGTCTGTGAAAGAACAGGAAGGTGATGAGGCACCCAAGAAAAATCTAAGACTAAAAAACCTGCTCCATCATCATATGAAGATGGAAACACTTTTAAAAATATATTCTCTCCTTGAATTACCATCACTACCTTCTAGTTGCCACCTCCTACCTCCTTGGTGCCCTTACCAGTTTCCTTGCTGTTGATTTACAGGGAAACTTGATGATAGGATTATTCTTAACCAAGATCATGGTAGGCACCGCATACCTGCAAGTACTTATTTCATTTGAATCTCTTGACTTGCCCAGCAATGTTACTGCCCTTCCACATTTTTCAGAGGAATGACAGGAGGAGTGGGACTAGCTAACTGAAGACTACAATTTAAAGATTAATTTGACAGTGAGTCATGAACCACATAATCACAATTGTGTCCTCAACACTTCTATTCAAATTTTTGCACTGTGTTCACTAGTATCATGCCCTGGCTCATTCCAGATTAGCACATTTTAGGCACTATAAACATTAAATCAGAGGCCTAAATCTGCAGATCCCTCAAGTAACTCCCCTACCAGTTGAGAGAAAGACACATTCAGGGGACAATTCCGGAATATCAAGTTCCAACAGCAGAAAGCAAGACAGAAAACTGGCTGGGAAAAGTCTGTTATGCCAACCTACAGCTGGAGAAATGTTCTACTCTTTATCAGCAGGGATTTCTCTGAGAGTCCTATTTCCTGGCTGTGATAGTGTGCCCCTATGGACAGTATCAAATGCAACTGGTCAGTAGATCCCAGATCAAGTAAGACAAACATGTGAGGTCCTTGGATTTACAACTAGGCGAGCTAGAAGCCCACCAGGAAGCAGAAGACAGCTGAGAGATTCTCTTTGTCAGTGCACACGTGTGATACGTGTGAATGTGCAGGCTGCTGAATACCTGCCTGTCTTTTGAGGTCACCACTCAAGGAAACACTGATTGCAAAACTTCCTCACACAAATCTAAGTAGATCAGCTACAATGAAGTATGCGGATGGCATGAAGAAGAGACCTACGTATTAAAACATCCCATGGTACAAGTCACAGTCCAGATTTTTCTGGGTAATCCAGACCTCTAACTTGATGTGGTCAGTGTAACAGAGCCAGATGCTGAGGCAGTATTTGTCTGATAAAATGCAGACATCTGCAGCATAAATATTTATGACTGAGATGGTTACCTTGCACACATGTCTGCAGAGAAAAAAAAAAGCATCATCTAAACTACTCTGAGGATGAAATGAACTATGTCTCAGGCTCTAGTTATTAGATATCCAGAGCTATAAAATCAGCATTTTTAATAATGCATTTAAAATGATCATTTTTAGTGTAGATGCATTTGCAAGTATCAACATTTAATTAGAAGAACCTCATGCTAAAAGTACAGGACCCAGGAAACTGTCATTAGGTATCTGAGTAATCCTAGTCCAGGGGATGGGAACAGGTCAGCAGAGTCAGGATGGGAAAAAATACAGATGAAAAAGGGTGCATAGGGATCAGCAGTGAGATTTATCAATTCCTGTCCAGCAGAAAGTCCCTTGGGGACTGCTGACAGCCAGGAGAGCATCCAGCAGGAACTGGGGCAGCCCTACATTATAACAGTGACAAAAACTCTAACAAGGGAGATGGAAACACAGATGTAAGAAATAGCCTCGCTCCACTGCCTGGAGAAGTTGAGTATGAAGTAATCATTCCCCTCATTCATTTCTTGCCTTTGGCTTTCATTATTTCCTTTTATCACTTTAATTCCCTCTCCAGAGTGAAGGAGTCAGATTCTGGGTCCTGCTGAGATTTCACTTCCTTCAAATTCCCTCTTTCATTCAGGCTGTAGGTGATGGTTGAATAGAGATGGACACATAAGGTCAGCACATGAACCTTATTTCTTTTTATATAAAGGCTCCTAAAGAATTTAAGGCATTTAAGAGGAAGAAGGCACCACAAAACTCATGGAAAATAACAAACAGAAAATCTCAAGGCAATCATTGTCTCTGAAGCATTATAGGTATTACACAACAGTGGAAGGAGAGGAAATAGTGCTGTGAAGAGTAAAACAGTAATGAGCGTAACATCTGGGCATGAGAGGTAGAGGGGGAGGAAAAGGAGAAAACATGAAAGCCCCCACAAGTCAGGGCTGGATGCTGTCCATAGCAGAGTGGTAGCCTTGGTCTTCAAGATCTGTGGTTCTAGTTGCAGCATCAACATTGTGCTTGTGCTGCATCTCACACAGAGGTGCTCTGGGGAACCATTTAGTTTATGTCTGTGTTCACAGATGCTGAACACAGCACGGGGACAAAGCAAAGGCAGGAGAGTTGAATTATTGCAAAATGTAGGAACCCATAAGATGTTCTTCCTCTTTTGACTTCAAAGTGCATTGCTTTCCGTGCAGTACCTTCAGACAGGAAAAATACCAGTGCAGAAAACAAGGTCCCTAAAGAAGAGCAGAGGACCCAGTATTACCATTATTATTTGTTGCACCTTGTAAGCACCTTGCAGTAGGATTCATGCTCTGTTACATTACTGTTCTAGATGCTGTAGAAATACAGATGACAGAGACTGTTCATGTCCCAGATTCATGTGTTGTACATGATGATTTGACTTTGTGCCACCTGCAACAAAAGAATGTGGAGCTACCGTGTTTACAGAGGTTACTGTAGTTCACCTGAACTGATGGACATTTTTTTTAAGCCACAGTAACTTGAACATATGCCTGAATCTCTACATACTCCCTAAAAAATCACAATACTATTTGACACTCTGCAGACCCTCTGTCAAGAAAGAAATCCAAAGAAAATTTATACATTGAATTGTTCCGTGGAAATTTGCATGCAGAAGCAGTCAACAAGGGGAAAGGGCAGTTCTGAGCTTCTCCTTGCTCTTAAATAAACATGGGTTTACTCACTAGCCAGGAGGGATGGCTTCCTTCTTTCAGCTATTTCTGAGAAGCAAGGGAGTTATTTCCTATGCTTCATTTTCTTTGATGGAAACAAGTTAATAACATATTTCCCTACTACCTGCCATCATTAGTAAGTCTTACTGCTACAGATGGAATAAGAAAATACAAATGCTGGCCAATTTTCCCTTCTCCCAGGTGAAAAATAGTTTGTCTGTAGCAGGTGAAAATTGAGCGGAACCAACATGCTGAATGTAGGACTGCCTAATTTATGGGCAGTTGCTACCTCTTCAGGGAATTTTGTAATGAAACCTCAAACAATGCTTTATAACAACCTAAAAGCCAGGTTCAGCTGTGGTGAATAATGTTCCGTTCCAGTAACAGACCAGGAGCAAAAGTGCTTTTGGAGTAAAGAGATAGCTGCGGCGCTTTCCAGAGTACTGTGGAGTGTGAACCTGTCATGTGTTGTGGAGTATCCTCTGTCGAGACACCTCTTGATGGTAGGCAGCAATGTGGTGTCATTAAGAATAGCATAATTAGTGTCTCAATGACGTTGAGCGAACAGGAAGACAGTGGTTGATCTCCTGTTGATGTATCATCCTTTAGCTATGGAGATTATCTTTGCTGGGAATGAGAGTGGCAATCTGCCCCTCCCGGTCACCTCCTCCAGTTTATACACTGGGCATGACATCAAATGGTGTGGAACATCCCTGTGGCCAGTTTGGGTCAGCTGTCCTGGCTGTGTCCCCTCTCAACTTCGTGTGAACCCAGCCTTCTTGCTGGCAGAGCATGAGAAGCTGAAAAATCCTTGACTTAGTATAAACACTGCTTAGCAACAACTACAAGCATCAGTGTGTTATCAACATTTTTCTCACACATAACACTGTACCAGCTACTAAGGAGAAAAATTAACTCTATCCCAGCCAAAACCAGGACTGTATGATCTTAATAGTAAGACTGTGATGTAAATATTCCTACCAGCTAAAATGCAGGAATGTCTTGCTTCAGAAGACGATCCGGTAACACGGGTACCTGCATCCTGCCTTCCCTTGCTTCTGGCATAAAATATGTGATGAGGAAAAAGAGTGAGAAATCTCCCCTCTTTTATCACACACACAATGCCTTTCATCTGCTTTTCTCTGCGGTTTTTACCCATTCTAGTCACAGCAGAAGCAGTTTGGACAGGACTCAGAAAATAGACTCTGATTTCCAATTAGTTTCTTTGTCATTCTTTGCCCTTCTCTCATTGGTGCTGGCCATGGGCAGATCCTGCTGCAGTCAGGGGGAAATGAGACAGGATATTAAACTATTAATTTCATCTTTGCTTGCTGCCTCAGTTTCTTATCTCGGCAACAGCACAAGTAGTCTTCATCAAGATTACAGTCATCACAATGTTAATCCCTGTAAAGGTCTTCAGATCATGTGAGAGACAGGCACTAATTATTACCAAGCTGACGAGGGGGAATAAGCTGTCACAAAACAGACCAGTGATGCACTTTGTCTTAGGTCCAGCCCCAGTAGCTGTTACCACCTACACCAGCAGAAGACACAAACAGTATCGAGGCCTTTCCAGACATACTGTTTCTTTCTTTTTTTTTTTTTTTTATTTTCTTCTTGGATTAATTTTGTAGATATATGTCACTGCATCACCTAAAGTCCAGAAGCAAATTCCTGACCTCTGATAATAACCAGCAATTGTTCTGGTACATCTCCACTGATTGATATTTTTTTTTTGTCCTTATAACGTTCCTCTAAGCTCATTCAGCTGCAGTGACCATACCTCTTACTGGAAGATGTTTGCACTGACATTGCTGAAACCCCCTGCAGCCATGACAGGAAATGTCCAGAAACCATCAGTTCAATGTCCAGAAACCATCAGTTCAATGTCCAGGGTCTATCCCAAGCTGAAACTCACCCGGAGAAGAATCATTGAGAGGGTTCAGGGCAGCTGCCCTCCGTATCTTCTCCAGACAAGTCTCTTGCTCCTTTTTAATGATGCAGTTGGAATGGGTGGCTGTAACCTGAGGTGTAGGGGAAAAAAAAATGTGGAGAAAGAATAATTACAAACTAAAAATAACTTGTGAGTTTATGATGAAATATCAGTAAGTTTTGAGGTCTCGTTCCAAAAAGAAAAAGTAATACAAGCATCCTTAGAAGATAAGAGAAAGCTGCAACAAACTTCTTTTCTTTTTTGTCCTTTTTTTCTTTCTTTTTTTTCCCCAGAACATTTGAGGCCACTGTACAAAATTATAGTGCTCATAAATTGTTTGGGGGTTTTATGTTGCTTTCCCTGCCAAAGTGTAATGTCTAGTGTGTTTGCTTTATTTTATTGTATTTTTTCCTCATATAAGGCTGAAGGAAATGTACCTCTAAACACAGAAATAATTTAAAGAGGAATCAGAAATCAATAGAGGCTCGGGTTGATCTTCCACCAGTTTCTAATGAGTCTTGCACAATCCATTGATTTCGCTCACGACTCAAAACTAAATTAAAAGCTCTTTCTCTCAGTCTTTCATCCCTGTCCATTCTTTAGTGTTTCCTTCTTCCTTTATTCCCAGTGAATACAAGTTAACTTCCTTGCCAAAAGAGAATGTAATGCCAATTAAACTGAAATGACTTGATCTAAATATTTTCTTTTTCTTTTTTTAAAATATCTTTAAGGCTCTAAGGAAGCCCACTACAGGAAACAAAGCAGAGGGAATAAATAAAAAAAGGAGATAAAAAAGATAAATTAATTTATAAGAAGAACGTTGTGGCCAATAGAATTCCAGAAATCCCAAAGCAGCAACAAAATATGAATGTGACCTATTTCCAGAAATCAATAAAAGATTTCATTCCTATTGCAGACAGTGTCCAGGGGATACCAATTCAAGGGCAATACAATCTCAGGTTTCATTCGATCATTTCATAGGTTCACTGCTAAGGTTGAAATCACACTCTCTGTAAAGCACCATGAAAATCAGTGCACTGGTTAAAAATGGGACAGGTCACCCTGGGTCACTGAAGCAACTTTGCTGTTTTATATTTCCCATCACATTTCCTTCACTGTTGACAATGGAGACCTACAGAAGAAGTGGAGTGTACCTGTGAAGAGGTCTATTTTCCCTTACCTACCAAGCAGGAATGTGGAAACAGGAAAAATGATGCCTGCATTCAGTCTACTTCACTTTATTTTGGAACCTCACCCACACAGTTGAGTTTTACTTCCTTCGAATCCCAGCAGAGGGAATGAGGTGAACAGGTTTGGGTCGCTAATGCATCAAGCTGCCACCAGCCATTCAATACATGCTCACACTAAATCCCAAGGCATACATAATCCAAGTTTGGTGGTACTTGTGTTGTTTCTGTGTTTGCTAGAGCACACTTTTGACCTTGTAACAGTGGTAAGCCAGCACCCTTATTTCAAAGACAAGAGTGGGCTTCCTAAGGAACCTCTGCTGGAAAGCTTTACTCACCATATGTAGGAACTGATAATGCCACACAGTTTCATCTCCAAGATCACAGGAATAAATTTCATATATTTTCCTTGTGGGATACACCAGGCATAACCATATCAGATTTGTTTATCTTCAGAACAAACACTGTTCTGTCCTAAGAGCCCCCAAGGGCTTGGAAAATATATATATAGTCACAGATCTCTAGGATCTCCCAAGAACATAAGGGCTTTTGCCACATCATCACCTAAATCTCACCAAAGACCGGGAAAATTGCATTGGCTGACATTCAAGATCTTAGAATATCTCTTTAAAAGATAGAAGAGAAATAGCAAGTAAACCAGGGTTCTGCTCCTAGTACTGGTTCACACTCCACAGTTGCCCAGGTCTGAAAGGCATGTCCAGGGGTTGTCTCATTACGTGAATGTGGCAGTTTCTGCACAGTTCAGCATGTGCAGACCACAAAAGCTGCCATTTAGTAATAATAATATAATAATAATATAATTACAATATGTATTGTCTGTGCAAGCAGGAGATGAATAAATCCAAGGAAATGTTGCTTTACACACTGTTAACCTGCAGAACTCTTTTCAGCTTCATATTGTGAATGTTAAATGTTATAGGAGTTCAAAACATATGTATAAATATATGTATGTATTTATGAAAAGTCCATCAAAGGATACTAAACACTAAGAAACCCACCATACCCAGACTGTGGTGTCCTATGGGGTAATCACAGATCTTTGAGAAGAGGTTTAGATTCAATCTATAATGAAAGGACAAAAGAGTGTGATTATCCTTCCTATTTTTGGTGTCTTCTTTAGTAGAGGTAACACAAAGCCAGGACTTGATGGATTATAAAGAAAGCCTAAGGTTAAAAGCTCAGATTTTATTGTTTTCCTTGCAGACAGGCACATCTAGTCAGATGTGTCTGGCTAAACTGAGTAAATTTAGTCAACTCTATCTGAGTAAGTCTGGCAAGACCTCTGGGTAGAGAGAGAGCACTAGAGAAAGGTGCTTCACCTCTCCTTGGAGCCTTCCTTCAGCTTGCACTATTGGCAACATATTTTGATGTGACTTCCCATAAACATCTTTGTGTCATTTTGTAGCACTCTTCATTAATAGATTTAAAAAAAAAAAAAATTGGGGAACATGGCAACTGAGACAGAAAGCAAAGAAAGGGAGGAAACATTAACCCCAGTGCCACAGGAGAACAGAAACTGCCTGTCATCACTGCTAATGCATCTCAGAGAAGCTTTAATGTCATCATGTTTTCCTGAAAGGATACACATGTTTCATGTTTCCCCATTAACTATGTACTGGTAGAGCTTTTCATCTCTCGAGTCAACCTCCAACAACTGAACGGCAGGGAACAATTCAAATGGAAGTGTAAGCTTGAACTTCACGGCCTCCTGATTTCATTTCTTTTGCCTCAAGGTCATTTGCAATTTCCTGATTTCAGCAGAGACAGCCTGGTTTCAGTTTCCCAGAAGACACCAGTGACATTTGCAGTTAAAGAGTATTTTGACACGTACTAGAAAAATCAAGGAACCAAATGATAACGCATGAAATTCACACTTTAAAAAATAAAAATAGTATTACTTTCAGTGGCGTGAAGGATTTTGACTCACATCACTTTTGAAAAGGTGTATGTTTGTATAGGTACAACTATAGTAAATACAGTCAATGTTGGTTTAGTTCTGAAAGGACACAACAAAGCCAAAAGCAAGTAGCTACGGTGCTATAAATATAAAACAAATTGAGAGCTTTCATTTTTCTTCATTTGTTTTTATTAAAGTAGGCATCACAAAACTAAACTGGCACGTGCTGTGTGCAACTTGTAAGCACTTAATTCTTGGTTGTTCCCTTGAGATTATGATAATATATGAATAATAACCATGTTGTGAGAGTCTAGAGCACACGCTTTATGAGGAGCGGCTGAGGGACCTGGGGTTGTTGAGCCTGGAGCAAAGGAGGCTGAGGGGAGACCTTCTGGCTCTGACAGCTCCTGACAGGAGGATGGAGCCAGGGGTGGTCGGGCTCTGCTCCCATGAAAAAGTGATAGGACAAGAGGAAATGGCCTCAGGATGTGCCAGGGCAGGTTTAGGTTGGATATTAGGAAAAATGCCATTCCCTGACAAGAGTTATTAAGCATTGGCCCAGGCTGCCCAGGGCAGTGGCGGAGTCCCCATCCCTGGAGGGAGTGAAAAGCTGGGGAGGTGAGGTGCTAAAGGACACGGTTCAGTGGTGACCTTGCAGTGCTGGGTTAATGGTTGGACTTGATGGTTTGAAGGTCTCTTCCAACCAGAATGATTCTATCATTCTATGATTATGTTACAAGCTACGTTTATTCTCTCCCACATACTCTGAAGGTGCTGCTTTATTGTGAACTGTTCCATTAAGAAAGCCTTTGCTGGTACCTACACCTGAGCAGAGAACCAGGTGAACACACTTGTGCTGTGTCCAGACCTGCCCTAGTTGTGTGTGTAAAGCAGATTAGCAGATTTTAGAGGTATGTGTTTAAGGAAGGCATTGCTCAAATATACAAGTGCTCCAGGGGAGGAACCAAGTGGGAGGATTTATGCAGATCAGACGAGTAACCACACACTTCCCCGCTCATAAAAATAAATATGTGTTGTCAGTTTATTTGGGAAATTTTAACAAGCTTGCTTGCTTCTTGCTTTTGTTCAAGTTTGCCAAACACTGGGAGCAAGACAGGCAAAGGCAACTTTAAGAACACCTTCTTCCCTTCCTGAAGATTTCTGTACTGGAAAGACAACAAGTCAAGCTCTCTGTTTGGATGCCTAAAGATCTACAGAGCACACTAAGAGCTCTGCACCTCTTCCCAGCACATGGCACAGGCTGTGTACACACGGTGTAGTACAAGCTGCTGACATTGTGTCTCATGTCATGACTCTCATGCCCAGTAAACCTGCAAATGAGGAGAGAATAGTCCTGACAGTGAATCCAAGGAGCACAAAGTAAGGCTGTAAGTAGGCAGCAGAGAGAGCAGGACCAGCTGGCTTCCTAAAGATGCTTCCTAAACGCTCGTATTAAGGTGCATATGATATGAACTTAAACTGAACATTACGCTTAAGTGGGTTTCCTGACTTATGCCCCGTGTATATGAAAATACCATAGAGCTACACCCAAAGTGAGGGGTTCAGAAGCCTAAGCAGAGATGTCTACACCATTTGATGTGCCTTAAGGTATCTTATTTGTCCTTCAGTTGCTGCTGTTTGCATGGGCTTTTATGTTTACCCCTTGTCGGGGTATTTTAGATACTGTAGGGTATATCTAATGGCAAAAGACATTCATGTTTCACCACTGGAATCATTTCCTCAGTTATATCAAGTGGATATGTCTTCTCAGAGGAAAACTAGGACTTTCTTTATGAATGAGGCATTATCCTTGTGCCACGTTAAGGACCTTGTGTTGCTGTTAAGGACCTAAGCACAGGAGAAGTGTGTGTCTGGCTGGGAGGATATGGACATTTTTTAACACTTCAAAGCTGGGCATTGGAAGAGGTCTCAATGTTACCCAAACTAATCATCCCCTGGGGCAACAGTGCAGAAGAGTCTAGACAAAAATCCTGAACTATATTGGACTACATTCAGTTATTCAAAAAATACAGTTCTCCTTATTTTACTCTCTGTAAGGCCATTCACAACTGCTTTAAAATGTGATTTCACTGCACAAATTAACTCAGTGGATTTCTAGAAATGAGAAAAGTCACCAGTATTCCTGAGAAACTCCAGGATCAGAAAATATTCTTTGATGTCATAGTAAAGATGTGATAGTGAACTGTGCAATTTGCTTGGCAGTTTCATTTCTACAAAGACATGATCAGATATAGCAATTCAGTACCACTATCTG
This sequence comes from Todiramphus chloris collaris, assembly GCA_025345505.1. Lineage (NCBI taxonomy): Eukaryota > Metazoa > Chordata > Aves > Coraciiformes > Alcedinidae > Todiramphus > Todiramphus chloris. Next base: position 391,584 of record JANVCC010000153.1, on the reverse strand, counting down.
TTCTTTCCTCTTCCACATTTCTGTGTTATGCCTGTAAAGCCCTGATTCTTTTTTTACAAAGTTGAATGAGAATATTTCCACTCCACTGAAGATTTGTCATATTAGGCACTATGACCATAAAGAAAGAGGTAAAGAAATACAGGTAAGAAAAAGCAAACAACAAAATAAGCCTTCATGAAATCCCTCATGGACAACATTTGACACTAACATAGATATGAAATCTGATCCACCTTTTGTCTAAGTGTTGTTGCTAAAGTAACAGAGGAATTTAATCCACTAGATATATTAAATCACCAACTTCATACTGAATTACACTTCCTACTAATTCTGTTATGACTTTCAGTTTTAAAAAGTTAGCTTAAAAAATGATGTATTATTACATGAGTATTGCCACAAGAAGCTTATTTTGTCATAAAAACTACAATACCAGACTTAATCCCTGTTCTTATTAAGCAATGATTTAACTGGTCAAGCCAGGGCCAAGAGTTGCCAAACGTTGTGCTAAAAATGGAGGTGTTTGGGAAGGACTTCTGATTACCTGGATTTTTTTCAGGACTGATTTCCATCATTACTGGTGCCCACAACACTGGCTTGGCAGTCAAACAAACTGTTGTCTCCAGGAAGGTTTTATGTTGTTATTTGATTGCATTTTTGTCTACCTGTGTAAATGGCACCTAAACTACAGTAATTTAAAAACACTTCAGACTAAGTAAAAGAGTAAAGTGATCAGAAATGTATTCTAACCAAGGAACAGTTGTTCAATCTGCAGTACAGTTTTGATGCCATGCTTTACATAAATTGTGCAGGAAAAAAAACCAAAACAAAACAAAACCAAACCAAACCATGAACAGCTCACACAGCCAAAAAAAAAAAAAAAAAAATAAGGGCACTGATCCCTTTTAAAGTGGTTTATGTGAATTTAAGCTATGGTTACCTTCTAACCCTGATGGCTCCTGGAGAGATGCATGTCTCACTGCAGATTAGAAAATAGCAGTAGCATAATCAACAGTTCCCTTCACTCAGTGGACACCTTCTGAAGTGGTAACTCTGGACAAAGGATGCGTTATGCAACACGGGGTAAACCTATTTTTCAGTTTGCCTTAACTGGCCTTTTATCTTGGAGATCAGTTGAAAAACCTCTCCTTGGGCATGGTGAGGCATTCTCAGTATAGTTGTTGATTCCCAAAGGAACTGGGATCTTGAGTCAGATCAAGTATACCTTTATCCTACCTCTAACAGCAGGCAATAACAAGTGATTTTCCCAGAAGCCTTGTACCATCAGGATAGAACCACTCACTGGAAAAGTATTTTAAAATCTTGCTAGATATAATATACTTGAGATTAAACTGGTAGTTCAATAGCCCTTTGTGACTGCTGATTTTTGATTTTAAACATCCTTCTCCCATTGCTCCCGAGACTTTCTCTTCCAAAGATAAAACTCTACAAGTGCAAGTCCCAATAACATGGGAGATCCTCTTTCTTTCCTCGGAGGTCAGCCCAGGACTGAAAAGCTGACAGCATCCCACCAGGTCTGTAATTTGCACTTAGAAATGGGGATTTGTATTTCCAGAAATCTGGGCTATGGTGTTCAGCTGAGTCTGAACAACTGCAGTGAGGGAACTGAAAAAGGAACTCTAATTTCTGAGCAATCTGGGACACACTGTTCATCTAATCTGTGAAACTCCTAATCCAATGGTGTGAATTTGTAGCTGACAATGATTTCACTTGTCCGTCCCCCAGATTTTCTCTGTTAAAGCAGTCCCCTGCCTTGGCAAAAAGACTGATTGACTCTGAAGCCTAAAATTTCCCATCTAAACTCTGAAGAGGGTGTTTTGTTGCTTCCAGATGATCCCTAAGAAGGTCCTTGACCATCGTCCTTTGAGTTTCCTTTTCTGAGAGCAATAGTAACACACAGAAAGGCTTGTGTCCCTCTGCTATTGTCTCCAGAGGATTTTTGGGAAAGGCACACCTCTTTTTCACTCTTCAGGCAACAGTGGTAATAAAGGAATGTCTTGTGTTCAAAGTATCCCTGGAAGGCTCTATCAGGTATCAGAGCAACCCAAACTCAATAATATATAGAAGATAGCCTAAAGCTGTCTTAACCTTCTTGTCCTGGTCTACAGATTTTATATCTTTTTAAAGCTTCATTCCTTCACACACCTTTGCCTTCATGCAGACATCCTCGTCTCTGGTGTCTGTGAGATCATGGCAAATACCTATGACATGTGTCTTTCAGACAGGGTCATGGAATCACAAGATAATTCAGATAGGAAAGGGCTTCCAGAAGTCTTCAGCTCAACCTCTCACTCAAAGTAGGGTCAGTGATGGGATCAGACTAGGTTTCCCAGGGCTTTTTCCATCTGGGTTTTCTCCAAGAATGGAGACTGCATAACCTTTGTGCAACTTACTCCAACGTTCACCTAGCCTCAGGGTAAAAAGGTCTCTCTTTAGGATGAAACTCCTTTCAGCTTATGCCCATAGTCAGTTGTCCTCCTGACATATACCATGATGAAAATCCTGACTCTTTCTTTTTGACAGTCTCCTCATAGGTCCTGAAAGGCTGTTACTAGCTTGCCCCAAAAGTTTCTCTCCTTCCACCAGCTAAACAAGCCCATTTCCATCATCCTCTCCTCACAGGCTATCTTGGTGTTCCTCCTTACAACTTGCTGTAATTGATTGACATCTTTCTTATATTAAGGAGCCTAAAACTGGATGTAGCACCCTAGAAGTGGTCCAGTGAATGCTGAGTAGAAGGGGATAACCACTGCCCTGTATCTACTGACTCAGCTTGTTAATACAGCCCGGGACACGATCTTAGCCTGTTCTCTTCAGGAAGCACAGAGTCAAGGTTACCAAGAAGCCTTGAATGGTTTATCACACTAAAAATAAACAACCCTCTTGATGAGTTTGACTGAGTGAAGGCCGAGGGAACCTGTGGTCGTGTGAGACTTTCCTCACTGTGAGGACCTCGGGAAACAGACAAGCTTTTAGGAGTTCTGCATTTGTCTTGTCGTGCTGCCGAATGCCACATTCATTTGCAAGGCAAGTTCTTGTTATTACTCATTATCATTTGCCCATTTATACTTGATTACATTTAAACAAAACCCCAAAGAGAAAAGACCTTAGACAGGAAATTTGTTTTGTGCAGGCTCCCAGCAAGTTCAATAGAAACCCCGTCTGAGTCACACTTGGAACAGAAATTCTTGATGAACAGCTACAGGAGGCTGCAGAAACACTTTCTCCACACACACACATACATATACCCTACCCAAGGGAGAAAGCTTTAATTAATCTACTAATTAAATTAAAACTATTTGCCCTCAACTATCACACACATTCCTCCCTTTCACTCCTCCCCGCAGGAGGCTCCAGCAAGTTCCTGGTGCTACAGCTCTCACTCTGACATCTTCCAAAGGGCTTTGGGAGTGGGGAGAATTCTGAAGAATAGAGGCAAAGAGCTCATTAGAACAGTGGTAATGGGAAGTGCTCAAGCTCATTCTCAATTTCCCTCCTTCTCCTTTCAGTGCTAAATGACATTGGTTTAGAAATTGTGCCAACGGTGGAGGCGAAGAAAAAAAAAACAACAACCCACAAACAAAAAAATCCACTCAAATCCCACAAGGAATCAAACCTTTGCATAAAAGACTGTGCCTAAAGTAGCTTTCTCAACAAATCCTTCTTTCTCCTTCCTGTCTCTGGAGGGTTTTGCCACTATTTCACTGTAAAACCTCAAGGAGGCAAATAAAGCAAGAAGAAAAGAATGAAGCAGACTGAATGGTGTGTCAGCACCCACAGGGTGAGAAGAGCCAGTGTGAAGCTCAGCAGAGAGGACTGGAAGGGAAGAGAGGCAATGTAGGAGAACTTCCTAAAGATGATCAGTGAGGCCATACATAGAAAAAACCCACCACCAACAGAAACAAATTACTAGAGAGAAAGAAGAGTCATCTTAAGAGGCATTTAGGACTGGCTTTGGTTGTCCTTGGGCTACGGACCTTGCCTGGGAGGAAAGTACAGTGTGTCTGTAAGGAGACTGCTGATAGAACCACAGTGCACGTGCTACCTCGTTCCTCTGGCATTCCAGCTTAGGACTCTGAAAAGCACAATGTAGCTGTGCTTGCCTATGACTTGGCCACATCCACAGTCATTTAACATTGCTACAAATCCAAAATAAGCAACAAAATACTCCACTGACCAGTTAAAGAACTGAGGTGTTGTCGTGGTTTAGGGTCAGGGTAGCCCCTTAAACCTATAACAGACGCTCTCTGTTAACCCCCCTCCCTCCCCAGAGGGGAAGAGAAAGGGAATAAGGGAGAGAGACTTAGCGAGGACAGGTGTCCTTCAAGTAATCCAGTTCAGGGGCAAGGAAATTTTTTGCTGTGCTTAAAGATGTCAGTGTGAAATACTGTACTATTTTGGAATACAAAGTTTGAAAGGTGATGCAATCTGCTCTTTGAGAATAAAAAATAAATCTAGATATATGAAGATATTCCTGCAGGATGGCAAAATATATTGAAACAACTGAGCTTGCCACATGATAGAAAATGTCAAAGTTTTCCTGTATAAAGTTACTAAACACTGTAATCCTTCAGTCTGGGTTTATACTACAGAGAATGATATTAATGCTGCTTTTATTAGGTGATCTAATAAAACAGAGTTCCTATTCTTATGACTATCTGCCTAAAGATGGGTAACTTATCTCTGTATTTAGGACTGCACCAATGCTGTGCTGCTGAGAAGCAGCAGCAGACACTCCCCTTCCAGCCAGCTAATGTTTTGGAGACACAGCTTTGGTCAATATTTATTGTCTAAGTTATCTGGCTGAAAAGCATGGTATGGGGAGAGAGTTGCAGCGTCAGTGCTTGTTTTCTCCTAGTTACAAAACTGAGAGCCCAAGGTGACTTGTGCATCTGTAGATGTTCTACTAATGAAACCCATTTCCTCCCTACTTCTTGGAAACTCTTAGCTGTGCATTGGTTTTCCAGCTTAAGCTTCACAGATTTTATAGCCTTTTCTCTACAACTCCCTGACAGGAGGTTGTGGTGAGGTGGGGGTCAGTCTCTTCTCCCAAGGAAAAAGTGATAGGACAAGAGAAAACAGCCTCAAGTTGTTCCAGGGAAGGTTTAGGTTGAACAGTAGGAAAAATTTCTTCTCCAAACTGGTTGTTGAGCTCTGGAACAGGCTGCCCAGGGCAGTGGTGGAGCCCCTATCCCTGAAGGGATTGAAAAGCCATGGAGATGTGGTGCTGAGGGACATGGTTTAGTGGTGACCTGGCAGTGCTGGGTTAACGATTGGACTTGATGATCTTAAAGATTGCTCCCAAGCAAAATGATTCTATGATTCTGTGATTCCATGAGCTTAAGTATTGCACTGTCATTGGGCACATGATTTAATCATGCCTGATCACTAGTATTCAAGTATCTGCCAAGAGCACTCTAACGATAACATTTAAATGTAATTCTTAGAAAACACGATCTCTAGTGAAATGAAGTTATATCATGACAGTGAATATCTAACTTCTGGGTAGGCAAATCATTGCCAAAGGGGCTGATCAGTTCCACCAACACAACTCCCTCCACTGATGTAGCAGATGGTAATTGATACGTTTGTGATTCACAGTAAGTTAGCCACATGCAACATTTCTGTCTCAGGCATCTGTAAGCTTAAAAATGGTACCTGTTTAAAGATGCCCTAGGCATCACTGAATGTAAGAAGCCACTGTTGTATAGTATTTGTCTCATTAAAGTAAAGGAGTCAACCTCTCAGCTAATGTATACTGACAAATAATGACTTACAATGGGCAATTTGGCCTTTGTCTTTAACCCTATAACCTCAGAACATGCAGCTCTGAACTAGGATCATACCTTGTGATTTAAATGCTGTTCACATGCATCCCACTCAAGAAACATGCAGCGAACATGTGCTGGAATACAATTTTGGACCTCAATTCCCCGTTCCTGATATTTCAAAGGAACAATAAACACATATTGCTTTCATAACTGCCATAAAAGAGAAGCACATGCCCAGACTCACTATCAGCAGGGACCCATCTTATTGGCCACAATAAAACCGCAATAGGCAGACAGCAATAACTGCCATTGTCACAGGAGCTTGAGAGATATGGAAACACAACTGCACCCAATTCCTTTCTTTAATCGCAAGAGTTGAGCTCTAGAATAATCTTTGATGAGCTGTGACATGCAGTGGGATTTTCTTTTTACACACTACAAAGGATCCAGACCCCCCAATCTAAACCCATCTTCTGAACAGCTATACAGAAGGAGAACAGAGATAGGAACCAGTAACACATGTGACATCTCCAGCCCCCATCACACACTGGGCAGAATGTCCAGCCATTGCTACACGCTAACAGTGGGGCAGCTACAGCCTTCTTACACCTCAGTAAATCTTCCCTGTTAGAAACCAACCCTGATCACTCCTGCTTTTTAATTATTTTTTCTTTTTCACAATGGTATGGGATAGGATTCTCAGGACATACAGCTCCTTCTTTCTTCTTCCTCTTTTGTTTTTGTTTTTTTTTCCTTCCTCATATTTCTTCACTGGTATTAGTATATACTAGTTGGCATATCAAGAATACTCTGCCATTATAAGCTTTAACTCAGTTCTTATGAAGCATGATGCAAGAAAGCTACCATCTCCTGCAAAAAAGGGGGACTTCTAACCTCATGTGTCTCTGTATCCGAATGCTTTGTTTCATGTGGTGTGAGGGTAGATATGCTGCACAGAGACTGCCCATGAAACAATCATGTGGGCAGGAGATAGGTGGAACCCTTCCCCTTCTCTGTAACCGATCTGTTTGCAGCATGAGATGCATACAGCAATGAATTTAACCCACACACTGTTCATGAGGCATTGTCAGAAAATCCTACCAGCGACTAGACTGTATTTCATGAGCTGAACCTCAGGAAGGTTTCAAGAAGGTCAGAAATACGATGTGTTACAAAATAACATTGTAGAATTACTAGAAAACAAAACAAAACCACAAAAACACAGTGCCAGATTGCATACCCTTTCTCCAAGTCCTATGTTACTCTTATATCGCTGCAGGGTATGATTTGATTTAAGGAGCGACAATGTGCAGGGATAGAGATGGTCTTCTTCTAAGAACAGATCTCCCCCTTAAAAGGTGACTTCATTCCAAATAAACCAGCAGGACTTGGAAGCCTTTCAGATCCTGACAGATAAGCCACAAGTCTCACTTTCAGAGACTTGTCATGACCCAGATTCTACTCCAGCATTTTCTGCTCTACTGCTCCACAGGAATTTGTTCATATTGGAAAGATCTTACCGAATAAGGACAGTTTTGGTGTGTGCTTTATTATCCTCATGGCACATCTTCTGGTGTTCTCAGCTCCAACAAAACGCAGCAGGCATCTAAAGCGTTAAGTCGGCCACCTTAGTCGACAGGTACAAGGGTGTGCTTGATGCAGAATGCAGTGACACGGAGGTCTCTCCAAGGGGAACAGATGCTTCACTGTGCTGTTTGCAGCTGACTGCAATGCACAGACATTTAGGACTCAGAATTTTTTGCGTAGTTAAAGAAGAGACAATTTTTCAGTGCCACAAAAAAAAAAAAAAGAAAAAGAATTTTTAAAAAAAGGTCTTTAAAACTCAAGCGTATGTGGTTATTGCTCTACACTAAAGACGGTAAGTGCTGGCCAGTGTGTTCAAGCCTCTATTCCCAAATTCAGTTTGCTAACTGAATTGAAGTGTCAGTAAATTGGCATCTAGAAGAAAAAGGTAAGGGTTCTGCTGGGGGATTTATGCATGCCATATTTAACAGGGTCCTTATATGTTGACTAAGAGAGCCTAATCTTATGCATTTGGGCTTGAAAATGCTGGATCCTACTCCATCTGTGACAATGACCACACGATAGCCTCACTGGTACCCAGTTCTGAAACTTTCAGCCATCCTAGGTTCCCACGTGGCTTGATGTGTCTTAACATAGTGTGTAACCCAGCAGTGTCAGCCAAGTTTTGCCTCTATAGTTAATAGTTGTGGCTGCTGAGAGCCACACAATACATAGAACACGACCTCAGAAGACATGCCTTGCTATCCATGATAGTCATGAGTCCACGCCTGTGTCTTTCCCTCAACTAAGGCAAAAAACTCAGAAAAAGTTGTTGCTCAGATTCAGATGAATTTCTCCACCAGAATGCCTGCTCAGAACCTGAAGTGGCCAGAATTTCTCAGGTGCGAACCTTAATGGCTTCACTTTCAGCTCCCTACTCATATCCAGCAGTTAATTTCTCTTCTGCTAATGGATTTCAAGTTACACAAAGAAAACTCAGTCCCACCATATACTATTTTTACTTCTCAGGAAGTTCAGGCCCCTATTGCCCATCCTGCAGCCGTATATGTGCAATGGAATAAAGATGTGCAAAGCATTTCCTCTCCACTCTTTTTCCTGAATTCTAGGATGACAAAAAAAAAGAAATGCAGCTCTGAAGCCCTTGAAAAGGTAACATTAAATTGCAGTCATCTCTTAATTTGATTCAGACTGAAGTTAATAGAAAGAAGAAGGTTTCATTTTCCATGGAGAAAGGTAGGGTCACAAATGAGGGCAGCTATTTTGGACTGCTCTGGTCTTCCTGCAGAAGAAAATACTAACACACGCAAATACTGTATTTCTAATACACTCTGAAGAGAGAGAAAGAGAAAGAGTCCTCTGCTGTGAGAGCAAATTGCTGTCCTACTTAAGGTAAACAAAGATTTGAAAGCAGAAGTGGTGAAATTTATTTTATACTGTCCCTCATGGCTTATTCTGGGTGATTCCACTATACATTAACTGCCATTTATTTGATGCTCAAGATTACTGTGTTCAGAATTTCTGCATTGCACATTTGACAACAAATATATATTTCACATTTTTACATATGGGAGAAAAAAACCCCCGTTGAATAGAATCCAATGCCACAAAATGCAAACAACCAGTACTGAAAACAGAGTTTTCTGTAGGGTAATGTTATTCATGCACATCCCTGTCACTTTCCCTTTATTTTCTGTTGAACAGGATTTCATTTTGATAGAATTTTAACGGTACTGTTTTACAATGGCTGTGTCAGCTTCTGCAGCCCTTTGCTGTCTGTTTTGTTTGGGTTTTTTTCCCAAAGCCATGAACATAGCTGGAAGTTTGCCACTTCACATTGCTCAACATCCAAAAGCCTCCCTTTGTAAGCAGTGCCATGTAGCGGGAGCTGCCCTGAGTGCAAGATGATCTGCCCCTTGAATATTAATTGTCACCCACAAGGTGCTATTTTGGATTTCATTAACAGAGATACAGGAAAAAATCCATGGACACAATAGGGAAAAGAAGCTGAATTTCAATCTTTGTGTCCCATAATTAAGTATCTGCAGAATTAACATTGTAACCAATAGGTTACAGTGTGAAAACTAAAGCAAAATAAACCTTATCATTTCTGGTCCCCATCTACTCCTTTAATTCACAGAAAAATCCCCACAAGATTAAAATGCAGCTAGTAAACAGTTGGATAAAGAGAATAAGCTCCTGTGAAGTGAAGAAGGAATAAGAATGTCAATGCAAACATGAAGGCATTCATCAGATGAAGGCTTACATGGGACTTCACATCACTGTTAGAAAATCAGGAGGGACTGCTTCGTGCCCTGGCTGTCCCCATCCGTGCTTTGCCAGAGCACCCAGGGTACCCCCCAGCTGCTACGACATGTAGTATCCACGTGCATGGATTTCAGGGGTGAAAATAAGTTGGACACCAGGTCATGTATGAAGAAATATTGATAGGACGAGGTTTGAAACTGGAAAAAGGTAGATTGGAAATAAGAAGGACATTCTCCACTATGAGGATGGTGAGACACTGGAACAGGTTGCCCTGAGAAGTTGTGGATGCTCCATCACTGAATGTATGCAGTTTGGATATTTGCCTTGAGCAACCTGGTCTAATGGGAGGTGTCCCTGCTACGGCAGGGGGCTTGGAACTAGATGATCTTTAAGGTCTCTTCCAATACAAACCATTCTATGAGTCTATGATTCTGTGAAATGTGGGAGAAAAGGCAGAAAAATAAGGATGCTTCTGATGAAATAATGCTGTGTTTCACTCGGGTACGACATGATTTTGTTTCTGGTTTCAGCTGCTAAACAGACGGAATACAGAACCCAACTTTTTTCTCAGGTTAGTTGAAGATATGAATCTCAGAATGCCTGAAAGCGAGATGTCTCGCAGAGCTTCTTAACCCTGGACAGATTTCCTGGCAGCTCACCGGCATGTGCTTCTCTGTAGTGAAGAGCTGAGATCAACCAAACTTCTATAGATCAACCAAACTTCTCCTATCTCATACAACTGTCTTTGGCACCATCACTCTAATACTTGAGCATAACTTCGCATTAGATTTATTGTTTCCACACCTTTCAGAGACAAGGCAGTGCAGCTGGTCTTACTGACACAGAAAGGTCTCATTTGACACAGAAAGAACTGAGAAACAAGAAGCTCTGTAGCATTGCTCAAATCAAGCACCAGCCTGGGGCAATAAGAACATTTGATCTTGAAGCTCTCATGCTTTAGGTTACTGCTTTAATTGACGGTGATTCTGAATTGCCAGAGAGCTGAATTAGCAGATAGATTTAAAAAATAATTAAAAACAAACAAAAAGATGAAGACCTTTGTGAGCAGTAGCATAAGGCTTTGGCCATTGATTGCACAGAGCTCCTAGACAAGCTCCTGTTTGGATACTCTGCTGTCTGACAAGGCTTGAGCTTACACTGAGGTTACTTTTTCCTGTAGGGACTTAACAAAGTCTCTGTCTTTGCCTAAACATTTGTAAGTGTTAGAAAACTAACTCATCTGAGAATGTGGTCCTTCTGTTAAATTCACTTGAAACCACCCATAGCATTCAGGATTTAGGGGAAGACAGATGACCTGGAGGAACAGAAAAATAAATACATCTGCACAGATGTGATCACATCAGTCTGCTTTCCTTAGCCTATCAAAAAAAATTCCCAACTCTCCCACAGCTGCTCTGCAAATGGAGTGTGCAAGGGAATGCCCAGAGCTACAGTTAGCGGGATAAATAGTAACTTCATCAGTTTTCATGTCAAAGCTTCCAGACTAAAACAATGCTGCGAGATGTAACAGTTATTTTAAGTCAGCATACAGTTCAGCTGCTGTTTCTGCATTAGCTCAGACATAATGGGCAAGAAATCACGGCCAAAAAAGGTTTAGCTCTTGCACGTCTGCATTGCTGGAAGAGGGGCTAAAATGGACTAGCTTAGCCTGTAATTGCATGAGAATTTAGTTTCTATTGCAACACAAACATGTCATGTATTTTGTTATGTTTTTTAAGTAATGGAGCAAATGATCATAAAAGTGGATAACAGAGATGTAATAACTAAGACCAGCTCAGCCAGAGGGCAGCGAGAGAAAAGAACATTTTAATATTTGTGAGGAAGTAAACACAAATGTATACCCTTGAGCTTTAGCAGATCCCTAATCTTACCCAATACGTACTTTGCATTATCTGGCAAAGAAGAAACCAAAAATAAAGGTGCCAAACTGTTTGATGCCAACATATGTAACATGCTCAGATGTGGCTAACATGTAAGAATAATAAATACAAACAAACAAATAAACAAACAAAAATATCTGTTCCTTCCCCTCTGCAAATAGTAGTGGTTCAAATTATTGACAAACTGGCTTAGGAGTCTTCAAACAACCAAATCAATAGCATATATTTAGCCTAAATAACCCCTGAAGAACAAACTTTGACCACAGATGCTGAGTCACAGAGCAACTGTTGGAGCAAAAGCATTTGAAAAGAGTACAGAGAGGCTGAAGTGTTTTCTTTTTCTGTCTAAAGCTCTTAGAGAATTAACAAGGATTTTACACTCCAAAAGAAGCCTGCTGAGCAATGTTTGACAGAAAAGGACACTGTATAAATGTGTTATCAGGGAAGGCAAGGAACAGTAAGAAATTTATCACCTCACAATCCTTAACAGTATTTTTCAGCATAAATGTATGTGCATAAAGTACCTTGGAACAGTGAGCACAGCCACGGAGCATGTACAAAGGTCTTGAAACCATTAAACCCACAACTGACACATGAAATCTGGCTGAAAGACGTTCATTGAGACTATTTTCCCTCAGGCAACAACATGTTGATTAAGTTTACAGTCTAAACTGTATTGATAGCCAAAAAAAAAAAAAAAAAAAAAGAGAGAAGCAGTCATTTATTCCTTTTTAAAAGAGGGGAGGAGAGCTGTAAAGTGCTCCTTTTCCATATGGTGAGTCTTGTTTGAAGATAATATTTACTTACAAATTCCATTTTGTACAAAAGAGGGGGAAAAGTAGTTGAAAACAAGATTATTTCTTTAAAATTTACAAGAAAGAATAGGTCTATCAAAGTACTACAACATATTGTTAAAGTGTGGTTATGCATGGAAAATATTTTTCCTCTTCTCTCTAAATGGATCTTCTTTCATTTTTTTAAAGCTCCTGAAGTATTTAGTGGTACGAATTTTTAATTTTGTTTTTTTAACTACAGACATCATGATCATTTCTCATCTGCCCTCATTCATACACCATCAATTTAAAAAACATATTCCAGGATAGGCAGAAATCAGTGTTTGTGAATAACAATGCAAACCATCCCACAAAGATGAGTCCCAAGATGTTGATCATGCAAGACAATCACTTGGACAGCAGTGACTGTCATCTACTCATCATCCACATGACATTCATAACATGTAACATACCGCTTAATAAAGATGAGATTTCTAAAACCTAAAGAAAGCAAAGTCTAGTCTAAGCTAATTTTTAATGACCCTGAAGGAAGGAGAGCACTAGTGAGGTTTAGGATGGATTATATCAATATCTGGAGGAGTCTATCCCTTGCCACTGACTGTAGAAGCATCATTAGTATACATTAATAGAGTTAAATAACTTAAACTAGACATTCAGCATTAGGTGGCTAAATATAGGGCTAAGTACATTTCCTGATATCAGTTAGGTACCCAAGTCAGCTCTAACGTGCACAGGGAAGTACAGAGGCAGGTCCCAGTCATTAGGAAGGTGATGTTCTCTGTTTTGGGCACAACTACCATGCTGTGGCATGGAACAACTGTATCACAGAAATCACCACATTTTAGTATAGAAAAGGACCCACATCTCCAAAATCCTCACTTCCAAGTGATTTTTCACATGAGGAAAAACAAAAAAAAAAAAAAAAAAGCAAACCAAAAAAGGGGGAAATGCAATTTTTCTTTTCAGGAGCATGAGCACAAGCTACCCTGTCGTGAGCTATTCACCCCTTGCCCAAAGAAACAAAGAGGGGCTTGTTGAGTTGGGTTCTATGCCCTTGGGGACTGCAATGATAGCAACACTCAGGCTTTATGGTTGGCAGAGCTTTTTAATGGGCCTCATAGATTTTGATTAAATAGCCATGTCTCTATTGCTTTGAAAAAGCAGCCGTGGAAGCAGCCTGAAGCATCGTGAGCTCTGCTTTACATCTGCTTCCTAATCCTACGGCTATGGCACAGGCAGCCTCTGGACAGTTCATCTGGAAGGCCTTGTAGTGTGCAAGCCTTGGGGCAAGCACTGATCCTGTAGGATCCTTTAGGTAGGCTTAGAGCAGAGCTAATTGATCCTTAGGAAGGCCCCAGGACATACATTCACTCTGAGGAGCAGAAGAGTGTTTTTCACTCAATGGGAAGAAACTATTTGTTACAAGCCACAGTGAGAGGGGCAGAAGGGGATATAAAAGACCAAATCCCTAACAGTGCAGTGCTACAAATGTGAGGTGGGGTTTTTTTTCATATTATTTTCTTATTTTCCTGGGTTTTTTGTTTTGTTTTTGCTTCCATTTCCCCCTTCCTTTTAATGTAGCTTTGGTTCTGCACCACAGCTATCTCTTCAAGCTGACTCCACAGTTAATCTTCTTAGGCTGCTGACTCAGCAAACCCAAGGAAGAGCAAGCCTGCAGCACACTTGCAAGAGACTTGAATAATATCCCTCCAGGTGCTGGATATTAATAGCTGAGCAATGTGAAAAATCACTGATTCTGATTTGATTTTTTTTTTTATTATTATCAGGGTCCTTTTTAATTTCCCAATTTGTTATTTGGCTGCTCATCCAACGCTCCTCCAAAATCACGAATACCGAATCAGCAGGGAAAAGAAACATATTAATGTCCTTAAATCAGTGTTGCCATCATATTATTTGCCTGTGACACAAGTTATTACTGCTAGCAGAGGGCGAAAAAGTGAACACATTAATGCAGGGCAACCGTTTGCTGCTTTGTAACCTGCTGCTGTGCATTTCTAAGACCTAGATAGTCTGCCTGCTGAAATAAGGAAAGTTGCATGTAGCTACCTGTCTTTGTGCATAATGTTGTGTATCATATTGGTAAAATATGTGTATTTTTAGACTTTTTTTTTTTTCCCAGTTGCCATTCATGTTCTGTGCAAATAAGCTTCACAGACTTAAAAACTAGATCTAGTGGGAGGTGTCCCTCCCATTTGCAGGGGGGTTGGAACTGGATGATCGTTAAGGTCCCTTCCAAGCCTGACAATTCTATGATTCTAAAATCATTTTAACCATGTGTGTCTTTCTTCAGCTTCTGCAGTAACCAGAACTGACACCCAATGTGCCCAGTGTGAAATTACAAGGGCCAGTGTAAATCATCATCAAGTGTAAATCATCATCATCAGTGTAAATCAACATCACCAACACAACATTAGGGCCTCCCAACAACTTCAGGTATCTCAGACAGGAGTGCCAACATGCTGGGTTTTCTCAGAAGAACACAGGGTCTTAGAGATACCTCAGGTAGAGATATCACCCTGAGGTGTCTATCACTCTGTCACTCTCTCTAAGTACCCATCCCACTTCACTGACAGGCTAAGCATCATCTGGAACCTAAGATTCTAATCTTTGTGCCTCTGAGAGGTGCTTGAAGCTGGTCGGTATCAAGGGAACAGTCATTGTTTTGCAGCTTCTCCTATCCTTTTTATGATACACCTTACCAGAAAACAGGAACCTTTTCTTTGAAACTGCCTTACACAATATTAGACATCACAGCACTTTTATAAACAAGGAATAGGCTTTTAAGAGGTTGTTAATTCTGCTGATTGCCCCCAGAACCATCTCCTTATGTCAAAAAGGAAAAGCTATAGCAGCAGTAGGGTCTTGACTAGTTGAGTTTTTTCTCTGGAGAACATTCCCAGCCATTCCCTAGCTATGCTTGTACATATTTGGGTTTGCATTATATGAGTAACAGGGAAGTCCCATTTAACTGCATTATGTTAGAGATGGTTGCAATCCTACAGAGAACTTGACTTCTCAAATAGCATTATGAGATGTTACAAATCACAAGGCAGATAAACTCATTAAAAGCTCTCTCATTAAGTCCTGCATGGAAAAAATAGTTTGCTTAAAGAGCAGAGACCAACACAGCCATCTATGTGCCTGAGGAGCCTCTCATTTGGGCTGCAGCAGAAAATGGATGCTCTTACAAACACCACAGGGTTGGAGAGAATCTAGTAGAATAGTGTGTCTGAATACACTCTCTTTCATCTTTAAAAAATGACAGAGACTGAAATGTAGATGATCCTATTTGAACATAGTCTGGCACTGGAAGTGACAGCTACAGATGAATAATGGAGGATACAGACAGCACTCTGCTCTGTAAACTATGCAAACTCTTAAAAGATGGAGAAATATTACCCCCTTCAGTAAACAGGGTCTGAGCAAACAGATCTAGTTTCTCTTTTCACCTCTTCATGGATTGCTTAAGCATAATCAGACTGAGGTTTCACTCTGGGATCTACAGGATGCCGTCTGCGTATCCAAATCCGTATTTGCCCACCTGACCCTCACAGAGTGATTGCCCTTCAATGTTGGTATACAAAAGGCATCACTTACACTTTTCTTTTTCATCTTTTTTTTGAAGTAAGTCAGTGAACATGTTTGACAGCTAACAAAATACTAGGAAGAATATCTTACCGTTTGAAACATTTAAGCTTAGCAATATTTAAAACATATCCACAAGAAATCCCAAGTATTAGCTGAAGAAATACATCTGATTGAATTATTACAGACAGAACACCTGCATTGCAGTTACATTTAAAATTCAGTTCATATACCAAGCCAACTTTGTGAGTCATGAATTTCATTGTTTCTCAAGTACATTTGGAACTGGACAAAGGAGTGATGGGTTAGGATCCTATCTCTTCAATAATTTAATGATGACTTTTGTTAATATTTCCACTAACAAACCAAGCCCACTGCCATCACAGATGAATGGAATGAGAACTCAATCAAAATAGCAGTGAAAGTGAATTCAGAAGTACAAAAATAGGTAGAATGAAGAAAGCTGATGTGCAAATGAAAAGGGATGTTCAAACAAAGACAAGAATGAGTGACTGAAAAGAAGTGGTCTAGCTAATAGAAAATGGATTAAAACCAGCTAAAATAGCAACACAGACATTTAAAGCCAGGAAAGAATTTAATTTGGGAACAAAACTAACGCTCAAGAATTGCTCTAAAAGGCCTGGAAGGTATCATGCTTCTGGATCCTGCCTTCAGTCCCAAGTCATTACTAAGAAGATGGAATACCTTTGTGATAGGCAAATACAGGACAGCCTGCAAAACAGAAGAAAAATCTAACTACGTTAGTCTGAGACGAGTTGAGCTGGCTTAATGTGCCCATTTCTAATTATTTATTAGCACATGATTTCCTTGTTGTCTGGTGTGAATCTATGCTTGAGGCCACACTGAATTTTCCATTCATACACTTTGTTCTCTTCTTGCCTTTTCTTAACCTGTTTATGAACGTGGACATTAGTCCAGGTGCTTTGGTTTTCTGGGTGTAAAATGGGCCTGCTTATTGTTGAAGCCAAAAATGACACCTCCAAGCAGATCTACAGCCACACTGACTGTGAGAGGTGGAGACGTGTGCCACAAAATGGGGATCAATCCAAACTGCTGAGAGCAGGAGCTCTCCTTGAGAGTGACTGGAGATTTCCTGTGCAGTACCAGATGTGTCTAGAGGAAAGCAAAGTAAAAGAAATTTTTTTTTGCAGGAACTTCTTGGAGTCTAGGATGACGTTCAAATTACTCTAATCTTTTTTAAACTCTAATCTTTTTTAAACATCACATCCACTCCCTCGGTAGAAAATCTGAAAATGTGCATGACAGAAAACTACCAATTTGTGAACATCAGAACAGCACATTAGAGGTGGTTTGAAGAGGAAGCGTGTCCCAAAGGAGAGAAAATGTGTTATCACAAGAACTACAAGAGTCCCAGCAAGAGAAAAACCATAAATAACATTGTGTCATTCCTGAATTTCAATCTGTGACAAGAAACTTAGGGATGTAATAAGAAATTAATACTATAAACAAACTATGGCACAATCTCTTTCATAGGCGTCTTTCCGCTGCCCAAAGAAGCATCTTTTGCAAATACACAAGTCATACATAAAATCCTTAACTTTAGTACCTGGGTTCCTGCAAGAGACTATAATAAAACCTTGCAGTCATAAACAAGATCATAAACATTGGAGAATAGCATATATAAAAGTATATTTATCCTTATTAGCTGTAGTTTGCTTCATAGTATTTCATTAAAGAGCTGTTCTTTCGGAAAGCTGGAGCTCATCAGTAATTATCCAGCTCAGTGATCACAGTTATATCCTGTATGGACAAGAATAGGAATGATAGGAATTGGAAACATTTTGTCCTTCCACGTCTGTCAGGAAGGTCATCCATCTGAAAGCTCAAGAGAAATGTTCATCCACATTTATTTCCCTTAGTTAAAAATTGTTCACTTCTAAGCAAGAAGACATCTTATGGCCATCTCAAGCTGAACAGCAAAAATCTGGAAACACTGAAGACCACTGGCCATTTTAATAAAAGTCTTTTACCTTTCCATTCATATGATCATGTAATCAATTTTGTTCTGGTCTGAAAAATATGCTGCATACCCAAGAATTCATCAGCCCTAATACCCTGCTTTCCAGTTTCACACAGCGTAGGTTGCATCTCTCCATCACTTATAGATAAGGAAATACTGAAGCTGTCCTGGGGTCGTTTAGTGTGGAGAAAAGAAAATTAGGGGGAAATATCACTCTTGACAACTGCCTGACAGGAGCTGAAGTGAGGTGGGAATCAATCTCTTCTCCCATGTAGCGACAGGACAAGAGGAAACAGCCTCAAGTTGTTCCAGGGGAAGTTTAGATTTGATATTAGGAAAAAATTATTCCTTAAAAGGGTTATCAAGCCCTGGAACAGGCTGCCCAGGGCAGTGGTGGAGTCCCCATCCCTGGAGGGATTGAAAAGCCATGGAGATATGGTGCTGAGGGACATGGCTTAGTGGTGCCCTGGCAGTGCTGGGTTAACAGCTGGACTTGGTGATCTTGAAGGTCTCTTCCAACCAAAACAAATCTATGATTCCTAGGCTTAGCTATAAAATGATACTGAGACAACTAGTGCTGGTTGGCACAGTATCCCTCTGTGCAACGCTTCTTGAAACACGATGAAAAGCAGAGTTATGATCAATGGTGTACCAAAGAACTGAGTTGCAATTCAAGAAGAGTTTATTATAGAGGTTGTGCACTGTTCCTCACAGTTGCAAACTGAAAAGCAAGCTTTATTCTTATGGTATTATGGTTGTTATTCTTATGGTCTTCTCTATTCTTAGGTATTATGGCCGTTATGGGAGCCTAGAAATAGCCACAATGTGTAGGGAGATGATGGCAGGAAAAGAATCACAGAAGTATTTTGATTGGAAGAGGCCTTTAATATCATCAAGTCCAGCTATTAACTCAGCCCTGCCAGGTCACCACTATGGCATGTGAACAGAGTTACTATCCCCAGACATGTTAAGACTGAGTGATTCATGGGATAGCATGTTACTTAGTAAGTAAGGACTTACGTTGAAAGTAAATCCCTGTAATCTTCATAAAGAGTTGAAGATCTTCTGAAAAGTGGTGAAAGAGTTTGAGTTACTGCAACTTTAGAGGTCCATTTGTGGGGTTTCTTGAAACTGGCCCACTAAAAATGGAGGCATCAAAAAGCACTGACTAAAATGTCTTGGGGCTTAGGTTTCACAAGGCTGATGGGAATCTCTAATTTTACCCCCTCTGCCTGGAAAAAAACCTAATCTTAAGACAATGGATTTGAAACAGAAGCCTTACTTTTTTTTTTTTTATTATTATTATTACTTTATTTTATTTTTAACGTTGGAAATAAACAGTGAACAAATCCCCTCAAGGAATTGACTTGCCCTTCTATTTGATGAGTTATGGTAACAGTTCTATTGCATCCAAAGAGGAGGTTGGAAAAGTCTATACATAACTTGTGAAGCCACACAAGAAAAGCGAGAACCAGTGTCAGCAGCAGATCCTTTCCTCTCTCTTATGAAGAAAGGCTGAGATCCCTGGGGCTGTTCAGCCTGCAGGAGACTGACAGGGGATCTGATCAATGCTTATGAACATCTAAAGGGTGGGGGTCAAGAGAACAGGTTCAAGAGAATGGGGCCAGTGTCTTTTCAGTGGTGCCTTGTGAGAGGTCACAAACTAAAACACAGTAAGTTCCACCTAAACATAAGGAGAAATTTCTTTCCTGTGAGGATGCCAGAGCCCTGGAACGGGCTGTTCGGAGAGATTGTGGAGTCTCCTTCACTGGAGAGATTCCAAACCCACCTGGATGTAATCCTGGGCAACCTGCTCTAGATGACCTTGCTTTAGCAGGGGGGTTGGACGAGATGATCTCCAGACGTTCCTTCTAACCCCTATCATTCTGTTATTCTGTGATTCTATGATCCTTCACTCTTAGCAAGTGCTGGCCTTAAGAACATGTATTTATACCAGTTCAATGAAAATAAAAACATCTTTCCTTACCATGGGAAGCAGTATGAGAGCAAAAAAGCAGATCTTCCAATAGACGGCCATCTTCACTCTTAATTTTGAACTTTAGTCAAGTTTTTCTTGTTAATAATATGATCAGGGTTGAGGCACACACTCTTCAGATCTTTTGATTGAGGTTTTCACACCAAGGCTCAGATGTCTGCAGAGAAAGAGAATAATTATTATAAATATAGAAAACATGAGAAGAATGAAAAAGAAATGGACAGAAAAGAGAGAATCAAACACTAGAACTGTGAGCTGTTCATATTAGAGGTCAACCATACTTGTCTGGATTGCAGCTATTATAGATGGTCTTGGATACTTAATTTACAGCCAAAAGACACGTCTGTATGATCAGTAACTTGTATCATAGAAACCACTGAAGCAGGTTCTGTAGCTGCAAAGACCTAAATTGTACCCAAAGGAAAAGGCAGGAAGGAATATTTTGAACCAGAAAAAGGACCTGTCTGCCTGCTTAATTTTTGAAGTCATAAATTGACCTTCATGATTTTCAATAGTGTCTTAAAAGCACAAGCGTCTGGGGGATTTTTAGGGGACTGTATGACATGATGATTTACTCTCAGAGATCACTAGTCCAGATAACAAAACCCGTGACCAGAGTTGTTAATGATCTGGTAGTTTTTTGAGAACTCAGCAACAGAAGTGCAAAAGAATGAATTATACTGTCAGGCTAAAGATTCATCCGTGACATAAGACAGGATTGATTTATTTGGACAATATTACCATGACTATCTGTGAGCATCATTACTTGCTTTCTGCCAAGGAGTTAGAAAGGTGGTCAGGAAATAACTGAATTGCATACCCGCCGTTAGCTCCATCCTAGCACCTCCTGCCATAGTACAGTGTTTTAAGATTCCCACTCACTCCAAATCATAATGATTCATCAGTTTTTTTCATTCAAGAGAACCTCTCTGTCTCAAGCTCAGTCTGAATACAATCCTCACAGACTTTTAAAGCATAATCCTACCTCAGATCTTGACAGAGAGGTCTCATTTGATGCCTCAGCTACAGTCAGGTTTTTAGCATGGAGATATACTTTCATATTCTTTAGCTTTCTTTCTCCAGTTGTCCCTTACCTGAGATGGATCCCCTTGTATTGAGTTTGTGTGGCAAGGACTTGGGGCTACAGGGGTGGCTTCTGTGTGAAGGTGCTAGAAGCTTCCCCT
This sequence comes from Todiramphus chloris collaris, assembly GCA_025345505.1. Taxonomy (NCBI): domain Eukaryota; kingdom Metazoa; phylum Chordata; class Aves; order Coraciiformes; family Alcedinidae; genus Todiramphus; species Todiramphus chloris. The sequence continues at coordinate 370,505 of JANVCC010000153.1, read as the reverse complement.
ATGTCCAATAGGGACAGTATCAGCCGGTTCCAAGATGACAACTAGCTAAAGCTGAGCTCCTCAGCAATGGAGGTAGCATCTCTGTTATAGCACACATAAGAAGGGGAAGAAACTGCTGCACAACAGCATCCAGAAGAGAGGAATGAAAATATGTGAGAGAAACAGCTCTGAAGACACCAAGGTAAGTGGAAAAGGAGGGGAGGAGGTGCTTCAGGCACTAGAGCAGAGCTTCTCCTGAAGCCCACATTGAAGCAAGTTGTCCCCCTGCAGCCCATGGAGGTCCACAGTGGAGAAGATATCCGCCTGCAACCCATGGAGGACCCCATGCTGGAGTAGGTGGATGCCTGAAGGATGCTGTGACTCCATGGGAAGCCCTCACTGGAGCAGGATCCTGGCAGGACCTGTGACCCCTTGGATAGAGGGGTGCACACTGGAGTACCTCATAGAGGAGCCACACTGGAGTAGTTCATGGAGGGCTGTCTCCCACGGGTGACACCCCATGCTAGAGTAAGGGAAGAGAGTGAGGAGGAAGGGGTGGCAGAGCCAACATGTGATGAACTGACTGCGACCCCAACTTCCCGTGCTGTGCAGGTGGAGGAAGAGAATTCAGGAGCAAAGCTAAGCCTGGGAACAAGGGAAGGCTGAGGGGTAGATGTTCTAGAATTTGTTTTTATTTCTCATTATCCTACTCTGATTTGATAATCTGATATTTTGATAATACATTAAATTAACTTCCCAGAGTCAAATCTGGTTTGCCTATGATGGTAATTGCTGAAGCGATCTCCCCCTGTCCTTACCTCAACCCACGAGCCATTTTGTTATATTCTCTCCCCTGTTTGGTTGAGGAGGGGGAGTGATAGAGTGGCTTGATGAGCTCCTGGCATCCAAACAAGGTTAACACAGCACTTCTACCCTATAGACTTAGTTTCTCTAAGATAAGTTCAGACAGAGTTCCTTTGACAATGTTTACAGTAGTTTAGGGGCAACCTCTCTGCTTAGGAAGATGTGAGAGTTTAGCTCCATGGGCAGGAGCTGTGTAGTTTGTCTCAGAGCCAGAGAGCTATCTCCTTTGTTTTATTTCCAAATGTAAAGGAATCCTTTGAACGTCAAGGATTTTTAAAACCTTCTTCTCTGTAGGTTTCCTACGGGCCATCACCGATTGCCCCTGTGGGCATAAACACAACTGACATACATCTTCACAACCAGAGAAAAGTTTAAACAAATAAATGGTTGAGAGAAGAAAAGGATCATAGATAATAACAAATATGGGGTACAGGACACAAACAATTTGAGAAAGAATAAAGCAAGGGTACGTTGGAGAAACATGTAAAATACCAGAGGGGATGTGAGGAAATATAAGAAAGGAGAAAAGGCTGAAAAGAAAACAGACTGAAGAAAGAAAGTAAAATAAGGAATGACAAAGGCAAATGTAAAAGAAGTTTTACGACGAGGAGTCACCTCATTTTTATACTGACTGCAACATACTGCCAAGACATCAACGTACAGAGAGTCTTCCAATTAAAAAATGGAAAAAAATTAAGCTCTCTCTAAAATTTTGTCTTCATCCAGACCCTGACTAAATGGAGAACAATGATTCATGAAATTCTGCCTAAACAGATCTGCTTTCTTCCATCCTCACTCGGTAAGTCACTCCTGCCCTGCTCTGGTATTGAATTTAATTACTTAACTGTATTTCTGATGGTTTATCAAATAATGAGGGACTGATAAGATCTCAGCTGAGGAGGACAGTAAACATCTGTGGTGACATTCAGCAGTGAGGATTTGGAAAAAGAAAGTCACCGCATTAACAGAAGCACCAGAAAACCAGACAGACACATTAGCAGACGTTGGATTTGAAATTAGTTTGTGATGATTTGTGCAGGCCAGTCCAGAGAGTGCTGTGGAGATTGGATTCTGACGCTGTAATGCATCAGAAGTGTAATTTAAATACAACAGAAGGGTGGGAGATGCCTGACTAAACGGATGGACAGACACTCTGTGGGGAAGTGGTGACCTTTAGAATACACTTGTTCCAACATTTTAAGACCCAGTTTTAGTTTAGCCTGATTTTCCCTACGTTTGAAAAGTGGAGAGTGGATATTTTCTCCTGTATCTTAGTTTCAATTTTTTAAAAATACAGGCAATGTGTATACATTTCCATTCCATTTCCATTCAGTGCTGGAAAAAGAAATACATGAAGATAGGATTTGGAAGGGAACCTTGAATGGTTGCAGTGTCTTCTGATGTCACACGTAGCCAAATCCAGTAATTTCATTAGTAAATTAGAGATACTGGTGCTTCATGTCATTGTTGTTTTACCTGCATCTGCTTAGTGTAATTAAAATTAATGAAGTCAGAATAGCCAATAACATGGAGGTTGCACCTTGGAGTTACGCACATACAGTTCCCCAATATAAAAAAATTCCTCTGTTATCCCTGATTAAACAGAAGTGCTGTTGACGTCTCCAAGAAAATTAGGTGAGCGTTATGGAAATGGAATGGGCTGCATGGGATTATTTCTGGCAGGGATGAAACACAGGAATTTAAAAAAAAAAAATCAACTTATTTTTGTCAGCTGCTGACCTAAGAAAGTAATTCAGCACCTATGAATTTGCCCACTGTAGACACTCAGAGTGCCACAGCGGATTCTTTATGTTCCTTGCTGGTGAATCATAGGCACCTTCAAGGGCATGTTGGAAAAGATCCAGCAAAACATGTTCTGCTGCAAGTGCTCATTTCTTTCCCCTATCTAAAAAGTGACTCTGGGGTGCTTAGTTCATATGTGGAACATATTACAGAAGACTACAGGCTGGTGAGGAGAATTGCACCTGCAGAAGCCCGTAAGTGCCCCATGTGTAACACAGTGTCAGTAACTAACAAAAGCAGAAAATGAGTCCTTTCCAAGCAGGATGCCAGGGAGGAATAAAAGAATCACTGCTTAAGGGAACCAAACCTCACCCCATCGAGTAATGGGTGGAATTGTTACACAGCATCTCAGACAGATGTTGGATGAATGAATGAGGATTTTTAGTGACTTTATAAGGCAGTTATGAGCTGTAACTGAGATCTCGCCCAAAAGAAAGAAAGAACCTGATCTGCCAGGCTCCTTGTTAAGGTCCCCTGGGACGTGTGCCAGTGGTTTAAAAGGAAAGCAGTAGATTTCAAAGCTGATGCACAATGGTTTAGACCAGTGGTGATCAAATGTGAGTTCGTTACTTAATTAATCTTAATTCAGTGTCTAGTCAGGGCTGCCCACCACATCCTTCTCCTGCACCATGACCAAGCTTCTACATAGGGATGGAAATCTGAAAGCTTCCGACAACACACGGGATCAACTGAGCTTTAGTAGACTGAACACCCTACACTGCCACAGTGACCCACTCCATGCATAGTTATCCCAGTACTTCCCAGTGACATGAAGAATATTTCTCTATGCAAAATGAACACAAATGGAGAATGACAGGGGTACAAAAGAAAGAATGTGCCAAGGAGAACAGTACATCGTCACCAGTCAGTCTGGCTCACAGACCACTCCCTTGGCATTTCCAATTTCTCACCAGGGAAGGGAACTCCACAGCTGTTTATTACACAAAGTTTGCTAAATGGACATCTTTGGCTTATGTATCAACAGGGAATTATGTAATTGATTATCTATATTCTTTAGGCTCTCAATACAAGGTATGAAATCCTGTGTGTTTTATTATTTCCCTCTTAAAACTTCCCAAATTAGGTACATTTGTCATGTCAACTGTGTCATGTGTCAGCTGAGACACTCACTAGCAAGAAATAAGCAGAGTTGGGGAAGCAACCCTCCAATGACCTAGGACATGTCACCTAATTTTAGAAACCTAGAAGACACATACTCATATATGAGCTCATTGTCAAGTCTGTTTTTAGATAGTCAACAGAGAGAAGTAGACACATGAAGAAAGCAATTTATCTGACCTACTTTAACTGTCTAAACTTTCTACTTCTCTCCCATGAGTGTAAAAGGAATTCTCAACAGCTAGCTCATATATTGACATCTACATTGAGGATATCTAAATTTGGACAGAATAACTCTACCTCCAGTCTCATCTGACATATATGGATCTGTAGCATGAACTAGCAAAGTTTGACCTACTGCAAAAGCCTGAGAAGGAATTAGACTGCTTAAGGTGTCAATAAGTTGAAATATCCAAGGTAAGAGAAAAACTTAAAGAAAATTTAACTGAATACCAGGACAGCAAAAGAGCTAAGATTTCCCACAGAAAGTAGTCTGTAAAGAGCAATCCTATTAAGGCAGACAAAAAGAACATTATGACCCTTCTATTATCTTTAATATACCACTTATTATTTCTTGGAGTTTAAAAATTATGTGTTGTTTCCATTTACTTGCATTAATCTTTGTAAATTCCCTGAAATGAAAGTACCTGCATGGATCACAGCAGCTGAAAATCTGTCTCTACTTTTATTCTAAAAACAAGGAAGATGTTTATTCACTTTTCTCCCTTTCCATGCTTAAATAGAAGTCTCTGGTGTCCTTGTTTCCACTCATCATGTCTGTTGGCAATCACAAAACAGGATATGAAGGGTAATTACATCAAGAGAAAGGATTTGCTGCTACCAGGGGCAAGCCATCCATTTGCAGCTGTACATGAGTGTCCTGAGAGCCTCAAGCAGAAAGGCTACACCTTTGAAAGAGTTGTCAACCAGCAACCTGGATTTTGTCACAGGGTGGTCCACAAGGAAGGATGCAGTCCGTAGGACATCCAGCCATCATTCTAACACATGAACCGATGCAGGGCGATGTGCTGCAAAATGCCCATTCATGACAAATGTCATCAGGTAGTCTCTTCCAATATCCAGTGTTTCTGCTGTTCAGGAGAAATGTTCCTGTAGACTTCAGGAAATAAAATTTTTAAAAGGAGCTGCTGCAATATTAGCAGTAATTTTGCATTAAAATAGTTGAAAGAAATGTATTCAACTTGCTGCCTGGCCTGGGTATTTCACTTTTAAAGAATAATCAAGTCTGTCAGCAATACTCCATAATAGTCCTTATTCTATCCAGAGGAACAGGGTTTTGTTGTCAGTTTTTTTCCTTACATAGAGTGTAGAAAACTATGAATTTGACTAGAACTCCCTTTTTAAAAATGAAGGTAAAGGGGTGACTACAGAAACAGAACGTGGTAAATTGCAGATGCTGTGACTCCCGTATACAAAGGGGAGTCCAGATGCTCAAATATGTCTACATGAAGTAGGATTATCAATTTAATTGACTTTCATGAGGGCTTGTGTTGGAAAGAAATCAGAGCAATGCAGTTTTGCAAGAATCACTGATAAGGGGGATTCACCGAATTAGGAGCTAGAAAGGACCTCCTGGAGATGGTCTACTCCAACTCCACTGCTCAAAGCAGGATCAGCTAAAGCAGGTAACACATTCCCATCAGACTGTCAATATCTCCAAATGATGAGACTCCACAACTTCTCTCAGGAACCTATCCTGGCACTTGATCATTTTAACAATAAAAAAGTGTTTCCCTAAGTTGAATTTCATATATATCTATGTGTGCTCGTTGCCTCTTGTCAGTGGTGGTCATCACTGAGAAGAGCCCGGCTCCATCTCCATTACACCTCCCCATCAGATATTTCTCCACATCGATAAGATCCTCCCAGATCTTCTCCAGGCTAAACAGCCACAGATATCTCAAACTATCCCTGTAATTCCTTAATCCTCTTTGTGGCTCTTTGCAGGACTCACTGAAGTGCGTTCATGCCTCTCTTGCACTCAGCAGCCCAGCACTGGACCCAGCACTGCAGATGTGTCTCACCAGGGCTGAGAGAGAGGAAGTATCACCTCCTTTGACACACTGCCAATGCTTTTCCTCATAGAGCTGATGATGCTTTTGGCCTTCTTTGCCACAAGGGCACATTGCTGGCTCAGAATCCACTTCGTGTCCACCAGCAGCCTTAGGTCCTTCTCTGCAAAGCTGCTTTCCTGATCCCCAGCCTCTCCTTGTATAAAAGATTGTTCCTCTCCAGGGGCAGGACTTTGAATTTTTCTTTCTTGAATTTGATGAGGTTCTTCTCTGCCCATTTCTTAAACCTGTCCAGATCCCTCTGAAAAACAGCACGACCAATCACTTGGTCTATCAAAGACTCCTTCCAAATTTGTATAGTCTCCAAACTTTCTGAAGGTGCACTCTGCCCCATCATCCTGGTAATGAATGAAAACTTGAAAGAGCCGTGGTCACATGGTCCAAATGTTAGACCTTTATAACTCAACCCAGTCTACCCAGGTTCTCTTTAGAGTCAATGGAGAAGAGGTAAGGATCCACAGTGAGCAATTTCTATACCCTAGATATGCTAGATGCCTAATTTTGGACAAAGTGATAACTGCTTTGAAAGAGTCTATATTTTTTTTTTTTCCTCTGCTTACTCAGGCTGATGAGGGCAACCAAAGAAAATTCCATCTCCAGAGCACTAATAGTACGCAAAACCTAGCACTGACTTCCATCTCTGTCATGGCCTCTTCTTACTTTCAGTGCTATCTTTATTCCTTTTATTAACACAGACTAATAACCTCCATGTATGCTTCACTTTAGCTGTCCCCAGTTATAATTTTGGTGGATTGTTTGTTTTTTTTTTTTTTTTTTTTCCTTTGAGTGCTTTCAATTAAATTGAAATTCCCTGAAGATGTAAGAGCATTATAATTTGTCCTTACAAAGTACACTTCTTATCATCACTGTATAACCTGACAGCTCTTGCATTTCCTAGACCTCTAGCTTTAGAGAATTTTCCTAATGTTTCAAAAAACACTCTCAGAAGTATTCTACAACACATTTTAACAAGCGTAGCTCAGCCAGTTCAAGAAAAAATATCCCAACTTACGCTTTCAAAAAGATCTGACCTGGGAAGGAACAATAAAATGCACCAGTACAGGTTAGGAGGTGATCTGCTGGAGAGGAGCTTTGTGGAAAAGGACCTTGGAGTCCTGACAGACAACAAGTTATCCATGGGTCAACAATGTGCCCTTCTGGGCAAGAAGGCCAATGGTATCCAGGGGTACTTTAAGAAGAGTTGTGTCCAGCAGATCGAGGGAGGTTCTCCTCCCCCTCTACTCTGCCCTAGAGAGAACTCACCTGGAGTATTGCATCCAGTTCTGGGCTCCCCAGTTCAAGAGGGACAGAGATCTACTTGAGAGTCCAACAGAGGATACAAGGATGCTGAAGGGACTAGAACAGCCGCCTTACGAGGAAAGGCTGAGAGACCTGGGGCTGTTTAGTCTGGAGAGGAGAAGACTGAGAGGGGATGTAATTAATGTCTATAAATACATGAGGGCTGGGCATCAAGAAGGCAGGGACAACCTCTTTTCACTTGTGCCTTGTGATAGGACGAGGGGCAATGGAAAACAAGAAGTTACCGGAAGCCAGCATATATATGGAAACCTGCTACATTATGACAAATCAGTCATGATTGAGCCACCCAGCTCTTCTGATCTCAGCTGATGCCTGCTTTCCTTCCAGGCAAAATCTTTCTTCAGTAAGGACGTTATCAAAGACTTTTTAAAAATCCAAATCCACTTGCTCCCAACCATTCACATATTTGATCATAAAGCCCAGCCTTTCTTGAGCTTTCAAAGTTCGTGCTCTTCCAGGACATGATGTACAAAACTAACCAATACTTGATTTATTAAACAAACTCCTGTTAAAATGACTGACTTTAACAAGTAATAAATTTTTTTATGACATAAAATTTTTTCTACTTCATATTGTGCTGCTTCACCATTATAGGTGTGATAAACCACTGAAGGTTACTGACATACAAAGGATTGTTTCTGGATATCTGAGTATTTTGACATTATAAGAACTCTGGAAGTGTGATGGAACTGTTCCTTCAGGCTCTCTGAAAATTCAGAAGGACATAAGTAGACCACTCATCCACAGGTCAAGATGTTCTAGCTTATCTTTGCAACTACAGAATCTATAGAAATATGAAAGCAGAGACTACGGAACACAGTTCATAACTCCCTGTGCACAGGATTGCTGTTCTTGGCAGCTTTCCCATATAATGTCACCCATAAAATTCATCCAGCAATTCTCACCTCAATTTGCATTATTTCCCCTATTGTATTATCGATCAGATTTATTGTGCCTTTATGCTGTTGACATCCCCAGAGACCTCCTGACTTCTTTAGCTAAAGAGCATGGAGACTCAATTGCAGAGAAATATTTATAAACCTCTGTGCATTTAAAAAGGATTATTAGGCAAAGTAAAAAATGATGTGAGAAGTTTTTATCTTCACAGGCAGGTCAATTACCCTTTTGAAGCATCTGTGATGTATATAGAACTTCATAGTTAGTATGCAACTAATACAGGATCGTATACAGGATGTGCTGCCCCATGTAGCTTCCAGCAGAGCTTTACGTGCTGCTTGGCAAGGTCCTTCAAAACAATTATTCCACAAGCAGGAAAACGTGTTCTTTATCTGGCATATCAAAGTTTTGTAAGAGCTACTTGATTAATTTCCTTTCCTTGACCGGTAGCCTGCATTTCCTGTCCTGGCTATAGGTGCAACTCTTGGTTTTCAGTATTAGATAGGAGCACGTAAGGACTCTCTTACCTATGCATCAACATTGCCATCAGTCCCTGCTCTGAACCCACCTGTCTGGATATACATCTGCTCAGCAGAATCACTGTTGAGTAGATGTCTATCACAGCCAGAGGAAAGAGTAAGAGCAGAAAAATGCATCTTGGGATCACAGCCATTGTATCTGAAGATCATCCCAAGTCCTGTACTTGTACAGTACCTTCAAAACTACTCCTAAACTCAATATATTGACTGGAGTGTGATGCCACTCTTAACACCCAAGCTATTCTCTGCAAGGTGCTGCATGGTCTCAGCTGTGAGGAAACATCAGGGGTGTCTTTAACAAGGCATTCCCCTATTTACAACAAGCAGACTCCAGAGGAGTGGCCTTGCAGTTAGTGATGGATCCATAGGTAACACACAGTCTCTGAACTCCAGCAGCAGCACATCAACCTTATATTGTCTCCAGAAAACAAGTCAACCCTTCCCATCTGAAACCAGTACTGAAGTAATAATCCAAGCAATGCAAGTGAGTTGCTTTGCTTTGGAATGTTGCTTTGGAATGTTGCTTTGGAAGGTGGTAAATACAATGAGTAATTGTCTGATGCCAAAGCAATATCTATATGTGACAGTGTGCAGAAAACAGTCTGATATAACCTTGGCATTGACAGAAGGATACTTCGAAGTGTGGAAAAATTGCCAAGGTGTACAGAGAGGATGACCAAATAATCTTTCTTTGCTTTACACATACAATTCCTTGTCATTTTCCAATGCAAACGACCGAGCCATTCTGAGTATAACAGCTTGTATTTCATTGAGCACTTTGACTTGGCAATCTGTACTGATATCCCAGATGAATATCCATTGGCCTCCTCCACACTTCTAAAGAACAGCATAGAAAGCTTTTATGGGCCAAAGTTCAGCCCATCCTGATAAAAAAAAGAACTGATATAATATGTTTCCTGATTCCTCGCTGGGTAGAGAAAATGATTCCCCTACTATCGTGATTCCTCAAGTGCCTGTGACTACCACCCTGTCTTTTCTGTCCTTAGAGAGATGAAAAGCTGCCTTTTTTTTTTTCCTTTTCCCCAACAATTTCATTCCTGCAGTGAAAGAAGAGGTTAATTTACTACATAATCACTGGCAAGCTGCTTAATTCCTTCTTATTTTTCCACCCACATTTCCTATTGTCCTCTTTTTCTACTGCATCTCCAATAGCCTAAGTTCACCCAGCTGTATCCCATCTTGTGGTTAAGGAACTCATTACACTTGGACTGTATTAAGACCTTCCACAGCACGTGTTCTTGCAACATCAGGGATGGAATTCCTGTCACATAAATTTGTCTGTCTAAAAGTGAAACATCTATATCTAAGCTTGTTTCCTTCAGCTCCCTCCATGGTGAACAAAACATGAGCAATTCATCTCAGCAGCACATGGCTTTGCCTTGCTCTGGGACAACATGCTACTTGTCTCAGCAAACAGAGCTAATAAAGCAGAAAAACAGTTTGATTAGCTCAGAAGGGTCTATGTTGAGTAGGGACAGTCCTGAGCATAGCAGAGGTATGAAAAAAGCAGGAACTAAAGCAGTTGAAATTAAAGTCACTGTTGGGACAAGAAGATACTAAGCTGTGTAGAAGAAAGCTTCAGACCATCAGCAGAACAAGGCCCTGAAAGTGCCTTCAGGGTAGTCAAAAAAAGTTAGAAATTTAGGAGGATTCTATATAATGTGAATATTTTGTGAACTGCTTTATCTGACACGTGGATTATTGCAGTGCTAATGGACATAGGTTCAATCTCAATCTCTCTCTGACTCAGAGCTGGCTCCCATCATAAATTATGTGTCTCAAAGCATCAGAAGAACTGTTCCCTATTTCTCTATGTTTTCTATAAAGATGGAGGGAGGGAAGGACTAAGGTAAAAGAGAGAGATTTAAGGCAGACAGACAGCATTAAAAATTTCAGCCTAGACAGTAAAAGTGCCAATGCTACACTTAGCTGATTAGTAGCACCGTATATTGGGAAGCAAATTAAAGTCAAAAAAACATGAAAAGCCCAGTAACAGAAGATTCATTTTGTTGCTTCAACCTCCTCTCTTTACTTTCCTCACAATAGATCAAGTCTAAATTCTGTTCAGGTTGTCATTTCATGACTTTGAGTTTAATATGTATTTTAAACTCAGCAGAAATGTCACCAAAGGAACTGTAGCTTGAGAAGTAGGTGGAGCAGTCATACAAAGCAAAGGTTATTTAGGTGAGCTGCTGAAACCCCACCTAACTAAAATCTGTAGGCTTTCTATGGCTCTGTGATGATGATCATCATCAGGTACCTTTCAAGCACTTTGGGGATGAAATGTTGAAACTTTGCCCCTTTGGAAACTCATCAGGTCAAAAGATTTTGAGCAAAGGTTTCACAATTTCAAGGTAGTGTATAATACAGCAGTTCTGTATTATTCCCCAATTTCCTTCTATGCTCTTCAAATAACTACAATAACATTGTTGTAGGTAGGCACAGCTTCACGGGTTGGTTTCTCACAGTCACACGGTACCTGCCCATCCTAGTCAGTGTTGGAGAAAAAAAACCCAACAAAACCAAAACATTTTAAAAAGAAAAGTAACCTAAGAAAGAGAAAGCTTTATTGATCTCCAGCACAGGGAGATCCACTTCAGCAGCCTAGAAAGGATGCAATTTATTTAGATGAGAAATAAAGATGTCCCAAAGCCCTTCTTTCTTCAGGCTGCATTATTAATGACCCTCATGCCTACAGATGACAGAGAGCTACATGCAAGTAGCCTTCTTGGGTTTTCTCATCCCCAGGAAGGCAGAGAATTAAAGGTGGACCAGGACAACAAAGTAAGGGAGAGAGCAGGGGTGGTATGTGAGAGTCAGCCAGCACAACACGGGCCAAAGCTGAACGTTTCATCTGTGCATTGGCTAATAGCCTGATAAGTTCTGAGACATTCTGGCTTTTAAAGATGAAAGCAATCCCAGGAGGTAGGTAGGGCTAGCACAGAATAACCCTGAGTTACCTTTACAATTTATTTTTTGGCTCAGCCCAGTGTGGTGAACTGGCAGTTCAGGGTCTTTTTTTGTTGTCTCCTGGGAGTGCATTCTGCAGCAAAGACCAGCATTGCATTTGAAGCACCAGGCAAAAAAAAAAAAAAACACACACACACAAAAAACTAATAATAAAAAAAGGATCATTAAAAATCTACTCCACATGCAGTAGAAAAGGTGAATTCACATTTTATGGTGTTTCTTTCATCCCAAAGTTCACTTCTGTCCCTAGAGCTTGTTTCCAGCTGGAGTAAATGAAGCATGGGATGAGTCTGTATGTTGTTCTGAAATGTGTAACCCACTGGGGAGATCAGGGTAGGGACACACGAGGGAAAAGAAGAGAACGATCCTCTCTCGGCAAATAAAACGAGATGTCTGATAACCTGAAGTCAGCCCAGAGTGAGGCTGTTTTGGACAAGCAGAATACATTTTGTGATGGAGTCTGGATAGGATGGTTCACATTGCACTAGAAGGTTCTCCAGGGCACAGCTTGGCTGCCATCAGACATGCCAAAAGAACTGGATATTTTATTGAGGATTGCTTTATTCAGAAACAGCCGTGAAACAAAAATGCTCTGTGAGGCAGAGGATAGTTTTTCCAAGAATATTTTGCACATTTTGGGTGTGTGCCTGTCTCCCACTTAGATGAAACCAAAATGTTGTGACATGAATTTAGATGTCCTTTGGATGGTTTAATTTTATCCAGCATTGCAACTGGTAGGTTCATTCTGCCACTCTTGACAAAGCAGGTGAAAGGTGTATATTCTAATTCTCTGACAAGAAACATTTTTCAGTAAGAAAACACACAGCAAATTCCCCTGCTATTTTATTTGCCACTTAATCAACGTGTTCTTATCATGCACATTAAATGGTGCATTGTCAGTTTAATTTGTTAAACTCCTATTGTGGTTCTTCTTTTCATCCCACTTACCACCCCCTTCCTCAATACATAACCACTGTATCATTTTGCATCTCGTGTGGGATTTCTCTGATTTAACATAGTAAATCTTTTCATTCCTAATTTGGTATTTTTGCTCTAATACATTCACCCACAAAAGAGCCCAGAAGGCTGAAGCTAAGAAAAATCACTTTCATTTTCTTAGCTACTACGGAGTGGTTTAATGTAAAATACACATGCAGTGCACAGTTTGCAATTTCAGATTTTATCATCCATGGGCTTCAGAGCCGAGTCAAACTTGACCAGGTTTCTGATGAAAGGATAAAGATTCAAGTCTAGGCTGGAACCACTTAACAATGGTGAGTTACTGAAAAAAACAGCAGTTGCATAAGAGCAAGGAACAGTTCCCTAGAGAGATTGGAATGGGGCTCCAAACCAGTGGTGTGAAATGTGGATATCATCACAAGTAGTCCAAAGCATAACTTAAAGTTTATTTAATCTTGCTGCTTAGTTATCAGGAATTTCCATTTAAATTAATGGTTCGAATCCAAGTGTTAAATAGCAAATGGGCAATTTGTATTTTAATCATAAGTACTATTTCCATTTGTCATTCACATTTTGACCTTTTTCTTTTTTTCTTCCCCCCCCCCCCCCCAATAAATGTTGGTGATTACTGATTTGGAAGACACAGGTTGCAAATTCTTTGTGGTAACTAGGGGAGGTACTTCAAGAAGACCTCAGGAAGAAGTGGACATATATTTTAATTGCTATTTTAAAAATAATTTTGTTATTTTAGGCCATGCCCTATGATGGATTCTGATTTACTTCATAAGAATTCATAACTTAATCATGATTTATTACATCAGAATTGAACAGAAATTAAAAACACATTTGGAAATGCACACACTCAATGTTTTAAGCCCACCTAACCTGACCGAGGAAGGAAAAAACAAAGTTCCTCATGACACTGAATTTTATTTATAAATATGTGATGTCCTGAACAAAGAAAGTATTGTGTGGTGTTAATGAACTGACTGTACTGCTCCTGGTTGACAGGGCTTGAGCTCTCCCCAGTTAATTATTAGCATTATAATTATAAGCAGAGATATTTTAAACTCTTTCTACTGTTAATAAAAAGAACCAGACAACTCCATTGCATGAATCATATTTTGACTTCAGTCACTCTTTGCAGATGCCTGGCTCTCCTCTTTGGTTAAAAAGGAAGACTATACTGCCTGCAGTCCTAGTTCAGACATGGTAACAGTTTGTTCTACCATCTTTATGGTTTCACTTCTTGGGACTTCCTTCTGCCACAGTTGATAAGTCCTTTCACTTTTTTCCTTATTATATCTCTGTTTTACTACCACCTTGTGACCTCTAAAAGTTCTTCCAGCATCCAAACTGCACATTTTTTGGTGAAAGTTTCAGTCAGTCTTGTTGTCTTGGAAATCAAAACTAAATTCCTAATTGAGCTCATGGTCTTTAATTGTCAGGAGGCAGAGTGGGTGTTCATCCTACAGGGCTTCTTCAGCAAACACTAGAACAAAAAATTAGTCTCAATGCCAGAGAAGTCCTTTTCTGCAGCTAATTTTTTTTTTTTTTTCCCCACAAATCAGGTTCCAAAATTTGTTTTCAAATATCTACTACGTATAGTGGTAAATATGGGGGTTGCTGGCTTATGTCAAGATTTGTTTCTTAAACACAACTTTGTGTTGTTTGGGGTTTTTTTTTAATTATTTTTTATTTCACTTTCCTACTCTTCCTTGTTAACACGCCTATTTTTGAGAGTTGGTAAGTACCTTCTCCTTGGAGTTGCGTAGGCTTTAACATGTGTCTACTCTACACTGCTCGTAGCACTCACATTGCAATGACAATCTCCCAGCTTGATACTGTTTACAAGACATTATTAGTAACCCTTCAAGATCTGTTCCTTCAGCTCCCACAGCGTCTGTGGATTTTAAAGTGCCAATGGTATTAAGGCAGACAGATCCCTATTATAAACAAGAATTTCTATGTGCCACTGTGATCTATGAAAGAAAAACTAAAACCAACGGGAAAAAACCCTCCTTTCTGCAGAGAAGTGCCAGTTGTACTCTTTGACTTATGAACATATCTAAAACAGTAAGAAGAGACACGAAGAAAGTATTCTAAAATTGCTCTTGTTGTTATTGTCACTAAGGAAACAACTTCCTAGGAATCTGCAATTTGAGTATAATACAGACTCTTTGATGTGCAGCCAACTCTCTCTTCCAACACACTTCCCAACTCTCTGGAGAATCGTATCTGCCCACCAAGGGAGATACCTCCTGCTTTGTCTCAGCTGAGTTCTTACTTCACATGGAGATTGAACTCTGATGCTCCAGAACAGCCACAGTCCAGACTTGCCACAACATGAGATATCAAAGCACAGAGTTACGACTGAGCCAAGGGATTTTGCCTTAAGGTACTCTGCTCTGCAGTCCAACAGCACTGCCAGAAGACCTAGAATAGCACAGGAGCTAGGGGATGTGGGAGGCACAAGGCAGAATTTTTTCCGTCTGTTCACTTGTGGTGTTGTTTTCAGCCAACTGCACCTCGCACCCGCGCACACACACCCCAACAGTAATTAAATGGGTGCTTTGTTTGAATTGAGGCCAACAGGGTACATGTAAGTTGTTTAACCTCTTCAGCCCATCAGATAGAGCGGCCATCTCCAAAGTGTCTATTGGGAATGATGTATGAAATTTGATAACCTCTGAACTGTGCCCAGGCATAGTAAAGAAGACTCTTAGTCGACCTATGTGTAGCTCATTTAACATGCCACACAAATAATTTATCATTAATTTAATAATAATTTAATGTCTGTTTAGTGATCAGATTCCAGAGTTCCAGGATGTTCTCTAGCAGTCTATAAATTCTCAGCATTGGCACAGTTGTAGAGCCCCTTGTAGCTCAAAGAACTCAATAAAGAATATTCTCCTGAAATACAGTCAGACAGAGGCATGCATGCAGATATTCCATGTTCTGGATGGGATATGTTCTGCACCAGTTCTGCTGCAGACTAAGAAGCAAATAGTGGCTAAAATAATCGAAAAGAGACATAGCCTGTAACAGCCAGCAGCAAAGGAACAGAATTATTTGTTTAAATTACTGGGGTCTCAGAAAAGACTTACATATAGTGGGCCAAATAGAAAAACCTCACTAATGTAAAATCATTTCAGATCATTTGAGCTTTGAAAATACTTTGTCGTTACCACTGACAGGTGTTCATGTCAGATCCTACCTCCTAAGGTTCCCTGGACTTATGTACTATTATCTTTACACAAGAACCAGAACATCTCTCCATAAACAAGTTTACTCCTAGTGTGTCCCTAGGTCCTTGTAGTCTCTAGTCTTCCATTTCCTTTCCCCTTGTGCAAAAGCTTTCTCTGGATCTCTGTAACTGTCCATTGTGTGGCCTCTAGACCAAAAATGCCTAAAAGTTCTAAAAGCAAAGCCATTCTGTCCAAGTAAACAGCTGGACCACAGTGGATCCATCCATCAATAGCAAAAATTCAATAACCACTGAGAAATCTTCTACCGAGGTGAAAATCTATTTGCCCAACCAGCCAGGAGCCTTTGCTTTTATATTAAATTTGTCACCCACCTTTGCATCAGAACTCTTTTGTCAGCTACTTTTTTGTGAGTAAGAAGGAGCTCAAGGAAGTTAGCAAAGTAGCCAACAGCCACCAAACGTGGTTTCATAGGCGAGGGAAGGAAAAGAAATGGACTCTAAGGTTATAACTACATTGCTAAACACATCAGAGCTGGGACTCCTCCTTGGACTTGAGGTCAAGTAACACATCATCACTTTTACCCACTCTGTTTTACTGCAAATTAGAATGGCCCCATCCAAACTGCCTCTAAGAACAGTTTCTGGGCCACGATTTTCCCTGTGCATTTTTTGTAATTGTGGTGTCAGCCTTTATTTGTAAAACATCTTATTTACTAAAAGTTGCATAGAGGAAAAACTCACTTGGAAATCAAGATTCTCCCAGATTACTGCAGATTCTTCCTGATTTACTTCCATTACAGCAGTGTAAATGATTACCTGTTTTCCTAGCCCTTGCCAGTCTAATTGGTATTCGTGCCAGTGCGGAGTCAAGCAAATGCATCATTGCTGAACAGATCTTACTGAAAGCAGTTTCTTCCACATCAGAGGACATCTATTTTATCTTGAAAAGACAACAGGACTTTCTGTCATTGTGTATCACAGAAATAAAAAGGCACATTGCAAAACCCAAGCAATTGATAAATGCTCAACAATGAGTCTGTGGAGCTCTGAGGTTGTGAGTTTTCCACAGATCGTTCCTTATTAACTACCAATTTAGGATAATGACAGTGATGCTTTTAAGAAAACCCTTGGGAGAAGAGGAGTAAGTATTCGCTTCTAAATTCTGTAAATCTAAGAAGGAAATGTTTTGCTTTTTTACTTTTATTTACTTTAAATCAATTAACCCTAGTATAACATCCTTGCCGTGGAAGGCATTTGTTTTGTAAATCCATGAGGAGAGTTACGAGAGCATTTTGACAGCAACAGTATGTGAAACCTCAGAGAAACTGTAATCAGACGTTAAGGTTTTCTTCAAATTTTCTATCTCTCTTTTTGCAAATTGAAGTGCATTTCCCTCCAGTAACTTCAGACACATATTTTGTGGACGGTTATAGATAACCAAGTCATTCTAGACTCCCCTAATGGACAGTGGGGAAAAAAAAGACCATTTTGCGGCGCAAATCATCTCATTTACTTTAAATTACTGCTAAAGGAAAAAAATGAATTGAACCCTCTATGCTTATGCTCCTTCGATGTATGTCAGATATAGATTGATTGTAAAAATCTATTTACACTGTAAGCTCTTCAGGTGTGTCACGTGCAGGGTGTTGTGCTTTTGCAATGGGATTCATCGCTCTTGGAGCAACGTGGTGAAGAAATCACTGAATGAACAAACAAGTTTCAATATATAGACTGATTCAGTTAAACGATTTACTTTAAAAGAATTCAAAGAACATTGGCAGAATATTTGCCGAGAGACATATTAAGAAATCAGGGTCATCTCTCATCGATTCAGTGGTATTGTAGTAAGGCCAAGTTGCAACAGGCAGGAAAAATATATCTGACAAATATTTCAACATCGCTGACATTAATAACAGTGGCTCCTTCTCTTAGCTCACTGCAAAATATTGTGTAGGAGCTCTGCCAAAACTGCTCACAGGAAACTAAGAGGGGAAAACTCAAAACAGGTGGAACAATGTGTAAGTCCCACTGTACTTCACCTGCTTTGCATCGTTATGTATGGGTCGCCAAAGACAGCAGTCTACTCATACAGACAATAAAGAATAAGTTGTGGAATCACACAGAATATTTTATAAAGCCAGGCATGAAAATACAGAGCTTCCAGCCATGGATCTCATCTTCATGTTTGCTGAAGTGATGGCGTTGGTAAGAAGAACCTGAATCCCAATTGAACAAGGAGGGCTTGTAGCAAAAAAGCGTACTGAGCAAGCATGGCACATAGGGGAGCAGAAAGTATTCGGAGGAATGTGCCTTTGTTTACTCATTTGCTCATTTGATTATTAAATGGGCTGGCAAATCATTTTGCTGAGTACAGAGGAGTTTTATATCTTTTTAGAGACTAGCTCTTTGTCGGAAGCTAAGGTCAACTTCAGATGAAGTCACTACTACCAATTCAATTTAGAGCATGTTAAGACTTTTTTTTTTTGCCTTTGTATTCCCTTACATCAGTCATTTTTCTTAGTCTTCTTGATTTTAGAGGAGAAAAACTTGCCACAAAGGTTAATACAATGTTTAGAAGTGCTGAAAGTCAAGGCAGAAAGGATGCCAGGACAACATTCTCATCTACATTGCTCCACCAGCCAAGGAAGCTAAATCTGGAGACACGTTTTGAGGAAAGATGGAGATGACTGTACATTGAAGGCATTGAACAGCAAGATAGGTACAGCCACCATCAAGTCTGTCTTCTCCATCTTTGTCTTTCCTCTTTTCTGTCATCATCCTGTCTTTCCAAGTACACATTGTTTTCTGAAGGCGATAGCCTCTGTCTGATCATTTACCTGTTGCAGGTGAAATGTAAAATGTAAAGCACTAAAGCCGGTGCTTTTTCAGCCACACAGAAGTAGTAGCCCACAAGAGTGATGCATTTTGGAAGTGGTAAGGACACAACAGAAAATGTAGAAAAATTTTGTGGGTTGAAACCAGCCCATGAATCACAAGCTGTAACATTTTGGGTTAAACTGATTTAAAGAATGCATGTGTGAACATGCTGTTAAAAGAGAGTGATATGAATTAGCTTGGACATGCAGCCAGACTTGCCTGCCTATTCTTTTCAGTGTGGACAGTTTAGATGAAATGGGTAGATCTTATTTACCTTTTTTTGGTTATCTTGTCTAGCTTACCTGGCTCTTCTACAGCATTCACTGCCCAGTATCCCCACATAGTTAATGGAGGTAAAAAGAACATCCAATTCACAAGAATTATTTTAGAAACCTACTTTAGGATCAAATTAATTGAAATCTGAATTCCAGTGCCTATAAAGGCAGCATATAATAAACAGCCGTTTGGTCCCACCCAGAAATCTGCAAATATAAAAATATTGCATGTAAAGAGCAAGTACTTGAGAAGAGAACCAAAAGGGAAACTATAAAATTGTATGTTATTGTCTGAAAATTCAGACAACCCCCGATTTAAACAAAAGGACATTTAAATTTTGACATTTCAGTACATGACATGCAGTGTAGAATGTCTGTCAGTTCATTAAGAAGAATATCAGGTGACGGTTTCTCTAGTCAGCAAAGAAATAAATGGCATGTTAATGTTGAGATGAGCTTCCTTTTCACCTTTTGAGAAAATTGCCATGTGTTACAAATTATCTGACCTAAGTTGCGTGGCTGAGCTATCACATTGCTGCTTTCATATCCCTATTTTTAATGACATTGCACGCACTAAACTTTTTGTGGCTGAGAAAAGCTTTGACAGCGGGGGACATCCATGGTACCGAATAATGCAGTAGTGATGTACATGACACTGCTGCAAAGCATACACAAGCTATGTTCTGAAGTTTGCTTCAGAAGGTCTTTGTGCATAGTAGAGTAGCTAAATTATTCCCTTGTTCTAATTCAGTAGGGACAGTGGGAAGGAAAGTGGGATCAATTTAATGAGCTATTGCAGAAAATAATCAAAATCAAGACTACAAAGTTGAAAGGGAGTCTCTGAGTTTGAAGAATCCTTTACTATTTGTGCTATGAACGTTTGAGGCTTATTTTGCCAGATCAGGAAGATACAGATAAAACAGATCTTGAAAAGTTAAAAGCTTTTTCTTTTAGGGAGAGTGACATCAGAAGTATTCCAAACGGGTGCACACCAAGCTCCCCAGAAAAGCCTGAGGAATCTGGGCCTATCAGAATAACATTAAAGCCTGGTGCTTTGAAAAGTTTTGCTTTAAATAGGTCATGGGTTGCTTTAATCACCTTGGACCCAGCTCCATGCTTTCTGGAGATATAGATGCCAGAAGAAAGCAAAGCAAAGCAATACAATACAAACTTTCACCAAAGTAGATGTGCAGCTGGCATTCTTCATGCCAAACAGGAATGTTTAGAGAAACTGAGACAACCAGGTAGTAAAGTCAATGGCACTAAGTGCTTTTACATTAAAGATGCAAAAAAACTTAGGGAACCTACATCTCAAGGAATCTGGAGTAGTTGTCACAAGGAAAAACTCCAGATTGAAGCTGGTGAATCACAAACACTCAAAGAACCTAGAAGTAACAGTGGACAACAAAGCTGGGCAACAACAGAGCTGTCTCTTGGATACCCCAAAGTGACAGGATTAAGTGAGAATATTCAATCAGTGTGTCATAAGGAAAGTAAAGCAACATCACAGATGTGACCCCCAAACATCTGCCATGGATTGACCTTTTCCTCCGCTTGAGATGAGGACAGCTTGGATGAAGGGAGAATGCCTAAGGTAACAGGACAGAGCCAGTGCAGTAAGATGTACAAGACAACATACTACAAGATGAAGCACAGGCTGACAATACTTCAGTCATAAATTACACAGGGAGAAAAACATCTTTGAGATTATGATGAGTATCTGCCTGTGGAAGTTGAATCTGAAGAGGAGTGGAATGCAGTCTCGAGGCTGTCTCAGGGAAAATAATTCCAGGAATTATTTGGAGTGAAGTAGATACACCTGCAATGTAGTAATTCTTTTCTGGCCCAGTATCTTAACTGTCATATCCCAAGACAGCAAAACCAAAGAGTATCTTCAAGCCCTGCATGAGAGTGTATGAAAATCAGCTGAACTCCTTGGCTGTGTGGTAAGAGCACTGAGGCCAAGATTTGATCAGTCTCATTCTAAACCATCAAGACTGATCAGAAACCCAGGACAGGATTCACATTGCACGTTAAAGCATCTCAGTGGCATTTATCGAAGACCTTTCAGGCTAAAGAGTTACAGAGCTCACTCTCTAGTAGGTGCCTACATTTAGGGCATTGGCCTGGGGCCAGACTCAGTAGACTGAACACTTGGTGTTTGGTGTCACCAATAACCTGAGGTATTTTACCTGCTCTCACACAGAGGGTAAAAAATGTGGTGTAGATAAGCATCATACCTACAGGTCCCTAGAGGGTGCTGGATACCTCTGGAGATCTCAGATGGCACTTAACACCTATGTTTAGGTGACTGAACCACATTCGAAGTCTCCTTTGACTATGTACTTAGATACAGGCAGACACCTCAGCACAGACACATCTTTAAGTGTCTCAACCTGAAAATTTCATCCCATCAGCATGATACAAACTATCTTAACAAAAGAGACCTAGACGTCTGCCATACAGTGGAAAGAGAAGGAGTTGAACACGGGAAGTGAAAATCTGTCAGGGGTACACTTGCTGGAGGAACCAAAAAAAAGGCTGTGACAATTTCTTCTCCTCTTCCGAAGAACATTCAGGATTTGGAAGTCTCTGAAGGCTCTTTTCCATAACCACCATAACCACATCGAGCTGTTGTACAAAAAGCAAGTCAGGGAACAAAAAGCTAGAGAACATAGAGCAGTGTCCAGAGACTTGAATGCTGCTGAGAAGCAACTTCACCATGGCTAATAACAGCTTTTCATGCCGCTTTCTCCTCTGCAGACACCAAGCGCTATTATCTAATGAAGTTTGTTCCAGCTGTTCGCCCACTGTACATAATCATCTCAGCCAACTAACCCATTCACTAGCACAAAAAACCACCATCCAAGCTGTCAAACTTTGTGCGACTCAAATGAATGAGCGTGGATTGTGGAATCCAAAGCTCCAGTGACAGCTGTGACACATTCACAGCCTTAGTCATGAAGAGCTTAAGCATCTGCGGTATTTCTGATGCTCTCTCATCTCCTCTGCATCTTAACTTAGAGCACAAACCTTCTGGAACGAATCCAAAGATCCAGCTCTCTAAAACACAGGAAATGAGTAACTTCACTAACTTTAACTCGGGCCTTTATATAATGCGTTTGTGTTGGCTTCCTTATATAATTTGTTTCTGGGCCAACTCCGAGAGAGAAAGTTTTGTTGTGTGTCCAACATCTCAGATATGTATCAAGCCCAAGCACATATTTGGCTCGGTACTAGTTACGTTAATTTAAGAATTCAGATACATATATAAATGTCATAATTACAAAAATAGCTTTTTAAAAGGAAATGGTTTTTACTGCTGACCGTGAATCTGCCATTTTATTTTTTTTCCTCAGTTTTATGAAAAAATAACTTCTATAAACCTACTTCAAATATGCCACAGCAAGAGCAGAAACAGAAAGGTTATGACTTAATAAAGTTTTACTATTCCAGGAAAAGGAATTAATAGTTAAAGATATCTTAGCTATTTTAAACTCCCTTTCCAAATAAATATAATTTCTTTCTACTGTGGAGAAGTGCATTTCTTTCCACTACAACTTCAATTCCAGTCCTCATATCAGTGTGTTCTGAGACGTTCATGTATTTTTTTTTTTTTTATTATTTGGACTTCAGTAAATATATTTCAAGGCTATATTTAAGGAGGAAGGTGTTAGTTAAATCCATTTATCAACCAACAGGGGAATTTTGATGGCTTAGGACAAAGGCTGGATGCATTATAATAAGTAAGCATTGAGCTATTGATTTATGGCAAAAAGCTGGCTTTTAGGTCACCTAATTCTAAGCATGACAAGTGCTCCAAGCTGGTCAAAATTTATTTCACAAGGTGCCAACCCCAAGCTAATGAAGGCTGGTCAGCATTCACCTCCATCTTCTTGCAACTTTCAGTGTAGCTACTCACAAGTAGGGTGCATTAGATGAGACTTGGAGCATTACCCAGCTTCTGGCTGGCTCTGAGAACAGGCAGAGCAAGCTTGCAGCCAGCCTAGATGTGTCCCTGAGCTGTGTCCCTGTGTTGATGTATCCACACCTGGTCAGAAAACTGCATATGGGCTTCAGCTGGCAAATCCCTCTTAGTACTTGAACATCCTTTGAAGGCAGAAAAGTGTCAATACACTGAGGAAACCTCTGAGATTTAAAATAATCAATGAATAATTAATTTAAAAAGCCCACAAAAGACAAATAGAACAAATAGATAGGATGTTGCCTGGGACACGTGGCATAAATTCTTCCTGCAAGGGACAGGCTGAGTCTGCAGTTGGTTGAATAAACGGAAAATGTGGGTGACGAAGATGCTGGGGGCCACTGCAGCAAGCTTAAGCTTTTCAAGAAGACTTAACAACGATCACAACTTGTTATTGCTGTGATGAGATACCTAAAAATTACTGGTCTTTCCACCAAGCAAAGAAGGGAGCAAGGGAGGAATTCTATTTCACAGGGCTATCTCTGAGATGCTGTGGATTCATCTCACTGGTTTGGGATGTGTATTGAGCCACCTGCTGCAAGAGCATCCATTAGTGATTCATCTGACCCACTTTGGGGTGAGATGAACCACACTCCCCACTTACAATACAGTAAATTGGGGTGATTAGTTTGGATGTGACCGTGTAGTTTTCAGATGCTTAAGTGAAAGCAGATGAACATCCCCCAGGCTGCCAAACACTTCCCCTGAGTGAGAAAGCCTTCCTCCACAGGAAATGAATGGTAGTTTTGCCAGGAGATCCTTTGGCGACGGGTTTTCACCTTGAGAATGAGGAGAATTATACCTCCTCCACTCCTCAGAGATGGACTTAACGATAAATCTACTCTGCACAAAAGAAGAACTTGATTCTGTCACATTTCCCTTCAATAAGTCATTTTTTTTCATAAGAATCCCCACTCCAGCAGCCAGGACAATATACTGTCACTGAAAAGAAAGCAGCAAAACTTGCCTCATTCTGGGAAACTAAGGAGTAAAAAATACATTAAAAAAAAAAAAAAAATCTGGGCTATTAACCCCGTATGCAGATTAAAAGGGTTTCTCCTGCCCTAGCCCTCAGCTCCATTTAGCAAGCCCAACAAATCATAGATAAAGGACTATAATTATCCTTCCATTTGCAGCTCCTGAGCAACCATGACCCAAACATCTCTAATCGAGTGCAAAAGCCGCTGTGATCGACACTCTTTGTGAAATGCTTCAACACTGGATTAATAAACCTGCAAACATATGTGGCAGGAGTTTAATGTTGCATGTTCAGTAAGGAGCTGCTAGACTTCAACATTCCCAACATGTTATAAAATTATTATTATTATTATCGCCATTGCCACAACTATTATGAAGAAGCAGAATTAGACCACATAAATATTTACCCCCTTTTCTGCCAGAGTGAATGATGAGATGCTAAAAACCCTAAGAATTATTCAGTTAAATTGTTGGGGGTTGTTTTGTTTTTAAACAATGACATTAAGCAGAGGTTTTCACACATTTTAAAACTTGCTTTTAGAAGAATCTGTTAAATAAATAGATCAGAGAAGTTTCAGAACATAGTCTTACCTTTAGCCATCCAAGAGTAAAATGTGACACCTGAATGAGCAGGAATGAGACCAACAGGATGTCTCCAGGGCAGATAAACTCGAATGGCAAATACAAATCAGCTCATCTCATGGGATGACAATCTCAGAAGGATTTAGATTCATCAGTAGTATAGAATAAGAGCAGCAAACAAGAGTCCCTGCAACTGCATCCGTGTATTTCTGCAGGAACCATTCCAAGAGAATATTCCGCAGCGCAACAGCTGTGTTAGATTTAAGTGCTCTGTGTGAAGATGCTTCTACCTTTTCTTCAGGAGATGGAATGACTTAGTGCCTCCTAAGAAGTTCTACCTTGAAATTATTAATCCATCTGCTCTACAAACCACAGTATCAGCTTGCACGGGGATAAAATCAATGAACTGCAGTGAATTACATAAAGAAGACTTGAACAATCTGGTTTATTCTACAGGAGTTCCTAGTTTGTCTTGTGGAGATAAAAGTTCAAGCCTAAGAAGACAGATCAATAAATTGAGAGAGAGAAAGGTGGTCAGAGAATAAAACACAAGGAAAGGAATAGGGTGAGGACTGGGCATTCTGCCGTGAAGAGTTCTACAAAACAGCCTGCCTTTCTTCCCATATATTTGTGCCCACTCAGTTACAATCCAAACAGTGTTTCAACAGCCACCACAGACACGTGAACTCTAGTACTTGTTAGCATTGTGGAAAACTACCAAATACCTTTTTGTATGCAAAGGAATTCTTAAGAACAGAACAAGTTCAACACCAAGGGAACTGGGAAAGTATCTCATCAAGGGATGCTGTATATATCGGGTAGCAGGACTACTCTGAAACCAAATGATGTTACAGCTGTCCCTGACCACGATGACTTCAAAGTTGTGGTTAGGGGGGGCAAAAAAAAAAGAGGATGTTCCTCCTTGGTTCATTTACACCCCTTTCAATAGGATTGTTCCACTTTTGCACTGGTGTGGAAAAGTCACTCCAAAATCCTGTTGACTGCAGTGTGTACTGAGTCCTGCCCCACTGTCTTCATAGGTGATACGGGATGGCTGGATATGAAAGGAGAACAGGGCATGGAAACAAAGACATGTGAACCAAGACGAAAAAACACTTTACTGACATAAAAGCTGAGGCTGCACTCCCTGGGCTGAGTAGTAGGATGAAATAAAAGTCAGTACCTTCACTGACTTGTATATTCTGTTATCAGTTTACCTCTCCTGAGAACTATGGCAAATAAATAATTCTTCTGTTAAATCAGGACTAATTGTAAGACCTGATATTTCTGCAGGTCTTTCCGTCAGATATGAGTTACGGTATGATCCTGTCCCCAGTTTACTTTTTCTCAGTGCTTCTTAACTCAAATATTCTGGTTATCATTAAAAGATAATCTGAGCTAATTTAGGAATCAGACTGTTTGTACTAAGTGTGCTCAGAAGGAAGGAAAGGAAAACAAAATCTGCTACATTGAAATGAATCAGCTTGGGGACATGGGTCTCAACTTATCAAAGGCGTAGGCACATATGGAACTCAACCCCAGAAAAAATATCTCCAGGATGCCGGCTCAGTCAGGCAAATGAAGAGAGATGTGATGAACAAAGGTCTGAACGTGATCAACGGCGCAGCCCACAATCTCAGAAATCTCCATTTTACCCTCACTGGTCGCATCCCACAGCAAAGCTCCTGCCTTCGTGCTTATGAACCTGCCATACACACCACCAGCAGCAGATCCAGAGAGCTCCGAGCGGCTGAGGCACCACCATGCAAACAGCAGACATCTTAAATCTACCGGGAGAAAGGAGCCCTCCGGTTTTCTTGCAGAGAACCCAACAAATGATGGTGGGCTAAAGCCGAGGAGCAATCACAAAGCTGTTTTCCTGTCTACAGATAAATACATGTATTTATCACACATAAAGCCCCCCGTGACCTTGGAGTCTGCTCAGTGCCAATGGTTATCCTTTCAGTGACCGCACACATGCCTTTGACTGGAGAACACAGAACAACAGAAACCTTCCACTGCGCGATGTCCGAGGTAGATTGTCAGTACAGTCACAGATCAATTGTAGCTGAATCAACAACAAAGCAGCGACCGTTGCCCTCAGCGCATAGAAACGGGAAGGGGGGGGGAGGGGGGGGAGGTAGAAGACCATAATCCAGAACTGTAACCAAGACACAAGCAGAGACATCAACTTGAATCCAACTCTCCTTATTGCACTAAATTGCATTCCTTAATTATTCAACAAACCGGGGCAGTCTTGCTTTCCCCATCCTATAGAATAACTTCTTTCCAGACAGCTCCGGTGCATTTTGCGTTAGCCAAGTACAGACACTTGTGTAACGCTCTCATGCTCTGTAGCTATACCAACACAACTTCAAGGAGTTTGCCTTTATCATCGACAGTAACCGTAAGGAATCATACATTCCTTTTGATTAGCATGTGCTAAACGTTTCCCCCCCAGCACCTGACCAGCGTTGCATAGGCTGAGCAGAGAAGTCAGATGGCTGTGTACCCAAATAACATCAAATGAAAATCCATATGCTGTTTGATGACTCCAACAGACTAAAAGAAAAAAACAAAACCAACCCAACAAACCCACCCGGAATGCTACTTCAGTTTCATTCCATATATTGACATATCCGTCCGATGCTCACACTGTAATTAATGTACACGAGACAGATGGTAATCCATAATACTCTCGGAAAGAATCAGGTCACTTTGCTACCTTATTCACTTTGGTTACTATTTTTCATTAGTAATATAATTAACTCTGGTGCTACTCCAATATATTCTTCCAGCTACAGGCTAGATTCTGTTTACCAGCAGACGAGATGCAGAGGAAAGCCACTGACTTCCAGGGAGTTCTTCCAGATCTGCTTCTACATAAGTGGGATGATCATCTAGCCATAAACACTGGGATGTCACTAAACAAATCTAGCTCTCTTTTTTTTTTTTTTTGTTTTCATGCATTTTCCAGTCCCGAAGAGCACGCTGCATTATCTTTCTCTCCCTGTCTGTAAACTCTTCAGATTCCAATACATACCTGAACTGCTCAGATGCTAAATTCACAGCACAGTGGTAAAGAACCTATCCTATGTGCTGCCCCTCGGACTTAGGATGTGCTTTGCCTAAAGATGGTATTATTAGGACCAGCTGTTCAAATACTGATAAGAAGAAGTGCACAGAGGCACGCAACCAGAGGTCAAAGGCACGTTAACAGCAATCTTTACTACCACCCCACAGTAAAAATAAAGAAGTCCTGGTGCACTGCTTGAAGGGTGAATCAGAGTTTCTGCGGCAGGTGAAGATGCAGAACTGCAAAGGGAGCCTTGAGCTTAAAAATGCCAACAGCATCACCCGGTCTGTTAGCAATCAGGTTTTATTTACCAGCCATATTGTGTTAAAACCAGACGTGATTCCCATACTGAGCATGTTAACCTGTCACCACTTGCAAAAGGAGATTTATTCGTTTCAAAAGGACCAAATCTCTCTCGCGGACGCATCCTCAGAGCCTGCAGTTCTGGCTGAAGGCAGAAAGCCTGCATGCAATTGCCCCCAAAAGAAGTATTCCCAGGACCTGGGGAAGAGCCGGTAAATCAATGTCACTCTAAGACAACCCGGCGGTTCCTTTTCCCCGGCCGGCTGCAGTACCGGCGCTTTGGCATCTCCAGGGTTCGGGCCGAAGGAGGCAGAACCCGGCTCCCGCCACCCTCCATTCCCAGCCCTGGCGGGGAGCCGGAGCGGTGCTACCCGGGGGAAAGAGATGCCGGAGGCGAGGACTTACCGTTGCTGCAGGGATCCGTCCCGGTGCTGGAGATGCTGCATCCCCGGCGGGGCGGGGCGGGGACCAGCGGCTGGGGCCAGGGAGCGATCCCCGGGCAGAAGCCGGGCCAGTCCCGCTGCCCCCGCCTGCCTCGCACCGGGCGGAGGAGGGGTCGGTGCCTCCGAAGGGAATCCAAATTCCTCCTCCCTCGCCTGCCGCTCATGTCCAGGCTGCCTCAGCTCAGGGGATGGGCCAGGTGCTGGCCGTGAAGGAATTTGCCATTGCTAAATGAATAAAAAAAACCCAAACCAAAAAAAAATCCCAAAACCAAGGAGGGAGGGCAGAAGATTTGCAAACTTTCTAATTTTTTTTTTTTTTTTTTTTTTTTTTTTTTTTGTTTTTTTTTTTTTTTTTTTTTTTTTTTAAGGGGTTTATTGGTGCTCGGGCAGTAGGGGGTGGAGTGTGGGGAGGAGAAGGGTGTTGAGGCTGGATCAGCTGCTCTGCCTCTGGTCTGCTCGCCCCTCTAGTTCTGTGCGTGTGTGATTCCCAGCCCCAGACAATGCTCTGCAAAGCGAGCTGGTCCTGCGGAGAAATGCAAACACCTCCTCCCCCGAGTGCCTGAGGAAAGGAAAGGGAATATGGAACCAATAGCTTTTCCTTGGCTAGTCTCATTAATATGGAGGAAAAAAAAAAGAAACCAATGAGGAGGAGCGGGAGGAGGGGTTTATTCAAATTAAATTTCTTAAATCAAACACTTCTTTTTTTTTTTTTTTTCTTTTTCTTTCCTCCTCCTACCTCCCACAAATCCTCCTTCTCCCTGTCTCCCAAGAACCGTTCCTGCTGTCCCAGAGATTTTATTTTATTTTTTAATTAGTGTGACAGGTTCAGCAAAACACAGTAATGAGAGGGAGGATGGCATCGCTGCTGGAAAGGAGAGGGGGCTGGAGGAGGGAGGATGAAGGGAGGCAATTTCTCCCTGAGCTGCAGAAGAGTTGATTGCAAAGCCAAGCAATAAAGTAGTTGGAGTTGTCAGGAAAGGGATCTGAGAGGAAACAGAGCAGGAAATTCATGTGGAAGCACCATATTATAGACGGTATTTGCAGATGGGCAGGTGGACCTTGTTCAGAATAAGCCCTCTGAGCTTGTAGAAAGGATCTGCCCCCCCACCAGCAGACACACACACAAACACAGCCAGGAAGGGAAGTGACTGCCCAGGAACAGCAGCATCTGCACTGTCTTGCATTGCCTCGGAGCTACACAGCAACAGGATCCCTGCAACAGCAGTGCGGGAGGGGTACCTGTTGCTGGAGAAACAGTGGAGTGCAGCTGTAGAGTGGCTGAGATGACTGGGGAGAAGGGATAGCCATCTGGTTCCTTTGACTTCTATCTGGAGAAGAGCAGGGTGATACATGTCCCCTGTAAGGGAAGTGCACGAAAGCATCCAGTCACTGCTCCCTTCTGCAGAATATTACTCAAGGGAAAGCTCTCCCGAACTGGGAAATGATCACTAAAGGAGTCTGAACATCCATAGCAGACTTGGAGGAGCTCTCTGCCAGGGCATCCCAGGGAGACACTTGGTACCGCACTGCTTTTGCTGTCACTAACCATCCTGCTCTCAGGCCCTACAGTTCCATGTCAAGAACTTGCGACGCTGAATGTCCATGTGCTTACCCAAATTCTCTGAGACGAGTGCTGTAAGAGCAGCTGCCTGCTGATGAGCTTCTTCTAATTACTCTGAAATTTCATAACATGTGGGATGCCAATACTGTTGTTCTTCCCATTGTGGAAGCCCTTTTCTTTTGCTTATCTTTTACCACTTCACCTTAATTTTCTGCATCTCCCATCTTCCATTTCCCTTAGCATGTAAATTCATTTCAAATCCTCCTTGCCTTGAACCTGCTCTCAGATTTACAAATGAAGAAAGAAGGCAATTTGGTCATAAAAGCAACTAGATCCATTATCTGCCCACTCTGAAAATCCTTTTGTGTGTTCCAGTGCCTGGGGCTCTCAGTCCAGGTGAGCCTACACAGCTCCACAGCAGAAGCACTAGACCAGGCAGTCCTGCTCCCATCCCAGTCCCTTGGCACAGTAACAGCCCCATGGCTGTGTAGATGCCTCCTCCTGAGAAAAGCATGCCCAGACCCATTGTGAATGCACTCAGCTGTAGTTTTATTCCAGTACCATGGAGCAGTCCAAAGAATCAACTAGACTTGCCAAAGCCTTCCTTTGCACCTTTTCCTCCGGTTATGTCATCTTCTCTGGCCACATCTCCCAACTTCCAGTAACCCCACTAAATGTGAAGGGATAAAAGAGACAAAAGATGTAGATGCAGAGCTGAGCTAACCAGACTGTGTGCTCTATACATTGGACATTAACGAGCCAGAGGCACTGTTAGGATGTCATCCATTGCACCTACTTTGTATACCTATGTAATGTAAAATACCTGACTAGTTTTTCATAAAGTATAAAGCCAGCCAAGACTAACTAAATCAGACATAGATGTTAGTCAGACGTACCTCAGCAAGACTTATTTTTCTGCATCCTAAAGGCTAAGAAGAAGGACAAAGAAACCTTCACAGCAAAATGTTTGTTCTTCCCGTGGAAAAGCATCTACGTTTACCCTGCAGACTTTAAGAACCTCTTCCCCCAAACCAACAAACCACAACAAAACCCCAGCTGTGTCCCCTTAAAACTTACAGAATTTATGTCAGTCCTACCTCAAAAACCAGAAGCCCCACTATGAAATGTTGTCTTGGGTTGCTAAGCATGGAAGAAGGCTCCCAGCTGTTCTATTATTTCGTGCTGTTCCAACATCTGCTCCCTGTTTTTTCCCAGGAGAAGGGCAACAGGCCAAGAGAATCATCTAGTGTCCTATATCCAGCCACATTTGGGCTGTCTTAGATGATCGCAGCTGATATTTGTGTCAGGTTTCCTACTGAAGTAGTCAGAAGAGTCCAGCTAAGAACTTTGTTCTGTGAAGAGGATATTTTTCTTCAGGAGGAAACCATTAAGCCATTTTCAGGCAAACAATGCTTTATTGTTGTCCTCATGAGCAGTCTATTAAATAGATCTTCATTATTTAAGTGTCTGTAAAGCATAATAGCTATAATCTTGGCTAGCAGGAGAGACTGACAGGGGCAGGAGAGAGAAACATGTTAGTTACTGCTAAATGACCTAGATAGCCATCCATCTATCATCCTACACAGGGGCAAGATGCTGGCAAACTGGCTGCAAGAGTCTTTGCTGACACTGGGTTAAAGGTATTTTATTGGAA
Organism: Todiramphus chloris collaris; assembly: GCA_025345505.1. Taxonomy (NCBI): domain Eukaryota; kingdom Metazoa; phylum Chordata; class Aves; order Coraciiformes; family Alcedinidae; genus Todiramphus; species Todiramphus chloris. The sequence continues at coordinate 338,998 of JANVCC010000153.1, read as the reverse complement.
GATCCTTGTCCTCTTTTACTATTTTACACTTCAGGTGTGACTTAGTTGATCAGGTTTGAACTGGTCAACCATCTCTTCCTTTATATTAAGGTCATATCTTATCAGCACAGTCAGTGAAATACTGGAGAAGGAAATGGAGTACTGTGTCCAGTTCTGTGCTCCCAGTTCAAGGACAAGGAACTACTGAAGAGGGTCGAGCACAGGGCCACTAGGATGATTAAGGGCCTGGAGCACCTACCATATGAGGAAAGGCTGAGAGAGATGGCTCTGTTTAGCTTGGAGAAGTGGGGGGATCTTACCAATGATTATAACTATCTAAAGGGTGGGATTCAGGAAGGTGGGGTCAGACTCTTCTCAGTGGTGTCTAGTGACAGGACTAGGGGCAATGGCCATGAACTGGAAAATAGGAGGTTCAACTTCAACATGAGGAAATACTTCTGCACTGTGAGGGTAACAGAGCACTGGAACAGGCTGCCCAGAGAGGTGGTGGAATCTCTGTTCCTGGAGACTTTCAAAAGCCACTTGGACTTGTTCCTGTGTGATCTTCTCTGGCAGATCTTTCTCTGGCAGGGGGGGTTGGACTAGATGATCTTTAGAGATCCCTTCCAACCCCTATCATTCTGTAATGTTGTGATTCTGTGAATAAAAGGCATGATGCATCTCAGCCCAAGGAGATACTGAAAACAGCTTGGAGGAACTGTGTCCTAAATGGGCCTGTTTCTCTCCACTGAGGTTAGACACACTGGGACACTAGCCCAGCTTGTCAACACCCACAAAGTAGACCTCTAAGGTTTAATGAGATGAATCCCTCTTTCACTATCTGTTTTGTCAAGCCTGAAATACACCTAGTTGGCTTATTCTCCGCTGCTAGAACAAGAACTGTCCCCACACCGTGCCACAGCCTCTCCCATATACTGAGATCCCACCTTCCAGACCTATTGGCCAGCAGATCCTCTGATATGATGATCATCTGTGCTGGGGATCGGAAAGAGACCCAGAGGAAAGAAAAGCTCTACTGTGATGCAGCTGGGATGTGAGGTTGAGAAAGACCTCATGCCAGATGGGAGCCTCTGGTTTGCATACTCCTCAGTCACTTCCTACCAACCATCAGATGTCTAACAGCCAGAAACAGACATCTCCTGATTCCTGAGGACAAGATTTGGTGAGTGGGAGAAAAAAGCTATTTATGCAGACAATGAAAGTCATTTGTTCCCTTCCTAGCTATGTAACTGAGCTGTGCTGTTTTAAGACATTTCTACTAGTAGAACTGTGTCCAGAGCCAGGGAGAATGCAGTGTGCTAAATACTCCCCTTCTATGATTAACTAGGACATACTTGGTGTGTAGGCAAAGGCTTACATCACTGTGTTGAATTTTGAGCTTCTAATAAACAAAATGCAAGCTCTCTAAATAAATTAGTTGTTAATGGTTACAGTGAGTATTCCTTAATTTCGATCCCACCTCATCCTCTTCCTTAATGAGAGTGGGGAGGTTTTGCTGATTTTTGCATGGGGAATGAAGTGATGAGGAACACGAGTAGCATAAATAAAACCAGATATGGATATCTCTCTGTTTTAAATGGTAAGAGCTGTCTAGTCATGCAGATGTGACAAGAGTATGCTGATGTGAGAATGAAAACTGCATCAGATGGAGCCAAAGGGGAAGGGAAACAAATGTCAAAATGAATGTCAAGAGACAATACCTGCCTTCTACCAAACCAGGAGGAACTTTTCCCATGTCCTTGATGAAACATCTGGGAGTTTTTTCTCCTTCCCAAACCTGGGTAAAACTGGAATTGGAAGAGAGATGAGGAGTAGTTATGCTGTATCTCCACACTTGGTGCTCACTGATGGAAAGTGATATCTTCTGATGACACCGTCTTCTTCATCAGAGGGCAGGAGGAATAGACAATGTGCCTCAAAAAGCACAGGGCACAAAAATATCTATTATTTCTTACAGAAAACAAAGCTGACAATAGGAACCTCCAAGAGAACAAGAGTGTAGAAAGTGTCTGTTGTTCAAACCACACTTTAAGTCCAGGCTGGGCCTCTGGATTTTGTCATGAAGAGCCTGTGAATGTGCTGATGTCATATCCAAAGTCATACTCAAGTTTCACATTGAAGACAACAGTTGATATTACCACTGCTCAGTTGAGATGAAAGGCAGACAACTGATTTCTCTTCATTGTCTTTGCTCCAGCAGTTTGGCTCTCAGACCATTTGCATCCAAGAACAAATAATCACAGATGCATTAAGCTGTCTGTCTTCTAGGAAGGTGGGGAAGAAGATGCACCGGGTATTGCTAGCTCTGGTCAGGAACAGAAAGCAGCAATGAAGTTCTAAGAAGCTCTTGGAGTCATCCTCTGAGCTGTGATTTATGTCTTGCTGATCCAGCAGATCTTCTGTCTCCTGATCCAGCAGATCACAGAGCAAATAAGGCACACAGGATTGCATCATGAGAAGTTCTGTGTGGAGACAGGGAAGAGATCGCGATGTCTATCAAGCCTCTTGTTAGGGTCACAGTCCTGAGAATAAATACTGATGTCCTCCACTTCATTATCATGAGCCTTTCCACTCATTGGGTGAGTTTGCTCAGAGCTATGCACAACCCCTAAGTGTCAGCATGAGCTTTTGAAGAGAAAATTGCAATTTTCAGTGTAATATTATTTTCTTCTTCTTGGCTTATTTTCTTTGTTGGGGAGGGTGGTGGTTGGAGGAGGAATGCTGGGCTAGTGGGATGAAAGGGCTGTCTTTAAGTAGCATCAGAAGTCAACGATTTGGCCAGGATAGGGGTTTTTGTTTTAGAATTTCCAGAGGAGATATAAAAGAAAAAAAAATGTAACAATGTATTTGTTAGTTCTCAAAAGAGAAACTGAAAAACATTTCTCCCTTGAAGAAGTACTACAATAGCTTTATTTCTCAAGCAAAGATTTTGATTATTTGTAAAATGAATTGGAAAAAAGCAGCACTAAGATGGCAAGGCCAGATTCTCTCCTAATTTAGAGATCAGCAGCTAGTGATCTGCAGAAAGATTAATTGGTAACTCTCTCTGAATTTCCACCTACTAATGTAAAGAAGTGCAATATACACACAGCTTTTATGAACAGTATTTTAAAAACAATTTGAGATTGCTTCAAAAGAAGTCATGTGACCATTAATAAACACAGGTATAAAGAGTATACCTTATCAGTATTTAGCTTAGAATAGCAGATATCATAGTAAGATAAAGAGCCTAAGCCAAAAATGTTAGAAGAAATAGGTGTCCTCTGAAGGCTGACAGTTGTCTGTGGTTCCTGCTTGCCAACACATGTGGAAAGAACACTCCACAATCATAGAAACCTTCATGGACATTTATCAGAACGTGACTGATAAGCAGAAGTCTCCTTTCAGGGGGTTATCATTCTATCTAAGAGTGTGGATACCTATCAGAATTTAATAAATCTCTTCTTAAAACCAAAGCTACCTGAGGAAATTTTCTTTTTGACCTTCAGACCTGGAAGACGGTTGAAGGTGAGTCCACATGGGAATTTTTGTGCTGCAGGCTGATGGCTTGAGGATTTGTAGCCGAAGACCTGATTGATAACTTCTCCATAACCAAAGCATAATAAAGACACTAGTGAAGCCAAATCAAGAAAGAAGTCACCAATCTATCCAGCTTCCAGCTCCAACCTTCCTTCATTTTTAAGATGGTCTTGTTTTGTGGCAGCTGAAAGATGCATTGTACACTCCTCAGACAGGTCTTACTAGAGTTATTAATGACCAACTTGTGGCTAAATTCAAAGGTCACACTTTTCATCTGAACTATCTTGATTTATAAGCTACTTTTGTCACTTTGGGTAATTCTCCGTTCCTTTATATCTAGACAGATGGCTCCCCTAACCCTGCTGTCAAGTGGTTTCCTTCCAACTTCTGTGACAGGGTGTCTTGAGTTAAATTCTTAGCTGCAGTCACCTTTGTGAGGATCATTCAGCTGTGGTCATTGTGATTCTGGCACTCAGAGTTACTCAAGTCTAATATCTAGTGTTCTCTTCTTGCATCAAATACCTTTAGAGGGAGATTCTTCTCTACTGCTGACAAATTTTCGTCTCTAGAAGAAGACCACTAAATCTCTTTACCTTCAAAAGAGGAGAAAATGGAAGCAAATGATATTGTAGCGTGGGCTGCAGAGGTGTGTGATTAGCCTAAGTATCAAACATGTGTTAGCCAAGCCATAATGAAAAGGTTTTTAATGGAAGGAGCTTGCTGCTACCTCTGCAAATGCCATTCACGGAGTTTTCTCATGTGGGACTGATGCCTGCTGGCTGTTTTACCTGATGCAATTCTTTCCGTGGAACGAGGAAATAGTCTTTTGTCTAGAGAATGAAATTTCTTTGTTTTATATTACTTTCAGAACTTCTTCACCGCCTCAATTTCTTACTCCTTTTATTACATATATTTGTTTTTCTTAATACACTGACTTGGGTCCTAGGTGCATAGCATTTATTATGTGAAATAATACCTACCAATATGAGTCATTAGCAGTGAACAAAGATGCGACTTTAACCATTACAAAGTATCTCCTACTTGCACTTGTATCAAAGGAATAACTGTGACTGTTGCTAGTGGTAGTTTGTCATCATTTAGTTAACCAGACTCTGCACTAATGAACCTGCTTTGTCACTGGAACATAACTGGTATTTACATTCAGATACGTTCTTTTTCCCCCCCCCTGCTTTTTCCCTGTATATATATTTTTTTCCTTTCTCTTTAAATCACCTTCCTCTACTTTTAGCTGAAAGCCAAGTGTCTTAAATCAAATACAACAAAGCTAAAAACCTTTTCCCTTTGACTTCTTATAGATCTCTCCTCTACTTTTCCCATGCTTCCTGACACTCTTTGCAGTCTAGTGTACATTGGTATGGAATGTGATCCCCTACAGAAGACTGTAGCCTCCCTGACAACCCACTTCCCTTCCCTGAGCATGAAAAGACTATGCAGAAAAATCAAAGGCAGGTTCATACAAAATTTAAAAAATTCATCCCCTGTAACATGAACATATGAAAACATTAAATTAGATTAAATATTCACAAGAGTACACTTACTCTTTGATGTCTGTCAAATATATCAGAGAAAAAGGAAAAGTTAGGGATTGTAAGCAAAAGCCAGACAAAATGCATTTCAGAAATAAAAAAATGCTTTCTTGAGTATGTAGGAAAATTAACCACTGGAATAATGTAGTAGAGGAAGGGGAAGGTTCTTCATATCTATGGGATTCATCTAATCAAAGCTTAGATGTACCTGCAATGTAGATGCCTAAAGCTGCACTAATCCTTGTTTCCCTTTCTAATCAAAAGAAATCTAGTTCATAGAGTCACCAGAAATCAGTGCATGAGTCACCTCAACCTAAGGGAGGCAGGTAAAACAAATGAGAAATATGACATCCTAAAAATGTTATTTCTCTCCTAGTGTAGTGAAACTTTAAAGGAAGTTTGGGTCAGAAGAAGGTACCTATGTTGTCAGCATCTAAAGATGGGCAAGATGAATTCCACTATAGATGTCTTCAGGACAAGTCTATTTGTCACTTGAAGGAGATGCTTTATCCAAACATAAATCTTTTACTTCAATAACTGAATAAAATTTAGTGGCTCATTATGGCCAGGTGAATTAAAATGTGGGGAACTCAACCCTGATTAAAAGAAATACTTTGAAGGACAAGCTTTTAGTAGTGGAACATATTTCCATTAAAAAATATGATAGAGACCAAGAGTACAATTCAGAATGGGAGGAACTGGAAAATAAGAAAAATACCAAGATTATCCAGAGGAAACATTAAGAAGGATGAAATAAATTTAGCAGGATATGTTAAAGCTTGAAAGCTTTATCAGTCCCTAATTACTAATGGTCAAGGCAAAAATACATAAACCACATTACCCTAGGCATTAGATTCTTAGACTGGGATTTAATATTCTTTGGCAAAGTGAAGACTGGATTACACAGGCAAAGGATCTGATGGATGCAGAAGATCTCTATTTTTCTCAAAGCTTATTAGAAAAGAAAACCCATCCATCTTATTTTCTGATGTAAATAATAATAATCAATCAAACAAACAAACAAAAATGCCCATGCTCTGTTCCTGTTTTCATCTGTATTTCTATTTTATGCTGGGATTTAGCACTTTGCTTCTGGAAGTTCTTATGATTTCTTTAAATAGGTTATGGGTTCCTTGATTTTGCCTGTTCTCTTTCAATAGTTACAAGGACTGTTATTAGAGTTACACAGAGAAATACACGCTGCAGAAAGCACAACAGAAAGTCAGTTACATAATTCCTAAAATCAAAGTCATGCAGAACAAAAGACCTCATACTTCACACCCTAGCATGGCAGAAACAAGACATGATGGAGTGTCACTTTAGGGAAAATCTCCCCAAAATTATTCTTTAGAGCTCTCTTTTATCTTTCAACTGTCTAACTTCCAGTTCTATTAATCATTTCTACTTGTTTTACATAATCTTACAATAAACAGTGCATAAAGCCAATAGGTTTAAAATAATTGCTTTTGTGTTTTTGTCACAGCAATATTATCTCAGAATTCAGCTTTGCTCTACAGATATTCTACATTTGAAATAAAGAGGACCTCATCTAGTGCTTAGTTTGAATACCAGCTTTGTTTCTGCTTTCTGTTCAAACACAGCACAGTCTGATCCTACCAGGTTGACACAACATAAGGTAGATATAACACGTTCTCACTCTAAAAAAAAAAAGGATTGTTTATGAGGGATTTTTTTTTGCCAAGCAATAGCAAGATTAGAAAGAATCAAATACAAGCAATTTGCAAGGCAAATAACTTTTGTTTTTTCATCAACATATCCTGAATTCACTAAATGTCTGCCTTACAGCCTAATTTCTTTCTTACTCATTTTAGTCTAAAACCTTCTATAAAGGTTACAGCATCCTCTCTTCTATTAATTCAGATCCTTGCACTTTATTTCATTTTAGCTGTTTGCATCTCTCTTCTATTTTTCATTCTTCTGGCTTCTGTCCACCTGTTCTGCTACTTTAAAGATGCTGGTTTCACCTGCCAATACATTGCCTTTCGCTTCTTTCTGTCATCTTCTCATTCTTCTGTGGACCTTTCCAGAGAAGAGGCTCAAGCAGATGTTCATCCGATTTACTGACACTATTTCAGAAGCTTCTGCAGTGCCATATCTGAGTGTCTCACAACCTGCAGGAGCAAATTTACCACTATCCTTACAAGTGGTGAATGAAAGGTTTTAGAAATACTAGCATAGTTAAAATTCTCAGATTCAACCCATTTCCTCTTAGTGAAGGGGTTCTTAAAATAGTTTGTCTCTGTTGAAAGTAAAAATCTAAGATATGTGTGTTCTACTAAGTGAATATGCCTACAGTATAAATGTTTACATGTATAAATGTGGTGGGACTATCACTACAGCCTCCTCTTCCATATGTACACATACTCAGTACAACTAAGGTCAATAATTTCTGTTATAATACACATTGCTCATGCTGCTTTTAAGTGCATTTAACAGCCCGAGATAAAATACATGCCTCAGATATCTCCCATGATATTCTTGGCTTCTCACCAAGTACATGCACACTTAATACTATTCGATCTACATGCAGTATAAATTTACATATTACCAAGTTGCTTTAGTACCCTTTAATCTTCTAAAACAATTTCTCCATGTATTTTTTAAAGTAAAAAATATACACCCTGCAAATCCATTAAAAATCAATTGCAGAGTCACAGAACGGTAGGGGATGGAAGGGACCTCTAGAGATGATCTAGTCCAAACTCGAGGAGGTTGCACAGGATTGTGTCCAGGTGGGTTTGGAACCCCTCCAAAGAAGGAGACTCCACTAGCTTTCCGAACAGCCTGTTCTAGGGCTCTGGCACCTTCACAGGAAAGAAGTTTCTCCTTATGATTTTGTGGAACTTCCTATGTTCCAGCTTGTGCCTAGTGCCCCTTGTCCATTTGCTGGGCACCACTGAGAAGAGTATGGCCCCATCCTCTAGACCCGTGCCTGTCAGATATTGACAAGCAGAACTGGACATAAAGCCAAGGTTATTCTTTTTCTGCAATCATGGCTATGCTTGATGTATCAAAGGCATGAGCTGAAGTTGTGACAGTGGCCTGAGTGACTGTTTTGTCTTATTTCTCCTTCTCTGCCACTGTTTCACTATTAAAAAATCACATTTATGGTACTGGTCTCCTCTGGAAAACGCCAATGAAAACATGCAGCCCTGAAGAAAAGGATTCGGGAGTACTGGTGGATGAGAAGCTCAACATCAGTGTGCTCTCACAGCCCAGAAAGCCAATCGTGTCCTGGGCTGCATCAAGAGAAGCGTGGCCAGCAGGTCGAGGGAGGGGATTCTACCCCTCTACTCCACTCTGGTGAGAGGTCACCTGGAGCACTGCGTCCAGTTCTGGAGCCCCTGTCACAGGAAGGCTATGGATGTGCTGGAGCGTGTCCAGAGAAGGGCCACGAGGATGCTCAGAGGGCTGGAGCACCTCTGCTATGGGGACAGACTGAGAGAGTTGGGGTTGTTCAGTCTGGAGAAGAGAAGGCTCCGGGGAGACCTTATTGTGGCCTTCCAGTATCTGAAGGGGGCTACAAGAAAGCTGGGGAGGGACTTTTTAGGCTGTCAGGCAGTGACAGGACTGGAAGGAATGGGTTAAAACTAGAGATAGCTCGATTCAGGTTGGACATTAGGAAGAATTTCTTCCCCATGAGGGTGGTGAGACACTGGGACAGGTTGCCCAGAGAGGGGCTGGAAGCCCCATCCTTGGAAGTGTTTAAGGCCAGGCTGGCTGGGGCTGTGAGCAACCTGCTCTAGTGGGAGTTGTCCCTGCCCATGGCAGGAGGGTTGGAACTGGATGACCTTCTCCTTCTCTGGAGGCGTTCAAAACCCTCCTGGACAAGTTCCTGTGTGACTTATTATAGGTGATCCTGCTCTGGCAGGGGGGTTGGACTAGATGATCTTTCTTGGTCCCTTCCAACCCCTAACAATCTATGAATCTATGAACCTTCAAGGTCCCTTCCAACGCTGACAATTCGATGATTCTATGATCTTGTGGAACACGTGAGCGCACACCCCCAGGAGACACAGCTGTTTCCTCAAGGACTAGAAACCAGCACTTCAGCCCACATTCCATTGAGACTTTGCCATCAGCGTGAAGAGGCCAAAATGAGAGTTAGTTCTTTATATATTTGTGACTATCACAGATAATTTTGAAGCATCTATTTTGCTGATAAATATTTCAGTGAAGCAGGGAGGCAGTAACATCGTAGCATTATGCAGTTTTCTGCAATAAGCATGAAAACACACTCCAGCTGCAGTGCCTCTGAACACTAACTGTTCCCTTTATTCATTTCTAGTTCTTTTTTTTATGAGCAATAAAGCACATCATTCTATCAATTTTGCTCTTTTATGCTTAGGACCGTAATGAAATGCTCTGGATTGGAAATCTAGAAAAAGAAGAAATAAACAACCCAACACCAAAATGTCATCACTAGCAATAAAGACTTTATAAACCGTGGAACTGCAATTTTCGTAGGCATCACTCTCAGGTTTTTTTTTCAAAGAGCTTTCCAAATCATGACAGGCAAGTAGACTGGCTTAACACAATCATTTCACATTGCACAGAATTGTCTCCAAGTAAAACTGCCAGTGATTGTTCTCATTTGAGGTGCTGCATAACAGCTACGAAGGAATCATGGGCAGAAATGTGCAGTAGGCATGGGAATTAGCTCTATGGGGGAGCCAAGCAGCTTGAGAAGTCCTGATTAACAAAGTGTTGGTGAAATAATAGTTATCCCCTGTGTTTGCAACATGGTTCATCACAGAGCCCCTCGATGCCCTCGGGCAGTCAGTGCAGGGTTCGTACTGTGTCCCTGAGGAGAAGCACAGTACCTGCTAACAGCACCTCAGCCCCAGGATCAGCTAGCTTTACAGAAGGGTTGATTCATGGTGATGCTTCAACAGCCTCATGCCCACTTCCCTTTGCATTTAGATCCTTTTCAAACATCGAATACTTTTCTGCAGAGGTGATATAAAAGTCATAATAGTAGAGGAAAAAAAAAGGAGCAGGAGAGGGGAGTATTTTATGGATTAGAGATTGCTGATGATCAGAGAAGGATTTTAAAAGCATTTAGGTACCCAGCAATTCAGGGAGCTACCTAAGTCACCTTGCATTGGAAACTAGAAGCAGTATTGCCTATGCAGACTTTCCATCTCGGAGTCCAGAAAAACAAAGTAAGCAGTTCGCCAATTTTCTTGTTTCCTTCAGTGTTAACACAAAACAATGATTTTCAACATCTCATCTATGAAGCCCTGGGTTGTTTTTTTCCTCTCTCCAGTGCTATATAGGAAATTTAAGCCTACAAACATCTCAGGCATATCAGTTAGTACAAGCCATTGGGGAATATGGGTCAAATATCATTCTGGAGTAATCCAAAATTATTAGCCACTGAAAAACTGGACAGGCAGGAAAGGGAGAGTGCAATGACACCAGCCCCACCTTCAGGTCAGGAATGCTTTGGGTGTCCATGAAGCAGAGGTGAATTTAACCGCCGCTCAAAAATAAATATTATAAGCCTTACAAACAAAGAAAAAAATTAACAAAATCAACATTTTGGATGGAACTGGGTAACTATATTCCTGGCTGTGTGATAGGACAGCCCAGAGAGTGGAAGAAGCAGATGTTTACTAAATGGAAAATGTGGAAGAGATGAAGACTAGACCAGAAAATTGATGGTGTCAGCCCCTGAGCCAGCCCCTTTCTTTGAAGCCATCTCAGGTCCCTGCACGTGGCAATCACAACTTCAGCTGAAGAACTGTGCTCAGATCTGCTTGACAGAGGGAGATACCTGCTGCAGCTTGCCTGTGAAGAAGGTATTTTTGGTTCTCTTGGGACTTTTACCTTTAGGGTTTGTAGAGTGCTTTGCACAATGTTGCTTTGCTCTGATTTTCTCAGCACAGTGCTGTTCTTGCTTAATCTCATGTAGCTGACCAGAAGTGTTTTTTTAAGGGAAAAGAGGGGAGGAAAGGACAGGAAAGGAACATTATCTAATCAGAGAGACGGGGTAGGAAACCTCACAACCCAAGCCCTTCAGGGGATCTGACATAAAGTTTGAGAAAGCTTTTGAACATAACAGACTTGCTTTTTTGTGGAAAACAAAACGTGCAAGATTTGCTCAGCAGTGTTACTTAAGGACCCAATTTTTTCTCGTCATCAAACAGCTACTTCCAATTATATTTTGTTACAGCCTCTTCTTTCCGAGGTCTGGTTAACACTTTCATTATGTCTAGAACACCTCCGATCTCAAAAGAAATGTCAAAGAGGCTTAATTTTCTAGCATGCAAACAAACTTCATCTCACTCTGGCTGATGTCTTTTCAAGGAGCAGGTGTTTGTTTTCTTAGCCACGATCTTCTAGTCGTGTCCTGAGAATCTCCTCATCTTCTCAGTAAGATTTTGTTTTACAGAATCACTCATTACATCCAGCTGTGTCTTCCTAGGCAATAATTACTCATCAACAAATAAACCCATCATGAGGGTGATACTGGTGAGACTGTAAGTCAAGGACATAGATGTGTACCTGCATCTGCTTAAAGACAAAAGAAAAAATAGCCAGTTGTCCTCCATGAGCCTTGGAACATGCCCTGTATCATGAGTTTCTTTTATCTCAGGCAGTGGATGGCTGGAGAAAGAATCATAGAATGGTTTGGGTTGGAAGGAACTAAAGCTCATCTAGTCCAACCCTCCTGCAGGGAACGGGGACATCTGCAACTAGAGCAGGTTTCTCAAAGCCCTGGCCAACTTGACCTTGAATGGTTCCAGGGATGGGGCAGCGACCGCATCTCTGGGCAACCTGGTCCAGGGTCTCACCACCCTCAGTGTAAAACCATTTTCCTTAGAATCAAGGAATTATCCCTGTGATCACTCTGGAATAGCAAACAATTATGACACATAGCAAATCGAAGCTGGACCGCCCCTCAGTGCCTTGGATCTGTCACAGAGTGTTTTGCTCGTCTGGTTTCTGGCAGTTTTATAGCTGGGCTTGTTATCTCTACCTTGCTGTGACACTGAGCTGCACATCAAGTGCCTGTGCAGAGCAATATGGGGAAGAGCAGATCAATCATCAATCATGGCATGGAAGTGCTGCCTGGGATGCACAAGCCCCAGACAGGTTTGGTTTTGGTCTATTTTTCACCTCACTCCTGAGCAGTGCCAGCATTTACTTGCTGTGTACAGTGGCTCAATTATGGAAGGGTGAGGTCTGGAAGGAGTCAAAGATGCCACTCCCATTAAAGCAAAATGGGGAGGCTTTTCTAAATATAATATCAAAGCATTAAAATATTGCAACTGCCTATCTAACAGACAGTCTTAAAAACCTATGAAAGCAAAAGAAAGCCATGGAAAGCATTTTAGTTCATAAACCAACAAACAGAAAGAGCTTTAAGAGTGAAGGTGAGAAGCTGTCTCTAAGTTTCCTATCCAGCTCCCTGACGATAAATGTAAATACAATTTCACATAGTGCAGAGGCAACCTTTTCAGTCTCACACAAAAGGATTGATCAAGGCTCAGGACTGTAACAAAAAAGGCAGACCCTTCACTTGTAAACAGAATTGTTTTCAGATGGCCAGATCTTCTTTCGACCACCGCTAAAGGTATCATATGAGCCAGCAGTTCTGCCTCTATTTTAATTTGCAGATAATGAGGCTAATTGACAACTGCAGCATCCTGATAAGGCCTTGATGGAAGATAAAATGTAGGCCCCAGAGATAGAGAGAACAAGACAGCTCTAATGACCAGCACTAACCATTATTAAATCTCTGCTTTCACGGGAAAGTTATTTCTATCTGTGGTTTATTTCGCAGCAAATGAGGCACTTACATCCAAGAGGACCAGTGCAATGATTTCTAGTGATCTGGAGAGTTACACACGTGACAACTGGGAATGAAAGACACAACAGGGAGCGTGTTTTGACAAGCAGCTCTTTCCAAAAGATTTCAGAGAGAGAGAGGAGATGAGACTTGCTGTGAGCCTCTTTGCCTATGCAAAGAGGAGTGTAAGCGGTTACTGGATGTATGAAGAGGAGAATAATGTGTCCCTTTGGCTCTCTATACTGTTTCCTGTGGAATTCACCCAGGAAAACTGCCCGTCCTTGTGCGCTGCTGCTGAAAAAAATAATAATTACTAAAGCTTACAGAAAACGTTTGACACTATTTATCTGCAAAACACACATATGCTGCTGAGCAGGTCACACCAGGCTCGTTTTATAGTCAGTGGGAAGAAAGAGGCACTTTTCAGCTGAGAGTCATAAACCATATTTCAGCTCTTGAGATAAATCAGGTCCTGGTTTCCACCTACTGTTTTCACTGGCTCTCCAGTGACTGCCAAGAGGGAATAACTCCAGGAAAGTCAGTTCTGTTGTAAAAATTCGTATTTAATTGTAGAAAAATCACAGACTGAAAGACACACAAAAAAGTCTGTTGTGGTTATCATAAAGATGATTTAGAGATGGCTGGTAATGGTCTAAGATGAATATACTGGAAGGAAATGAGGCCTTTTGACAAGCTCTCTAGCCTAATGGTAAAAGGCATAGGAGGAGGGGCTGGAAAGTCAGATTACTTCATATTAGAAATAAAGCATGTTTTTAATACTTAAAATAGTAAATAACTCTAAGCCAGGCCGTAAATCCTTCCTTTCTGGTGTCTTTAAATTAAAATTAATGTCTTTCTGGAGGAGATGCTTTAGCCAGACACAAGGCATTGAGCACAGCATCAGCACTGATTGAATTTCTTAGAATCACAGAATAATTTAGGTCGGAAAAGACCTTTAAGACCATCGAGTCCAACTGTAAACCTAACACTGCCAAGTCCACCACCAAACCAGTACCTATGTGCTGCACCTACACCTCCAGGGATGGGGATTCCACCACTGCCCTGGGCTTCCTTGTAGGGAAGAAATTTTTCCTAATGTCCAATCTAAACCTCCCACGTCACAACTTGAGGCTATTTCCTCTTGTCCTATCGCTTGTTACTTGGAAAAACAGACTGACCCCCACCTTGCCAGAACCTCCTTTCAAGTAGCTCTAGACAGCAAGAAGGTCTCCCCTGAGCCTCCTTTTCTCCAGGCTCAACAACCCCAGGTCCCTCTGCTGCTCCTCACAAGATGTTCTCCAGACCCTTCCGCAGCTTCATTGCTCTTCTTTGGACATGAAACATAGTTCTGAGAAGCAACTATGATCCTTTTCTTCTTGTTATATTATTAATATAACACAGCATACCTGGCCTGTCAATTGTATACGAATGCTACTAGTACTAAGGTGGGATTTGACATGCAGAAGGATGTCTTAGATCATGAAAAATCATGTTACATTATGAATTTTTACTTCAAACACTGACCTTATAAAAGCCCTATATATGGGGCTATATAGAGAGGAGTAGCACAATTATCATGATTACTGCCATCATCACTCTCCTCTGTTCAAGGTTAAAATTCAAAGACTGATTCTTCCTATTAATTTCTAACTATCAAGTACTGTAATTTGAAATAAAGATAATTCCTTCCTTCCCTGCCTCCCTCCCCTGTTTCTCTCTTCTTTCTTAAGAAAGACACACTAACAGAAGTGGGTCCATTCCCTTTGCTTCTTCATAGAATATACTTTTTCCTGATTTACATGAAGTTCTCCTGAATAGTTGTTTTGGTGTTGCTTTTGTTGGGGTTTCTTCAATATGTATGTTAAAACGTGCTGTGTAACAATGCTCAGAAGTACTTAAAACCACATAAAAGTCGTTATAGTGTAGGTTTGGAGAGAATTCAATCTGATAGGTTCCGCAGACTCTTATTCCCTATATGGTTCAGAGCCTCAAGCATTTTGAAAGGATGATACATGATTTGAACTGAATATATCATGTTATGTGTCAGATATGGTGATTACCCCAAATTCTAGTAAAACTTTAGAGATTGTTGCTTTGATTAGGACCAATGTCAGTGCAAAGAACAGCTTTTTCCCCTTTCTCAGCAAACTATGCAAGATCCCATCTAGATCCTCTTCTACTTTATGGCAAGGTCTGATACTTAAATTTGTGCCTTTTACATTGCAGATATTCAAGCAATATAATAAAACCAAAGCAGACAGATCTCTCACAACCCTCTTAGCATGACCCATGGGCTACTGATTAAGATATTTTCCCGGAGCTGGTGGATCCAAGTCCTCTCCAGCCAAGACAGAAAAGAACAAAATCCTTCCTTGCTAGTGGGGGTAGCATGGTCACATGGATACTGTATGAAAAGAAGGTAAGAGAGGAGCTCTGCTTAGTTTGACACTTTCCCTCAGAAGATTTCCAAGTCTGGGCCTGGAATAGCAGCTCATATCCAATCCCTGAGCTTAATGAGCTTAGATACTGCACATAACATTGCCTATTTATCCTCAGAGACTATGTAGAGATGCACAAAGTATTTTAGACTGATTAAATCATCCTGTTTGTGTCATATACATTCTTCTTACAGACACCTCAATGTCCCAGGTAAACATGTAGTGACTATAGCCTGGCTTCTGCCTTCTGTCACTACCTGGTGCTATTAAATCTCCTTTTACCTGCTACACCTGAAGTTCAATTATTGACTTCTGAATTATTTATAGCAAAGGACCTTGGCTGTGATCTAAGTATGGGATTATAATTATGTTCTAAATCATTACTTAGGGAAACAACCTCATGTTTGACAAGACTGTTTTTGCCATTTTGTCAAACACATTAACCTTGTTAGAAGCATGCAGCTGTTTCATCCCATTATCCACCAAACATCTGCAACATCAGTATATATAAAAAGTTTTCCTATGTCGGCCTGCAGGAACATCTTACATTTCACAAAGACCAGACTTTTGACTCCCACTTGCAGAACAAATTGACAGATCTTATGACCTTACAGTCCCAGAGTTTTTATTTATAATTATGACCATATAATAAGAGTTCCTGCTCACATTCTTTCTACTGTTCTTCCTCTCCTTCCTCCCCCCCCCCCCCAGTTTTCCCTGGTCCAGAAAGAATTTTTTTGGTTATACATGTATGGAACATTTTTAGATTTTTGTAAGTTTTACTGTCATGAAAAATTAAGATTGTGGCTGTCAAATCCATTTCTCTCCGAAACGAAAACTTCTCACAAATTATTTTCTGGTATTTAAGTTTCTCCACAAAAATGTGAGGTTTCAACCTCATGCAGAAGTGAGTGGTTTCATTCAGTCCATGTTGGGCATAAAATTTTTATTCTGAACATGGGGCTGCAGAATAGGACAGCAAAAGATGTTGTCGTACAGAAAATATCCTTGATTTAAGCAGTCTTTGAACTTTTAAGCCCCTTAGAAAACACAGGCTCAAGGGAAGAACTTACTGTACACCAAATGATGCCGTATACAGCCTCGAGGGGAACTTGATCTTCCTGGGCCCACCTTGAATTTAGCAGCTGATTAACACAGGTCATGACAGGTCAAGCTCTTGCTTTTTCCCCAGAGATAGTCTTGCATTTCTCTACCTCTACACAGTTGAATAGTCACCACTGTCAAACCATTGAGGGTTGAGGTTTACCTGATGGCCAATCTTTCAGCAGCCATAGGTCCCAAATCTTGGCAAGCAGGACTCCCGCATACATTTGTAAGTGGCTTTCTAGACCTGGAGGAAAGTCATCTGATGGGGAGATAGAATAGTAATGAGAAAGAAAAAAGTCCACAGCTATACACTGAAACAAATGAGCTGCAACACTTTGTTGAAAGGAAATGGCTGCTTCTGTGGTTTTCCTACAAAATGCCAATAATTTGACAGCACAGTACTTAGTTATGGTCAGTACTCCAGACACCTCTGTGCTCTGTAAATAACATTTCTATTGTCAAATTTTTCACATGCAGAGAAAAGATTTTTACTGTCACCATCATGATTCTCTTATGTGCCATCTCTACCTTCTGGCAGGTAGAGCAGTCATTTATATTGCTTCCCCCCAAAGAACTTCCTCTTATTTCTCTCTTCTTTGCAAACTGAAGTCCTGTTCTGGAGGAAATGAAGATTTTTAGAAGGTCTGATTAACACATAGAGACCTTAGTCACATCCTCTTTGATTTTAGTTTTTCAGTCCTCCTTCATTTTGCTTTTTAAGTTTTCCATAATTTTAGTTTTTACTGACCTTTTTCTTAATCCCTTCCAATTGGTCACACAAATAGACAGTCAGAACAATCTTTGATAGAAGAATTGTTCCTCGTGCAAGCTTCTAATGCTTTTTCAGACACTGGTTACATGGGATGTCCACATGGGACAGGCAGATACTACACAGCACCTACAGGAGACCAATGCCTTCTAGATCAGCAGTTGGAGGACACTGGAATACCCCTTAGGACACCAAGCAAGGGAGAATTAGTTGCTTGAAAAACTGCTTTTATGGTGTCCTGCTTGACCCTTACCTACCAGACCATAAAAGTCTCCTATAGGTCTTGCAGCAACAGCAGCTTTACTGCATGAGTATTTTGGATGTCTAAGATGATGGTGTTTAGGCAGCTGTCTCCTACCCTGTCCCTGGTGTCTCACAGCAAACTACCCAGCCTCAAGCAAACCACCTCACAATCCTTTCCCACTGAACAGAGAGCGATAGAATTTCCAGAGGGACGTCCATGCAGGTTATTTAGACACAGCACAACACAGATTTTCAAAGCAAGGGTGATAGGACCTAGTGCAGGGTGACTAACTGGCATCAAATACTAAATTTCTCAGGAGCAGCCTGCAGCTAGACCAGTATAATGTGACTGTGAAACTGCAGCCTTGTTGAGAGTTGCATCTCCCAGATGAGATGGGAAAAGAGGTCAATTCCTCAAAGAATGTCTAGCCATGCTTTACAAGTCCTTTTCACCACTATTAACGATGTAATGTAAAAAGAATACAAAAAATAATAATAAAAAAATCATGATCTTTCTTGAAATAATTACAAGAAAAAAGAATGACAATCTGGCCATTGGTAAAATGTAGAGGATTCTCAAGCAAAGAGTGAATTTCACCATTGTTTTGTGTCTGCTTTGTTGCTTATCAGGGACAGCGATGTCTAAACTGACAGGAAGGTCATTATCCTGGTCATCCTGGAGCAGCTGGGACAGATCAGTCAGTCATCCTGGATCAATCAGTCATCTTGACCATGCTGAACTCCTGCAGTGCCTTAAGACCCTCTTTTTTTTTCTTATGTGCATGACTGGGCTCCCATCCAAAAGAAGCAAAGGTGTGTAATGGGATGGTTTTGTCCTGGCATGTAGTTGAGGGGCATTAACGTGCATCTCCACATCACACCTGCATCTTCTGGCACAGCCAGGGTGGTGGACAGGCTCTAGTCACATAATGAGACCCACAAGAACCAAAACAATACAGATAAATCCACTACACTGCGTATAATGATTCTCAAGCAAAAATACTGCATAGGTCCTACTCTTTCTACAGAGGAATTTGTTTAATTAACTGGTTAATTTAATCTTCCTGAGAGATTATCCTAAGGTGTTCACTAAAGTATATAGCTTCCGTATCTTAAGATGTTATTTGCAGGGTTGTTTGATGAAATACTTCATTTCCATGAGAAGGAGATAATTCACTGTGATAGGGGTGAATTAGCAATATGAAGTGATGACCTAGAAAGGCAAACAAACAAGTAATTCCTCCCTTCCCCCAGCATTTTAAAAAAAAAAAAAAAAATAAAAAAAGTTTCCATGACGGAAAAGGAAGCTGGTTAGAATTATAACTCTATGTCTTTCACCAAAAATGTCTTTTTAAATGCATTCCATTATTGGAATGAGAAAGCTTTTTCACTAGAAAAATAAAATTAGCAGCTCTTCCAACATATTAATCACATTTGTCATTGTTAAAATTTCAGCTTGTTTCCCATGTCATTTAGGGAACCCTTTGAGAATGGAATGAAATAACATCTTAATCAGAAAGCAATTATTTTTTTTTCCCTCTGACAAAACAGGAATCTTACTCTAATCGTGCGGAGAAGAGTTAAAGACACAGCCAGGAATGGGACTGAATTAGCCCTTGGGGGTAAGAGTTACCATCCCAGACTCGAGGGAGGGGATTAATTTACCTAGGTGGAAATGCCCATTGACATCAGGGATGCTTTCATGTTGAGGATACCAGACATCCTCACAGGCCTGGCAAGGATGGCAAGATGTAGATGAGGCTTGTTCCCTTACGGAGCACAACTGTGAAGGTGGCAGGACATCAGCAAGCAAGTTTGTTTCGGAATTTGAATCCTGTGCTACATCTCCATTGACTATAAAGGGAGCAGTTGATGGTGTCCATCTCAGAGTTAAATGTCTATAATGTCTGCGTTTACTTTCACTGAGCTGGATATCACTCATGCTCACCTTGCAGCTGTATATAACATCAGTTGAAGATAACAGACCAGATTCTTTTATAGCTCTGGCCCTTTCAATCTGTAGCATTGACACAAAGAATCCCAGACTGAAGGAGGCCAGTTCATCTGTGAATTCTTCATTGCAGGGAGCAATTGTCTGGTGCAAAATAAATGCGCTCTACTCCTGTGCTTCTATCTCCCTCCATCTCAGGAAAGAGTTGTTACTTTCTCCCTGGTGTCCCAAGACAGAAAGGGTACGATTTCAGCCCAAGCTGCACTTCATGGCTTCTCCTGGGTCTCAAACAGCCTTTGAGGGCTGGATTGGAGGAGAGAGAACTTGCCAGGAAATGCTTTGACCTTCATTGACAACTGTATCCACAACCCATGCTGGTTTCAGGCAAATATTTGGACCGTGGAAGGTGGGCTAAACCACATGCCACAATGAAAGACAAAGCCACTTCTCACCATTTTCTGCCAAGCAGAGATTCAGCTGCTAATTAGGGACTAAACAGATAAGCGAAAGAAGCTTGTGCTGTGTTACGTGCAATGCCAATCCATTTTACACAGCCCACTGTGGTGACCTGAAAGAAATGTCTGGTTTGCTGCACACAACTTTTCTTCCATCTGGCTTGTTTCAAGATTGGGAAGGGAAAAAAAGAGAAAGTGTGGAAGGGGTGGAGTGAATACATGTAGCCCTAAGTGTTTTCAGCAGAGCACTAACTGAAGTGTTGTAGATTCCGTTTGCCTCAGTTGTGGCTGTTGATATTAATTAGGACAATGGATTCAGAGAGGAATTAAAAAAACACATCTCTCAGAGAGAAAAAAATTCAAGCACTGGTTTGTGGATTTGGGAGTGCAGTAAACTCCTGAACCTGGTGAAGTGGATGTGGACAAGTCCTGGAGCCAGATGGGATGTATCCAGCAGGGAACTGGCTAACAAAATGCTGCCATTCTCCCAGTTCATGCCTTCGCTCCTGGGAAACGCTTCTGTGAGCTTGCTGTCTTAAAATACATAGAGATTACAAACCTCAGATGCTTTGTGATCAAAGGAGACACAGTCTGCCCACCTGATGTATTCTTTCTTGCACTGGACAATCCCACCACAGATTGGACCTGTTTCTACTTCTTAATGTTCTTGCTTTCTTTTTCCTTGACTTCACGCTTTTGAGTATTTCGTGGTTTAACTACACCTTGCCTTCACTCTGCCAGACCTTCTAGAGCAACTCAGGAGGGCTGTGGGATTCCCAAAGGTATTATCTTTTCTGTCAAGCTTCATGAAGTTGTCTTCGTAATAACATGGATTGAAAGTGTGGGAGCTGACAAACGAGCACATCCCAGTCTCTGAGGAGTGTCTGAGATGTGGTCACAGGCCACAGAACCCCAGAAAATCTGGGCTGCTGAGCTGTCCTTAGCAGCTGAGATGTGACACCTCTAGTTTTTGGAAACTGAGAGTAAAACAGGCCCTTTTCATTCTCCTGCTGCGACTGATTCTGTCTGCAGGGCTATGAAATAACAGTAAGCATACACTCAGCTGTGACACTGTGCCAAAAAAACCCAAAACAGTAACTTCTCCAAACAAAGTCACTTGTGATTCTTTGGCCGTGCCTTAAACCTGTCATTTCACCAGAAGATTTACAGCTTGTTGGACCGGTGTTGTTCACTTTTACAGCAGCACAGATGATACAAGATCACTGTGTGCGCAATTTCATCTTGGGCAAAGCTCCAGGAAAGCTGCATCTCAGTAGCTGTTTATTTAATTTGCCAATGCCATGACCACAACTCTACAAGAATAGGTAATTGCTTTTCCTGGCAAAATAGGTGACCGCCGTGACCTTTACCTGATATATTTCTTGTTTCCTCAGCCAGGTCACCGTGCTGTCTGCTGAACAGGAAATTACCCCAGCAAACTTTCTGATCCCACGGTGAGAAGTCTGACAAACTGCAGTTGAAGAAGTGTCTGGGTCAAAAGTAGGGTTTTCTTCAGTTAGATCAGAGCTCAGGTCAATCAGCTACCAGAGACGTAGGAGGTCTCCATTCAGCTGCACCACCAGTTAGCTCCCTGTGCTACATAGAGCTGTCCACTCTGACTTGCTGCAATAGGGGCACTTCAGTTAAACATTTGGAGTAAGGAACTTGAGCTTTAAGAAGAAAAAAAAAAAAAGATAAAAAATTGTGGCTTCATTTAAATTTAGTCTTTCATTTTACACGGCAATTTTATATCAGATACAAGATGTCTAGGCAAAATTACACACTGGAGGTGCTTTTTCCACTGAGCTTATAGGGAGCTGAGACAGGTAGCTCAGATGCTTTTTTACAGCTAAGTGAAATGAGTTTCAGGTAAGACTTACAGTAAATATCATGACAATTGGGAACATTCTGGTTCCTTCATGCATGGCAAGTATTGTTTTTTCCTTCACTGTCATTCTGATGAAATGTTAGAGTGATGTTTTTTTCCTTTCCTGGTTGCTGAATGTTAGGCACCAGCTTCAAAACTTACCACTTCCTGACCATATCACATTAATTGTTTTTAAACAATTCCATATCAATGGTGGATTATTTTTAGGGGTTTTTTTTTCCTCATTTGAGCAAGAAGTTCAGATTTAAATGTCAAGTTAATATCTTGAGATTCAAGAGCTTGCTTCAGTGTCTACAGAATGAATAAGTTTTAGTAGAAAGAATACGTAAGAAAAGGGCTATGTGCTCAAGCTGACATTGGAATCATCTCTTTTGAATAAAACAGGACAAGGGATGCTCAAAATCTCTGAAAAGCAGACCAGACAGTATGTCTGCTGCCGCAGTCATGTATCTGCTTCTGCTGCTTATTTTTCAACTGAAATAACAACCCTTTGTTTGAGAATCCCCATTAGTTGCTGTGGAGATAATTATGAGTCCAGAGGAAAAAAAAAAAAAAAAGGCAATTCTAGGTGAGGATATGAGAAGAGGGAGAGAGAAATTCTTGAAGCAGCAGAGAACTTACCCGCAGATTTCTTAGGATAGGAAATGATTTACCTTTACTAGCCATTAGCACCTGAAAGGTAGGCATTTCTGCTTTAGCTAGTCCCTCGGGGCTCCTTCAGAAGATCTAATCAATTCAGGCAATGGACAGTAAACTTCAATTCATCTCATCCTCAACGAGACATCTAATGTAGGGGAGATGAGACCAGCTGCACAACTACCTATTTTTGTCCATTGATGGTCAGGGAAGCCTTGGGGTAAGAAGCTCACACCCACATCTGTCTAGCAGACATCTGATGAGAGGTGCAGGAAATCCCACCCCAGGGAAAGACAGCAGAGGCAGTAAATCCTACACTTCATACACAGGGATTATCCAATGCCCCCTTCTCCTTATGCCTCATGCTTCCTCACCATGTGTCTGCTCTGGCTGCAGTGGACACATAGGTCATGAAGCAGAGAAGGATTTCTCCTGCATCTGCTACAGGATAGGCCTAGCTGCTAAAATACTGGTCAAAAAAACCCCAAACAGATTTAATATAAAAGATCCCTGCAAAGGCAAAAGACTGTGGCACTCTGTAGCAGTCAGAAAACAGACACTGCTTTGCAGGGCTCTGTGCTTACAGGAGTCATTTAAACAGCACAGCAGCATTAGATCATCACATAACCACCACCTTAGCAGTCTAAGGGCCACCACCATGACCAGCCATCTGAGAACTGAGCTGAGGAGGGCTCAGCCTAAACCCACAGACTAACATACCTTGACCTGAAAAATCAACTCCTCCAGCAAGGATGTAGAACTATCCTTATCTCCTCTAAACTAAAGAGACTGATTACCTGCATCTATGCATCTTATAAAGAACAGATGAAAACGTATTGTATCTTTGATTCTGTCTGCATAACAAAAACATAGGCCCTGGCCAATAAAAGCATGTTTTTGGGTATTGTTTATACCTAGAAATATATCTTGAGATATAGTTTGGATGAAGAATAAAAATACTCCTGCACCCCAGCTACCTGGGGATTTGAGGAAGACCGGAAAAATAAGCTGTCATACAATTGGTTAATTTTGAATACTTCTTCTACACATAAAAGTTGTCCCAAGGATCTAATTTTTTTTTTTTTTTTTATACTAGGAACCTTGAGCTGTCAGGTGCTAAACTCCAGAACAATCCTCAGCTCTGTGAAAAGGAAAGGGAAAAGAGGACTATTCCATCCCAGGACAGGACTATGTCCTTCCCTCCTTCCCCTCTCCCTCAAGAAACCTTTCGTGTTTTGTTCTTGAGTCAGGCTTTGTGATAGGTCCTTCTTGGATTTATTTTCACATTTTATCAGCTTCCCCTCTGGAAATTTGTCTTTCTTGTAAAGACCAAATTAAAAAGAGTCACTGGGATAGGTTATACATAGATTTGCAAATGTTTCTGCATATCCCTGACTATCAGCCTAGCTGCACTTTGCAGGTTAAGTAGGAGCTGAGAAAGATAAGGACAATTTATAGATGAGAGTGTTCCAGGAAGAAGGTAAAGACCTCTTTGGACACTTGAAATTGTTCTGCATTTGTCAGCTTCAGAATGTCTTGCACCTTTGTATGACATATTTGATTCTGAGCATTGCAGCACATACCAAGCTCATAAGACAGGGTACAATGATGGACTGTTATGATCTTTCAGTTGTAGAGAGTGTGTTCTGCTTTTTACCAGCCACTGGGAATTCAGTTGATACATATTAGTGGAATTCTTCTAAAGTCATTAGTTTTTTCACAGATTCCAATGAGAAATCTGTAGCTCTGTGAAGTCATTCCCTGGTGGCCTCAGTTGAGCCTAAATAGTTGTATCAGGAAGCAAAACCTGATACGTTAACCTTTGTGCATTGACTGTCTGCAAACAACAAGGTTTAATAAGCTGTCAAAGAACACAATTACAGAAAAATAAATAAATATCCAAGGCAACAAGAAACTACAAACCGCTACAGTAAGAAGAAATCAGTGCATATCCAATTCTCAGATATAGCAAATTTGTATGAATCCAGTAGAACCAATGGTGCCGGGTCAAATTATACTAGTTGTGGGTGTGGACCCATGAGGATAAGAACGTGAATCAAAGACAGATGAAAACATTGCTGAAACAAACTAAATATTCCCATCTCCCTCCAGAATAAAGGGAAAACCAGGTCACGTCTCTGCCGTCTTTCCACAGCTTCCAAAATAATCATGATTTACTGCTAATACAGACTGTTCTATTGTAGCACTACGTGCTGTTGTATTTACATGCGCACGCACACACACACTGCACCATTTTTATCCATACTTTTCTTTCCATTATCACAAATTAAATTATAGCCTTAATGACTCTGGATAATGCACAAAGAAAATACTCTCCTTGAGCTACGATTTGAAATCCTCAGATGTTATTTGTATAAATAAAACGCTGAGGTATCATTCCTCTGTCATTTAATATATCAAAGATTAGAATGTATTTTTTCCTGTGTGCTCCTCTGAAGCAGGAAATAATTCTCTTTTTCCCTAGCTGTACCACAATCAAAGTTTGTAGGCATCCATTCAGCAGTTTAGCTTAATCATACTTATGTAATTACTGTCAGAGTATGATATTTTCCTTTCACCTTTACTATTCCCTGGAGATTAAGCTATCAACCCGTCACAATTATTACAGTTGTTTACATGCAGGTAGCAAAAGGAGTCTCAAACAGCTAGAAATCTTCATCTCTGGCTGTAGCATGAACCAAACTCTCTGCCTTTTGGGGATTTTTTTCATTCTGTCGCACAGACAGAGCATCCTTACCTGAGAAATGGACTAACCAGGGGAACACAAATGTTTCTCTCTCGGAATTTAAAAATTCCACAGAAAATACCACAGAAATTTCAATGGAAGGATACTGGGAACAATGTCCAATTCTCTGTAGCTGTGGTAGTAACACACATGTTGAATTTCGGGCCAGGAGGTACCATTACAGTCATTTATTATGGAAAACACAAACACCAAAGTATCATTTTGTGGTTCCCTCATACAGCTCACAGTGGGACTAGTTCTCTGCTGACTGTTTCTTCAGGTCATTTAGTTTCCATAACTGAAAAATAACTGGGTTTAAAGTTGAGGACGGAGCGTAGCTAGGATGGTGAGGGTTGTAGATGGAAAGGGGAGCAAATGCCAAAACCTACCCCCAGACTTAAAAACCGCTTGTGAATGCAACTGACAATAGCAGTTTTGCATTGGAATGAAGACAGAGCTTAGCAAGGGCTGGAGATACGAAGTTGTACATGTGGCCCGAACAAAAATAAACAACAGCTTCTAGTTTTCATCATTTCGTGAAGGTGCTTGCCCACCGTGTACATAGGTGCCATATTCCAGCCATACATTTGGCAATCACAAGGCTACCTTAGCAAGCCAGGAGGTCTCAAGAAAGCTAAAAAGGCTTCAGTGAAATAAGTTTGAACAAATATATCCACCTTCTCAAATATATGCCACCCTGGGGCAGCATCTGATTCCTCATTTTTATCATGTGCTTCTAGTTCACCAGATAGCCCCTGAAAGTTAAGGGTAAATTTCCATGTTCCCTTTTGCAGACAAGATGAAGAAACACTGACGGCATGGACGTGGAAGGGAAGATCAGAAGGAAAAAAAACCCATCTCTTTCTTAGATTTCTTCAATAGTTCTCCAATTCAGTAGTCAGTAGAGACACAACCGTATCTCCAGAGGGAATTTTTCTCACTGAAGGTGTGTTTAAGATGACAAGGGATATTCTGGATATAGCTTTCACTCTTTGTGAACTATAGACACCAAATCAATTAAACTCAATACTCTTCATTTTGATGGCAGCCCTTCCCCCACGCCCCACCTCCTAAGGAAAGCTTAAATTTTTGCAAAGATCACAAGCCAGCCTTAGCTAGACATGAAAGATCAAAATGTGGATTTTGTTCTTAGCAAACAAGAAATGATGTGGCAGGCAGGCAAAGCTGTAAGGAAGCAACCTCTGCGGAACAGAAATATCTGTTCTTGTAGGCTGTTCATCCAGATGTTAATCTGGAGTAAAGTCTCAACTTTTGGTTTTGGACAGAATTATATTCCTTCGATATCTAATCCTCTTGAAGTTACCGACCTCCTTCAGTATCACAGCAGATTGAAAATTTCTTAAGATAAATCAAGAACCTTGAGAGTTTTTGGAACAGCTTCAGTGAAAGGACGGCAAAAGCTGTTTGATGCCCAAATTACATCATGTCAGACATGCATGTTAGAGATGAAACCTCCCTTTGTGCTCTTAAAAATACAAGCCAGCCACAGTATTTGGATGTCATCACCACTGCATGAACACATTAAAGTCTCTGAAATGAGGTGGTATTTTGTGTGATTTGGCATTATGCAGTTTTTCTTCCTGCTTCTCTATCATCATCTCAAGATAGCTGAGACATCTGGAAACTGTGGGGTTTATTCCACTCCTCTTAAGATCAGCTGGCCCAGTTAGGTAAAGTAAAATCCAAATGGAAAAGCTAATTTGTTTTCCTTTAATATTCTAGAACCTTCTGTGCTACCTTATAAAATAGTGTGAAACTCCACAGAATCCAGCCTGCAGCATAAGATGCCAAAGTTAAAAAGAAAAAAACCAATGCAATATAGAACTGTGTCATATAGTCACTTCCAGCCAAAAGTATCCTCGTGCCATTACGCCACTAAGAAAACCTGTTCTATGAACATCCCAGGCTGTGTGTTTACCTGCTAAAAGGATGGGAACCATCTGGATACCAGATAATACATCAAACTCGTCTGCCCCTATTAAGCTGGCATACTTAGGCTGACGTGGTTGTTGCACTGAGAGAAAACTTTGCAGAAGTGATGAGTAGCTGAGGAGGAAGAAGTCCTGCTGTATGTCTGCCAGTCTCCACTATTCATTAAATATATTGGCCAGTTTCAACCATCATTAGATGAGAGGTATAAGTTTCAAGGACACTAAGTCTGCAAACAATAGTTAGGAAGAAAGAGGAGATGGACTACAGCTGGCATTGCAATTACAGGAATTGAATGTTCAGGGTTTCAATCATAATATTTGACACCAAAGAATCTGCAGAGTGTAAAAGAAACCAGATTTTGTGAAACCTCCTGCTAATGAAGATCCTTATTCTTTCCTTTCAAAATCCCTTTGGCAACTTGAACAGTCTTGTGAACATCTACATAGTCAGCCTTAGCGGTGGTGTTCATGCCGTATAAATATGAAGATTATTTGTTTAATTAGTTTACTCCCTCCAGCTCTTAAAACTACATTGAGATACTTTTCATTACTCAGTATAATACATTCTGCATTTCATTACACTGAAGCAGTTACTTAATGCTTGAAATCACAGAATCACAGAATATTAGGGGTTTGAAGGGACCTCCAAAGATCATTGAGTCCAACCCCCTGCCAGAGCAGGACAATGTTCACATTCAGGTCTTGATCTTCAGCTGGAGTAGAATTACTCCAACATAGACACAGAAATCAGAATTACCTGAAAATCAATCCCTCTTTCTATCACTATATAATCTTCCCTTTCTTTACGATGTAGGACTAAATCTTCTGCTGTTATTATGGAATATTTAAAACCCATTCAAAAGGCTGTCATGCTTGTTTGCAAAGACATTTGGAATGAAAATCATTACAAAAGCCATTTTCAGAAATTTCATTACCTCTATTTCTTCCTGAATTTATAGTTTAGTTTGAGAGGTAATAGTATGGTCATGTAAGCAAACATTACCATAAATTTAATAAACTGCATTGCTTCAAATAATAGAAAAGCTATCTGCTAAACAAGGGATATCTTCATTTAAAAAAAAAAAAGAGAAAATGAGAGTGTTTCTTCACTGCTCTTTCCAGTGACAAGAATGCAGCAAACATTTCACTTGGCTGAAGAAATTAAATGACCACAGCATTGCTTTCTACTTGGGATTCAGCAGACTACCACGACCTGTGTGCAGCTTCAAGCCTACGCATAACTAGACTTCAAGCATACACTCAGTAGATGTTTTTTGAACTAGAATGACATCATTTGGTCTGTGCAGTTTTCAATCTTTTCTAGCAGCTGAACTTCAAGCACAACACAGTTCCCACCTAGAAATCCAACTAGGTAATTAATGTTGTATAGGATTTATGTATCAACAGTGGATAGGAGTTCAAGATTTGGTACTTCACACATGGAGATGCAGAAGGTTAATGGACAAAAAGACTCCTTTCCAAGCTCAAGTGAATAGCTGTGCTAACTGGGATGCATAATAAAGAAGAGTGGCAGCAATTTGCTCACTCTCTGATTAGAATAGGTTTGCCATGTCAAGGAATGGGGAGACAGATAACAAAACTCTGTTAGTATTTACCATGACTTGTCATGTCAAATGTATATGATTCTGCAGATTCTTTGCACGAATGTTACTTATTTATCCTCTTTAATTGCGTGTACTATAACGTTCAGGTTGCTTTTCTCCTCTTGTAAAGATGAAAGATATCCACTGTCACCATTAAAATAGCACGGATATCAACGAGATTCCTAGCAGAAGCAGTTCATTGAAGGCTCTATAATTCAAGGTAGGAACCAGGACCTGCCTGTCTTATAAACTTCCAGGAGTGTCATACTCTGAATTGTCTCATGAAGTTATAATAGCAAGAGCTCTTGCAATACTCAGGATATGAATCTTTGGGCTTAGTTTTTAGGCTCTTACTTCTCAACAATCTTAGGGATCCTAAAAAAGCATATTCATTTCTTGTTTAATTACTGCTTTTTTTGAGTTCTGGCTCTGTACAATAGTAGGTCAAAGAACTTGTCCTGAGGACCAAGAACTGATTTACAAAGAGATTCAAAAGCATAGGCAAAATGATCACGAGCAATGTGTTCTGTGGACTTGGTCCAATTCCCAAACGATTGGAACACTGCGTTAGGCAAAATATTTGTACAACTTACAGAGAACTGCTTAGACATAGAAATAACATGAACTTCCTTTGATCTTTCCTAAAGGCAAAGTTAAAAGGATACATACAAAGGCATGGGCAATCACACCTTACTGTTGCCTTTACCTTGTAAGTCACAGGTTTTAGCTCCATCTTTCACCCTAAGCCTTGTCCTGTGTATTTCCTGAGTACTCATTTCTAAGAGATTTTCTCAAAATATTTTTTTTTTCCTTAAATTACAGCTAACAAGAAACAGATGGTATCTAAGTAATTCCTCCTCCAAAGTAAACAAGAGAAATACCAAACCAGAATAATGACTCGATGATTTGTCTAGGTCAAGTTATTTAAGGTTGCTACTTTGGCATTAATTTCTACTTCAATTACACTGGCAGCAAGTGTAGTTTGTAAATGAGACCCTGTAGGGTGATTCAGAAAAATGTCGAGTTTGTTTTCGGTTCTGCCTTTAACTTGCCATGTTACGTATGTCATCTGAGCTCAGTGGCCCATATTTTAGCTACAAAGTGGCTAACGCTGCGCAGCCCTTAATTTGTATTCTGCATATCTGTTTGTCTGCTCCTCTGCCACAGACCTGGCACCATTCACATCTTAGAATAACAAGGGATGGGCCTCATACGGCTACATGCAGACACATGCAATGCAAGCATCTACCTTTGATCTAGTGACTCCTGGGTCCCTCTGTATGGGAAAGAAAGCAGAAGGCAGCTCAGGGACACAAAAAGTCTTCTTTTCCAGTCTATTATTTTCTAGTCTATTATTCCCTCCAAGTGCATCTGTTGGTTAGAAGGAGAGCCTGGGATGAATGGTGCAGGTCTGAATGCCTAAATATTAGGTATCAAAAGCTGTGTGACATAAATCCTATCTAAGCTAATAAAA
Source organism: Todiramphus chloris collaris (assembly GCA_025345505.1). Taxonomy (NCBI): domain Eukaryota; kingdom Metazoa; phylum Chordata; class Aves; order Coraciiformes; family Alcedinidae; genus Todiramphus; species Todiramphus chloris. Next base: position 308,850 of record JANVCC010000153.1, on the reverse strand, counting down.
TATGATTACAGAGAGACTGATGTGACATGTAACTACTTTGAAGAGCCAGTGAAAGCAACAATCTGAAGTGTACTTATGTGTTTATCAATATATATGCATGCATAGAGAAATCGATATAAACCACAAACATTTATGTACATATATATAGAAGTATATCTTATATATACACTTCTGGGATACGTTAAGGGGTTTTGTCTTCATACCATACCTAGGACCAGAGAGATTGACAGGAAAAATGGTTCATATTGTATTAGAGATGGTACACATACCTGAGAGTTGAGGTCATCTCGTAATCGTCATCGGATTCAAGCCCCTCAACCCCATACTATCTTCACAAGCCATCCAGGATGTCCAGCCCAATTCTTCCATTCAGAACAGATCGATAAGGTAAGAACTGAGTAGCTTTACTGAAGTTACACAGCGAGTAAAGTTACTTTCCTAAGGTCCCATAAAACGGAATCAATAGCAGAATTAATTTGATCAGGCACAATCTAATTTTATGCAGCACGAGCATTCGTAGTTTCCAAGCACCAGAGCTGAAGTGCGCTATCCACACTGTGCATTTGCAGGTACACTCTACTCAGCCAGGCTGTAAATTATCCTTTCACATCCTTAAGCAAAATTGTAGAGGTCCTTGCTATGAAAATATGCAAGCAGGCACAAATGTGATGAGTGTTTCAAGCAGAGATAACCTCTTGTGCCTAGTTCCTGAAAATGAACAGCTAGGCTGCTGGCAATTATCTCTAATTACAGTTGGTACAAAAGGGTTTTCAGAATGCACTTTCTGTACAGTGTGCAACCTTGAAATCAGGTCCCAAGGCTGCAACATTTGTTCCCCTTTTCCATTAAGCATATTTTAAAAAATAATAATTAGAAGATCATTCAGGAAGAAAGATAACACTCTGACATGCTCACTTAGTAAATACATGACTTATTATTTGCCTCTCAAGAGGCCTGACCCTGTCCCAATGATTTAATATTAAGCATCATATAACCATTTCATTATCAGAGCTGAAAGAAGAGAAGAGGAGAAAAGTGTCATTAAACCCATTTTCCAGACAAGGAAACTGCCACAAAAAGTTCTTTACATCCATCTATCATCAAAGCTAAGAAACTTGCCAGTCTACAAGTTCCCAGCCTAAGGGTGAGCTGTAAGACCCCAATAACTTTGAATTTGTCAAAAAAAAAAAAAATTCTCTCCAACAGCCTTCATTGCAGTTTTTTTGCTTATTTATTGAGCTTTGGATTTTGCCCTGTCCGCATTGTGGAGATTAACAGTAAAGCAGAGAGATCGAGACCTTTTGATAAGATAGCAGAGGGATAATCTTCCTTCGGTGCTTGGAACATAAATATTAGACTGGTCTTGTCAAACAGATCCTTGCCAGATGCTTACAATTTTATCAATCCATTAATTCCAACCAGAACTTTCTTGCTTGGACCACTTTCTCAAGCTGAGCTCTGTTGGTAAACAACTGCTTCAGAGAAAACCCTGGGATTAAAATTCTGCCTTATCTTAAACACTAGGGACATAAGGGGAGCCGAGCTGAAAATGAAAATCAAGCTCTTATTCATGTACTGGGTAAAACCTGAGTTCTTCAGTGCCTGCTTCCTCACCACGTGCCTTATGTTACCATAGGTACCATGAAACCCTGAACCATAACATTTACCTGACCCACTGAACTTACTGTGTTTAGAAGCAAGATTGCTCTGACTGCTCTGCTAAATGTAATTACTGGGAACACCAATTATCAAGATTCTAACAGCACTACCTGTATCTCTGCACTCTTAGAAATGAGCTCAAATGTCCATTTAATTAGCCAAAAGAAAAGCAAAATAGAAAAGACAATAAAAACATTACTTGTATACAAGTTCTCTCACCTCAGGATTCCAGTAAACCTCATGAAAACTCCGCAGAAGCCAATGAGCTTCAGCGTGTCAGTCTTCGACAACTGCATCATTTGAAGGGTCTGATTCTGCAGAGGGCTGGTTGTGCTTTCTTGCCTTCAAAAATCAAAAGAAATCGGTGTCGCCTTCAGTGATCAAAAGATTCTCTTGAGCCATTATGTTAATTAGCCTCACAGACGGCACTCAGCTGCTTTATACTTGCAAAGAGCCTTGAGATTTGTAGATGAAGGTACCTGTATTGTCCTTCATTTTTTACAGATGGGAAAGAAAAGTGACTTATTCAAAATAAACCAGGAGCAAACCCAGAAGCAGAGCTTTCAACTCTCAATTCAGTGCTCTAGACATAGCAAGGTGACTTTGCTTCGAAACACCATTTCTTAATCAGGAGAAGATACATTCTCGGCTGCAGTTTTTAACTTGACACGTGAATTATTTTACAACAAACCACGCTGTAAAAACCATGATACCAGCCATTAGGACTAAAGGACTATTTAAAATTATTTTGATTATTTGTATTAGTACAAAGCGATATGATGCAACACTGAGATGAAGGAGAATAGCTTGAAGCAATGATGGAAAAAGTGGCCCACTGAACATGCTAATTCCAGACAATATGTTATTTAGGTTACCCCAGAGAACTATGATAGCTGTATGCCAGAGCACTGTGTTTGCTCTGCTATTCATTATCACATTTTCAAGCCCATGAGCACTAGGATACGTTGGGTCTGATCTTCAGCTTTTGTCAACTGTAGCTCTCACACTGTGGGTAGTCTGAACCTAGAAATTTTGCTAAATTTTATGAACAAAAAACAAAGAATAAGACACAATTAAAAAGAACTTTTTTTTTTTTTTTTTACTTATAGCTTATTATAGACAACTCTGAGATTGCCCCTAGGGCCCAAAACAGAAAATCTTTTTAAATGGAAAATTTTGTGGAACAGGAGGAGGTGTGTGCTTCCCTCTGTGCCTCAGCATCAGACACGTTGCCCTAGAAACCCAGCAGAGAATGTTTGACAAAGTCTCTCTGCTTTGCAAAAGGATTCACTGTCTCCATCACGGTTCTCCTTGATGTAGTGACCATACTAACAAATTTCAGGAATCTCCCACTCATTCCAGGCTGGGAAGCTTAGAAATGTTGAAATATGTGCTTTTCAAAACACATCAGGGGTCGGTTCTGCTGAAGACTGGAGGAGACTCAGTGTCTATGAGACCATGATTCTCAAAGAGGAACGGCAGGTACCCCTAAATAGATGGTCAGAAGATGGATTTATGCAAGTGGCTGTGGTATCATCAGATGAGATACTGATGGCTAGCATGTTGTTATCTCTATGCTTACTCTGTAAAGGACCAGCTCCAAGTAGAAGTTTTGGAAGTTGGCCTTCCTGGCAGCATCTCTGAGTAGCATCTGCTACTTTTCAACCCTACAAATGAAAGCTGGAGGAGTCACTGGCCAGGCAACTGCTATGGATCAACTTGAAAGAAAAGTTGGAGGCTGTGGTTGGAGAATATTAAGGAAGAAATCCTTCTCATTGGGCTGGAGAGAGACAGTTTTACATGGTCTCTTTTCTCAAAACAACAAGTGTGATTGTACAAATGCACCATCACCAGAAGTTAACTGGTGTGATCACAGGAAGATAATACATCATGCTGTGCTGAAACTGCCCAAATATGGGACATAACCCTAACAGAATTTTCCCAAATCAGCTACCAGCTATTACTCTGGTTCCTGATGAACAGGATTCATTTTTTCCCCCCATATTCCTTGAGTTTAACAAGTCTGTAGGAATAGTAATGACGCATCCCTTCCTGGATACCAACTCCCACCCTCCCGTTTCTGCACAGAACAAAGGCTCTTCTCTCTCAAAGCTTGCTCTCTGCCATGAGACCCTGAAGGTTCACCTCTGAGCTCAATCTCCAGAAGTTCAGTGGGAGATACAATAAAGATATGCACTCAGAGGACTTCACACTTTAATACAAGCCTAATTACTTTCATATAAGTAGAAGTATATACATTAATTTATTCCAGGAACAGGCATTTTACTGCCTTGGATTCCTCACCACTCTGGGCAGTTCTTCAAGCAACTTTCAATCTGCTTTCTTCTCTGAACTATCCTTCCTCTTACTCTCTCCCTTCTCTTTTTCCCTGCTTTAAGTCAATTTTATTTGATTTTTTTCTTCTGCTTGCCTTAAAAAAGGTTCTTTTAAGGCCCTTTTCTTCTCAGTGCTCTCTGCACAGCGACTGGCAAAAACCTTGTCCTTTTGTCATCTCCAATCATACACTCAGGTGACTCCCTTATGAGCCACCTTAGGTGGTCAAAGTGCCCTTTTAATTACATGTTGCTAAGCTACCAAAGGTGAGATCTAGCTATTGTAACATGGACTCTGAAAGAGTAGATAAGTCATTTGAAGCTGATCATTTTTGTCATCCTTTTAATCAATAAAAGGAGGTATGTAAGATATCTAAAAGTCTAGTGGTGTCTATCTTGGATACTTAGGTTAGAATGAATTGAACTATCCTCTGTTGGTGATTATTTAACTGTAAGATGAGCCTATCATGCTAAATTGATGTTGAAATTTTATACAAGGTTATAATAATCTTACCCCAGTATTATGACTCAGAGTTGGGGAAATATCTCTCCAGGAGATGAGCCCATGTTCTAAGTCTTTCAGTGCAATGATTTTGATTATAGTTTCTAGCACCAGTATCAGAAAAAAATAATCTGGAAAGACACACTACACATTATTTAGAAATTCTAAAAGAACAAAGTGTCTGTTGAATCACAGTGATAACGCTAATGCATGTATAATGAAAATAACCATGTTTCTATGATAACCAGCTATTGATAGGCAGAGTTATCTAATTTTGCAAGGAAAAAAAATAGACACTGAACACTTGACACTAGAATTTGCTTTGATTGGTCACCTTCCTGATAGTTTGAAGACACGGCCAAAGGGAAATTACATTTTCTTCTCTAAAAATGCAGAGAATTCAAACACCACATAATTGCTTTCCTTGTATAAAAAGACATCCCAACTTTCCCAATCAGCTGATTGTCATAAGCTGAAAGAACATGTCAAGGCAAGACCAAGGATATATTTGCCCTTTTTCTTTTAAGCTGTGTCAGAGACGATGCTAAATTAGATGGAACTTCCATCCGACCAGAGCAAACATTCTTACAGTGCTTCAAATAAGATGTTAAGCACAGGTGTCAGCAACAAAAGGCATTCAAAACACTCGAGTCATTTTATACCAGTCATGGAGTTAGGATATGACTAACGTGGTGGGCAAAAAAACTCTGACAAAGTCTTCACTTACACACTCGGTACCGATACAGGTTTTTCACCTTCTCTTCTAAGGCCATTACAGAGAAATTGTTGCTAAGACTTAGAAGTATACATAAGGGACTGACAGCTGCTTTGTGACACCTTTAAATATCTCATATAATAAATAAAAAACTTTTCACAGAGTTCTAGGTTTGGTGAACTGAAAATTAATCTCTTTGGTTAATAACAAAGCAACAACATACAACCCTTGCCATGAGCTTTTATGTTCTAACAGATAAAATGGATAAAGGTCTGAAGTAAGACTGCACCATGTTGTTATTTGCCAGGGCTTACACATTTTACCAAACGTGTTATTGTTTTTTATGCAAAGAGAGTTTTTTTTTTTCTTTTCACTTGTGGTAAGATTCTGCTGGCAGTAAATGCTCTGTGAGGTATGGAGAAGTACAATTTTTCTTGCGTAGTTTTTTCAAAATAGCACAAAAGCAAAGGAAAAAAAAAAAAACAACAACAACAAAAAAAAAGCTTTCAGCACCAGATGTTCAAAGGTTAAAAAGCACCTATCATGGACTTGACAGGATGCAGACACCTAAATATTTTCCAGAATGTGAATCTCCTTCAGTAACCACCATAAGAGCGACAGATGCTAAAGAGGAACAGCAATCCTAAAGCAGGCAGTGGCATTTGGTCAGCTGAAATACTCTCCTGACTCTTCTCATCAGGGTGTAGATTGACCTACAGAGCCAGGCAACAGCTTTTGGGGCTAGGACAGCTGAGATATCCACACAGTACTGGCAGATAGGACACGACAGCTGTGAAAGATCCATGTGCTCTTGAAACTGAAGTGAAGTTCAGGCAAGATAACCTATAGTATTGCAAACAGGAACAAAACGGTGAGCAACTAAAAGGGTTGGAATTTTAAAGGGCATCTGGTCCAACCCCCCTGCAGGGAGCAGGAACATCTGCAACTAGGAACAGGTAGCTCAGAGCCCTGTCCCACCTCACCTTGAATGTTTCCAAAGATGGAGCTTCTACTGATTCTCTAGGCAACCTGGGCCAGTGTTTTACCACACTCATTGTGAAACAATTCTTCCTTTATCTAGTCTAAATCTCTCCTCTTTTAGTTTAAAAACATTAGCCCTTGTCCTGTCATAACAGGCCTTGCTAAATGTAGATACCTACACCTCACATGTGAATACCTGAGTGTTTAGTTAAATTTATTTGGTTTTATCTTTGGCTAAACCCCACTCCACCTGCAGTAACTGGAGATAGAGACAAGAAGGCAGATCCAAACATAACACACTCTGTAGCTCCCAAGGCTGGATCTTTTTTTGCATAGAAACATTTCATTATTTCAGTGACATGCATGGCAAATAAGAAAGGCAATACTTGTGCCTCCCAAAGAAGCCAGTGTGAATATCACCCATTTTCTACAGCATTGCCAAGAGACATTCATCTATTGTGGAGGTGGCTCTGTATGGTGACTGGGGTACACAAAACAACCCAAACAAACACAAAAACCATCCCTGCCTTGCAGCAGAGAGGCAGCACGGACAGAATTGCAATCAAACAGAACAGCTATAGTAGAGATTTTGCCACAGAAAACCCATCAAAGCCACAGGGAGAGTGCTGGAGCAACGTTAATTCCATTATAAACTAGCTTGTGCTTCCTGCTCTGAATGCTAGGGCTACCCTCTTTGTTTCTAGAAAACATGATTTGAGAAGCTTAGCCTTCACACACAAGTGAGTCAACAAATCCTGCGGCTGCAGGAAAGAAATAGGACAGCTCTGGTTTGTACTGACTCATGGCTATTTATTCAAGGTCTAAAGGTATGGCCATAGATCACCAGAATCTAAATTCCTCTTTGAAAAGATAAACCTTGAATTAATTGGTTGATTAAGTTGTTCCTCTTTAGCATTTGTCAGTGAATCATGGCTTAGTAGGTTAGCTATATGTAAAACATACATCAGAACTGTGGACTCTAGTCTAATAAGAAAATAGGTCCCTGTGCTCATAGATCTCACTCATACATAATAGATTCATTCAACTACCTAGCCTGTAGCAAAAGCAAATATACAAGTGAAGGTAGTTTGTCCCGCCTGGGATTGGCAGAATTAAGGTGCAGAGTCTGCATCCTATTTGTGCTAATAATTACATTTGTGTTTGGGGATTTTTTTAAGTGTATTTACTTGAACTCTTTGACACATGAAGCTGGCTTTAAGAAAAAAGACATCCAACTGTTTCACAGAAATCTTAGGGTGCTTAATAAACATCAAAGAAATTCTGAAACACTCAGATCAAAGACCTTGCCCCCATGCAGCTCCATGAACATTATTCATGCTCTTAGGTAATAAAGAGATGTCTATGGCTTAACCTGTATGCAACAGACACAAATGCTTAGCCGTGAGCAAGTGTATAATTCTGCTTTGAGAAATATTTTAGGTTTCAATGCATGTGCAAGTGCATTTATTAAAGTAGAACATGGCCCTAACTTCCAGGAAATCTAAACCAGGAGAGCAAGATAGGAGTTATGAACACCCTGCTAATCACAGTGTGCTTTTGTTTGCCTACAGATCACCTGGCATAAAGCCACCAAACCAGAGGACAATGATTTCTGGTCATCCCTTGAGCATTTGATGCCCAAAGATACTTAAGGGGCTTCGGTGTCTTTTACTTTTCATAGTAGGCTCTAATCTCCCTGGGATAAATGACTGGACATTTATATTGCTTAGCTGCTTTACTAGATTTCCCTCCAGTCCTATGGAGGCTTAAAGGCATCTTTCCGACACAGCCTGCAGGATGATTTGAAGGTGCAGACACATCAAATATTGATCCCTGGATCACCAGAGGAGAAACGGTGGTCAGCTTTATTTTTGACTGATCCCCTGTATTACCTCCTCTATTTGGAGTCTGCCTCACCAAATGTGGATCCCATTTGAGACAGTTTGTCCTATTCAGATGATTATGAGGGAAACTGGTGCTTATTCTCTGGGCTCCTTTTATGACTGGAAAATGCCTTCAGAGATGAAGTTTTGAATGATTCAAAGAGTTGGTCACCTCCTTGTCTCCAAATGGTGATAGATGTCTTTCCATCTACGCCTGGAAGCTCACACACCACACACACTGTGTAACTGGGTAAGGAGAGATACTGAGATCATCTTAGTCAGCCTCAGCATCACTAAAAGCATTTCACAGCTATTTTCACAAGAAAGCCCAGCTAAATTACAATAGCTAAAGACCGGGTGCTTTATACGTATCTGACAATTCTATTCTTTCCTTGTACAGTTGTGAACTTTAAAAAAAAAAAAGGTTTTTGCTGTTCAACATAGATTTAATAAGACAGTTTTACATTAGGTGAATATTATGTAATTGCTAAATGAGATCTTCAGACACGGTAAGTAAATAAGAGCTTAATCTACTTGCTATATAATTATCTTAAAATTATACATGCAGCAATATGTAATTAAAACTATTCTTACGGCATAAAAATAGGAACTCAAACATAAGAGTCACAGCTATCCTTAGAAAAAAAAAAAAATGATTCACCATGAACCTGTTTTATCTATTAATTTCTACAGACTTTAATCAATGCTTAAACACCGAACGAGAAAAGGAGATATTTCTGAGCCTTGACATAAAATGTAGTGGGGAAAACTTGCTCGGGCCAGATTTTAAAGTCTTAAATTAATCATGAATCACTGAATTAAGCAAACTGGAGACATTTACACTCCTACTGTCTTGGGGTACACTCTACATGCAACTGAAAGACAAATGTATCTCCTGAAGTAACTTCGGATACCTATTCAGGTACCTAACCCACACTGTGGAGTGCAAAAGGACTTGGGCAGAATGTAAACAAGCAATGTCAACAACTCTTTTCAGTGTCCAGTACTGGGTGGAGAATCTGTAAGCCCAGCTGACCATCTATCGACTGCAAATATTTAAGGAAGCCACAATTGAAAGTGTTGTTGGGGAAATATTTGAGTGTCTGAGATGAACATTTTCATTCTGGAGAGACTTATTATTTTTTGCATTGTAGTCTAGAAGCATGACTGAATTCAGCAAGAAATTCCAACCGTCAATTCCTCTCTGCCCATTTTCCCAGATCAACAGGATACGGTCAACCACTCCTTCCAAAGTTTTACCATCTCCAGACCTGCAGAGGGTACACTCTGTCCCATCATCTACGTTATTAATAAAAATACTACATGGTATGATCCCAGTATCAACACCTGTGGTACATCATTATTGACTTGCCTCCTGCTGAACTTCACCCTGCTGATCACAATCCTTTGATCTCAGCAATTTAGCCAGTTTTCAATCCACCTCACTGGGCATTTCTCTCATGTGCTCAGATGATCATAGGCCATGCATCAGTTTCCTGATTTGCTTGTGGATCTGCACAGCTGCCCCAAGAGTTGCATATAGAGAAAATAAGTTAATCCAGACTCTGCAGGGTTAAAGATGTACACAGCGATCCCAGGGACAGAAATATACTGGCTCCTGCTGAGCATTTAAAGTACCATAGCTGTGACTTACTCTGAGTCAGTCTGCCAGTCACAGTAATGCAGCTGATGTTAGAATACATCTAATTTAATTTTAGCTGCCAAAAAGTTAGCTGTCTATTCTAAGCCAGCCTCCTAGGCTGACGCTGTTGTCAACACAGAGAGACAAGTACCCCCAGGGGGCGATTCATCCAACCTCTCTCTTTGCATCGACTCCAGAGAGAACATAATGAATGGCTTAGATTAGATGCCTAATTATTAGATGGTGAAGGTTAGGAAAGATGAATCCCGTCAAGGATGAAAAAAAAAAAGGGGGTTGTAGGAAACATTATGCAGGCTCTATGCCAGCTAAGGATTCCTCTGTAAAGTGACACTTGGCAATATTCCAGCTCTTTTTTATTCTTCCAAACAGCGTGCAAAGGAAGAAGCAGAAGAAGGGAACAACTTGACTTCTATATTCCTGGGTCTGTGGGTTTTTCTACCTGTCTGTAAGGTGAATTGAGAAGGAAATACTCTGTGGAGTGGCACAGACTAAGTAAGATGAGGTCTCTGTGCCCAGGCTTCTTTGCTCTTCCCCACACTGTTGGGGAACACAACACACAGATGGCAATCTCTTGCTTTAATACTACCAAGGCATTTGTGATGTTGAAATAGGATGCAGAGGATATTCACAGAGTGAAGTGAATCTCCAAGTCCAGTTTCTGTACAAACAGCACAAGCAGGCTGACTTCAACGGTATCAAGGCAATTCCCAGCAATGGGTTGATGCATCAATCATAGTAGGATCTGGGATTGCAAATAAACCTATTTTTGCAGTCCCTTGACATTTTGGAAGGTGGGTGTCAGACACAAAACCTTCACTTTTCAAATGACTTTAAAAGCACAGGGGAGAGAAAGGAGAGAAAGCAAGTGTATTTATGGTATGCTTCAGTAAATGGACTTTAATATTCAACAGGCCTTAAACTCAGTGGAAAACGTACCAGAAAATGGCACCAATAAATAATGTCACTTTTACATGCTCAGATGAAGTCCTGTTTACACTGAAGTCATATTTTGCAGTGATAATAATTCTGCCTGAAACTGTAGTATAACCTCATTGGTCTCACATTTGAAAGGCCTCACCTAGCTAAACTAACACAGACATTAAATGATAATCCTTCTTCCTTTGGCACCACCTACAGTGAATATTTAAACCCTACTTCACAGTTTCACATGAAAAAGAACTGCCATAAACAGTGTGAAGGAAACAATCTTTCTTGACTTAAGAGCTCCTTTAGCAGTTCAAAAGGAGTAAAAATTCCCCAGATCCTTATAAAAACATGAATGAATACCTCCAAACTGTCCCAGAAGCAGTAATGCTCACTCCCAAATTCTTGTGCCAGCAGACTCATTACCAGTCTAATTTTACCAGTTACACAAAACCATCCGTGGTCAAAGCATAAATAAGAAATCGACAGCGATTTCAAAATATTTAGCAATATTTATCTATTATGGTCTAGCACTGGCATTGTTGCCCTACACTTGTGCTATGACTGCATGGAAAGACTTGTTGTTCTAACTGCCCAAGAGAAGATAACACCATACTGGGCTTGCTCTTAGTTTTGAGTCAGAATCACCAGATGGGATTGTTACGGAGAAGTTTAGGTGCCAATTTAGGTGCTGTGCATCACACCTACCTGATATCTGGCTGCCACTGCAGAAGTTGGTGGCCATCCCCTAAATCCTGTAGCATATAGAATGGCAGGAGGTACACGTTTTGTATATCCCAAGGTACTTCAAATGGCCCCGGGGTACCTATGTTCAGGTAGGTGCACCCCCCCATTGGTTATCTGTCCTGAACAAACCGAGGAGGTTGTATCTTGTGTAACATGCGCATACTTGCAATTATTACTCTAGGTAACAAAAACAGGAGAGAAATTGGCATTTTTAAGGTTGGATACATTTAACATTTCAGCAGTGAGAGTCAGCCACAGATTAGGACTCTTATATTTATCTTTTCTTGAGGTATATTTTTCTTTATATTTTGGGTCACAACAATTGCATGCAACAGGCTTGGGGAAGAGTGGCTGCGAAGCTGCCCAGCAGAAAAGGACCTGGGGGTTCTGGTTAAGAGCCATCTCGATATGAGTCAACATGTGCCTAGGTGGCCAAGAAGGCCACCAGTATGCTGGTTTGTATCAGCACTAGCGTGGCCAGCAGTACTAGGGCAGGGATCATCGCCCTGTGCTCAGGATCAGTGAGGCTATGCCTACAATACAGGGTTGAGTTTTGGGCCCCTCACTCCAAGAAGGACACTGAGGTGCTGGAGCATGTCCAGAGAAGGGTAACAAAGCTGATAAAGGGTCTAGAGAACAATCTTCTGAGGAGTGGCTGAGGGACCTGGGGTTGTTCAGCCTGGAGAAAAGGAGGCTGAGGGGAGACCTCACTCTCTACAGCTCCCTGAAAGGAGGTTCTAGTGAGGTGGGGGTCAGTCTCTTTTCCCAAGCAACAAGTGATGGGACAAGAGGAAATGCCCTGAAGTTGCACCATGGGAGGTTTAGGTTGGACATTAGGAAAAATTTCTTCCCCAAAAGGGTTGTCAAGCGCTGTCCCAGTCTACCCAAGGGAGTGGCTGAATCACCATCTCCGGAGGTAGAATCACAGAATCATAGAATGGCAGGGGTTGGAAGGGACCTCTGGAGATCAGAGTCCAACCTCCTGTCAGAGCAGGCCACACAGAAACAGATCCAGGCAGGTCTGAAAGTCTCTAGAGGAGACTCCGCAATCTCTCTGGGCAGCCTGTCCAGGATGTCACCCGCACAGGAAAGAAGTTTTTGCTCATGTTGACATGAAACTTCCTGCGTTGCAGTTTGTGACCATTGTCCCTCATCCTATCACAGGGCACCACTAAAAAGATACTGGCCCCTTCTGCTCAACAGCCACCCTTCAGATATTTGCAAACATTAATAACCTCAGTCTTCTCCAGACTAAACAGCCCCAGGTCCCTCAGCCTTTCCTTGTAAGAGAGATGTTCCAGTCCCTTCAGCATCCTCGTAGCCTCCACTGGACTATATAAAAGGTGTTTAGAAGACAGGTAGATGTGGTGCTGAGGGACACGGTTTAGTCGTGGGCTTGGCAGTGCTGGGTTAATGGTTGAACTTGATGATCTTGAAGTTGTCTTCCAAGCAGAATGATTCTATGATTCTATGAATGTGTGACCAAGAGCTGTCGTTATCTATGGACAACAGAGTTTATAAAGCTTTACTATGCTCCTGAACTAAATATATAATATCTGTGACAGGCTGTACAAACCCCACACTGCTAGGAGTCAGAGGAGCGAAACGGGCATTTGGGGAGAGTAGTTCATCTAATCTCTTAGATGCCAGCTTTGAAATGAGCTGAACAACCATCTGGAGGGTACCTTTTTCTTTTTACTGCCTGTAAATGACGGATCACTTAAGAAAGAAACAGATGAGCAATTTTTGGACATCTAAAATGAGATTAATTCAATTTCTGAAGCAATTCAGTTAAATTCAGTAGTGCAGGAAATAGGCCTTAGGGCTACATTTACAACCAGTTTTTGGCCCTTTAAAGGAGAAGGAAATCTCTAGTAAGAGCCCTTTGGAGTATGCCAAATAAGCACTAAAAGCCACATCACATGAAACCTATGAAAGCGCAGCAAACAATTTTGTGCTATCGATAACCACACAAAAACCTATGATGCAACAATTCATTAGTGAACATGACCCTAATATGTTTTTAAAGTCACACTGAGTGCTAATAAAACCTCCTTCTTGTCAAGTGAGTTATTCTTACCTGGTCATATGAATGTATTCATTGACTATACTCAAACATGTACCAATTTCAGTTTATTCTCCAAAGACAGTAGAAACCCAAGCTTCCAGTTTCCTTATGCATTGTTTCCTTTGAAAGGCACAGTTTAGTCACTACTTCAAATAAAATGATTTAATTGTGTTTAGTATTTATACATTTGGACTAAACCACTCTTCAGTGGCTTGACACTAAACTGGTGTTCAATGAGTTGCAAAACAGAACTGTGTAAATATATAAAGAACGAATGTTATCCTTAGATACCCAGAACCCTAAATAAAAACCAAACCAAAGTACCTATAGAATATAATCCACTTAATGATTTGCTAACTACATCGTTTTAAATGAGTGAAAACCTGCAGATGTCCATTTCTCTGTATGGACGAAAACAAACTGAGGGTAAACCATATAGAATACGGGTGGGTAAAGCTGAGTGAGATACTCCCAGCTTAACAGACCTACATAAGGCTTCACAGGCTCAGAAAAGCCAATAATCATTGTAACTTCACTCTGAAACAGGGGAAAATTATACTGAGGAAGGGTTCAGCTGAAAATATAAACCAGAAAGAAGTTCAAGTTCAGGTTCACATATGCTCTGCTCAGGTTCACATAGGCTCTCCTCTAGAAAGTTTCCTGGCCCAGCTCTGTAAGCAGTATCAGCAGCACAGCAAGGACTGAGAAGACCTTGAGGCAGAGCAGTTCGAACAGTGACAAATTGAGGTGGGAAGTGTGAGAACCAGAAACTCCTCTTTCATGCTCTGAGACCCACCTTCAATATGCAGCTGAGGACAGATGTGATTTTCTTCACTGGCTGTGGAATAAGTCTAATAATTGTTTAAAACCAGAACCTGCCAACCATTAAAGATAGCCGAGATCAGGCAAAACAAAACCTTCCTTAGTCCTCTCCCAGGCACAGAATCAAAGAATCAGAATTGTTTGGGTTATAAGGGACCTTTAAAGATCATCCAGACCAACTCCCTTGCCATAGTACAAGGACTTCCTTCACTAGACCAGGTTGTTCATTAGCTCAGGGTTTCATCCCTGACATGCTCTTGCCTTCTCCATCTAAGCGGTGAGGGAAAATACTTTTTGTCTGGACTTTCTTACTACCCTTGTCTCTGCTTTCCAACTCCTGTCTTATAGACCAGCCGTGTTTTTAAGTTTGCAGAAGACCTTTCTATAATAAAAGCTGAGCCCTCCATGTAGTAACGCTTGAGATCAGATCTTTAGAATGCCAAAATCAACATACCTTCTTTTTGACAGAAAAAAAAAGATATTTTACTCTAGTTGAGTAAGATCAGACCGAAAGTGCCTGCCTAACTCAGAACATGAATGTAAACAACACGCTGCTTAATTCATAATGCTTTGTCAAGTACTCCAAGAGCTGCAGGTGGAATGCAGGGAGAAGTGCAGTGCATTAGTCTTACGTAAATAAGCTCAGGTGTCCTGCAGCTGTTTGCAAATAGTTCCAAACCATAAGTAAGCTGCAGTGAATTCCAGCTAGTCAGTGAACCCTCAAAGCAAGGTGCATTTTTATCTGGGCTTCAAATTTAGTGGATATACGTCGAGTATCTCCGGGTGATGCTGTGTGAATGCACAGTGTTGAAACATTGATTCTTCACCTCCTTAATCAGTACGCTAAATGTGACTGCCACAGTATAAAAACTTGAGTTTTCAATCAGTCTATTCAGGAGATAAAAGTATCAAGTCCATCAGTTTTCCTATGGAATCTTTCGCTAGGGATCATTAGGAAAAACTAATAATCAGAAAATATGATCGAAAAAATCTCAGCCCTGCACCATGATAAAATTTTGGATGCTAATTTATCACTGTCATATGATTCATAGTTATATTTATGTAAAGCATTCATTTCTTTTGCGTGTTTCAGTTGCTTAGCTCATCTCATTGCCACTGCCAAACGAAAATCTTGGAAAGATACACAAAGTGAACATCAGGAGGACAGCAGTGGGGAACAGGCAGGCTGTAGATGTCTCTGGATGATGCTTCAACTTAGCTTGCAGTCTGCTAGTCAGAAAACCAAACAAGTTGAAAACTTGATAAAAGCCTCTCATGAAGTGATAAGTCACAATCATAACGTGATTTTCACAATCATAATGTGAACAGTAGTTGTGTCCTGGAAAGATAAATATTCTGTTGCTAAAGAACATGAATTGCCATTTCACTTCAATTCAAAATAAGACAAAGTTTTGCAGTTACGTAGCGTGATGCCAGGAACTGGGTGTACAGCTGCAAGGAGCCTTCAAGTCTTCCCTGAACCTGGCTATTGTCTTCTCATTCACCAGCATCACCTTTGCAGCGTTGAGGAAGGGTACACATCAGAGTGCTTGCTTTGTTTACGTACAAGGCAAGGAGAGAAAAAGGGTGAAAGGGAAGGAGCATTATTTTCCACAGATGTGAAGTCTTTAGGGATGTCAGTTGAGATTTTATTTGTGATGGAGTTTGGGGTGAGTGGCTGAGATTTAGGTGTCTAATGTTGAAAAAGACCATTTTCATCTTTCGTGAGATAGGTGGGAGAGACACGAGCCCACAGCTGCCTGGAACATACAACCACAACTTCATCAGTTCGTGGAAGAAACTTTTGTTTAACAACACAAAATCACAGAACATTGTGATTTTTACAGACATAAACAGATTCTGTGGATTTACAAGAAAAATAACAACCTCCTTCAGCTTTGCGGTATTAACACATGCTACCAGTGGTGCTGGGAATGGTACAAGGTCTCTATGAGCTCAGTAAAGAGCAGCAAACAGAAGCAAATGGGAGTAATAAGGTGAATAATAGTAGATTGTAGTTGATGCTGCTCCTGGTCATAGAATCACAGAATCATTTAGCTTTGAAAAGACCCTTAAGAGCATTGAGTCCAACCCTTAACCTAACTTTGCCAAGTTCCACTAGACCATGTCTTTAAGCACCACATTTACATGTCTTTTAAATCCCTCCAGGGATGGGGACTCCACCACTTCTCTGGGAAGACTGTTCCAGGGCTTGACAACCCTTGTAGGGAATAAATCTTTCCTAATGTCAAAATTAAACGTCCCCTCATGCAACTTCAGGGCATTTCCTTTTGTGCTATCACTTGTTACTTGGGAGAAGAGACCAACCCCCACCTAGCTCCAACCTCCTTTCAAGGAGCTGTAGAGAGCAGGAAGGTCTCCCCTGTGCCTCCTTTTCTCCAGGTTAAACAAGCCCAGTTGCCTCAGAAACTTGTTCTCTAGACCCTTCATCAACTTTGTTGCTCTTCTTTGGACACGCTCCAGCACCTCAATGTCCTTAGTGTAGTTATGGGCCCAAAAGTGAACCCAGTATTCAAGGTGCCACCTTACCAGTGACCAAGTACAAAGTTCAGCAGCAGCTTTGAAGACTTAAGCCCCTGACGGAAAAAATAAGATGGTTGATAATGACAACCCAGAGGATACCGATGCTCAGGTATGATGTTTTCCCCTAGTATTCTCTCCTCATAAATTTCCGAGTGGCTATTCAGAAGCACTAGAGAAACCAAGGCATGGGCACTTATGAATAACTCACATTTCTGCCCTGGTTCTCCAGCCCTGCTTTCTCTTTGTAAACCATGCTGCATGCCCCACACAGACCAGAACCTATCCTGGCATCTGTTTCCTCAGAAAGCTTTTGTCAGTACAGCTCCTTCCCATTTTATTTCTTTCCTTGCAGTTTCTCAGCATCCCTGGAAGCAGAGACAGAGCTGGCTGCTAAAGAGACCAAACTGAAGGGACAAGGTATGAGCAAGAAAATGCCACAGAAACCCATGACAATTATGTTAGTAAGAATCAAATTTTTCAAAAGCCAGCAGGAAGACTGTTAACTAGTAAGAGTCATTATGTGAAAGAGCCAACACAGCAGCAAACATCAACCACAGAATGGGTGGACTGATTACTCAAATTAGGAGCTAAATTGTAATTTTTCAATTTTTCATACATTAACCTTTGTCCTCAAATGTAATTAATCCCTAACCCACTTTACCTCTCTTCAGCTGCCTCATAATCCATCTTTGGCTTGCTGTCTGGCTGAGAGACACATGTACATGTCCACTTATCCCAACCCCTCAATAATAAACATGCATGCTGTTAGGTGTTCTTTCACAGCATGTCGAGCAGCTAACTGGGCAGCTATTGAGTTGATAATGAAACATTCAGAGAATGATTTTGTTATTAGTTTTCTACATCTACACTAAGATGAGGAAAAACTACTCCCTAGAAACCACCTATGATGCTGACCAGTCCTTTACTGACCATTAAGGAAGGTGCTGTATATGAGACAGGGACATGTACATTCAGTCACGTGAACCTCCGGTTTGATGTGGTCCCCTTGAAGCCATGACCAAGCTGGATCTTCAGCAATAAACACCGGTGCAGCACGTTTTCAGCAGACACATGGCAGAAAGCTGTCCCATGGTTCAGAACACCATGGGCAGTACTCAGCTGTGTGAAGAGCGGCAGTGTTCTCAGGATGCTGGCAAAATAAAAGCAACCTTTTATAGGCTTAAAAAAATATGCTGTGGGTAGCTGTATTCTCAAGTTTGATGGCATAGGCTTCCCTGGTCTTGCTTTCACACCCTTCGGGCACGGCTGCTAGCATTAAGAGCATGGCAATATTTAGTCAGATGTTGGATGGGTAATACTTTCAGTCAGATGCTTCATTCATTTAGAGAGCATCTTCTTGTTTGTGCCACATGCAATGAGATCAACCATTTTTTCTGTAGGAAAGTTATGAAGCATGTTTGTGGCATGCTCATTCCCATGTCTCAATGTAAAACTGACCAACTCTTGCCTGCGTTAGTTATCTGTGATGATCAAATTATTAATAATGTCTGAGAAATCATTTTAAACATACACATCAACATCTTCAACAGCCTCAGTTGTCGTCACAGCAACATGACTATGTGAAAGCTATTCACTGTACCTTTAAAAATAAGTAAGTTTTCAAGTGTTGATTTTTTGGTTTTAATCATTTCTTTGGTGTTTATTTTTGTTGATTTATTTTTACATTTTATTTAATTTCCAATTTAAAATTAATAACATAATTTAAATTTATAATGTTGGATGATTTATTTATATCTTTCATCTTCAACAGCTCCTTGACATGAATAAGCAAAGAAGCAGCAAGCTACTGAGCATCACTACAGGAAGAGAAAGTTTGAGAGCATCATTAGAGCTTGTAGATCTTATTCTACGTTAATACACAAAGAGGAAAGGAATTGGTCAAGTCTACCTTTCCCTAGTATGCTACATACCCCGTAGAGATGGTGAGACAGGGTCTTGGTCTGCCAAAGCAGGAGATAAAACTATGGCCACTTTTGGTCTGGGAAAGGGGGATGAACAAAAGGTGTGTATATCTCCACTGCCTACCAAGTAGGGGTTAAACAAAAAAGCTTTTAATCCACATGCTAATCTTTTTCCTTGTGCCTTTCCTTTTATTCAGACATAACCCACAAGGAACAATAATAGCTTAGCTGATTTATTAATTTTCATTAAAATTTTTCACTTCTGCCTTCTTTTATAGTCACTGGGAAAAAAGAACTGATTTTTTTTTTTTATTTGTCCAAAATTACCTGTCTTAGAATAAAAGAAACTGCCCTCTCAAAAAACCCGTATTTTCTTCACTGACTCTAAACTGAGCTTAAAAATTGACTTTTACTTTTTAACTTCCTAAATTCAGGATACATGGATTCCACATGTCCCATATTCAGGACACACAGCTCAAGAGCTGTGACAACTTCTAAGTGAAAGAATAAAATAGTAGGTGTTGTAACACAGCACTGAATTTTCAGTTAACAAAGTAATTGACTTTCCTCTGCCTGGCAGCGAGGCAGGAAGTCATTAGTCAGTGCCTAGAAAGCTGTTGACTGATTCAGCCCAACATCAACAGGCACCTTACAGAGGCAGAAGTGCAAATAACAAGTGTGAATAGGCCAAGTTAGAAGGCTGAGTTCAAGGTTTTGCCTTTCACAGGATTTCAGATGTTTATGGTTCACCTCTCTGTTGGTTTGACTCATCAGCCTAATGGTAGTGTCTCAAGGTAAAAATACGAATGGTGGTGATGTCACCAGAGATCTGAAGCTGCCCACATTGACAGGTAATAAGTCCTGCCTACTACCATGACAAATCCTTTGGAAGAAGCAGGGGACAGTTCTCCACTCATCAGATGCTTGAAACCCTAATTCTGTTTTAAGTAGAGCATCATCTCAAGAAAAAAAAAATACTATTTTCTTTCAGGTACACCTCCTTCCTGGGACTGCCTTTACACAGATTTTTCAGAGATCCCTCTCACAGGGTTAATCTCAGTTTTATCCACCTAGACTGGCAAACAAAAAAGGACCTAAACCCTATTGCCAACCACTTGTGCCAGTAAGAACACAGAAGTTTCTAGTAGCTCTTTCAGGCTGATCTTGCAGATTAGGTTATTTCTTGCCTTGTCACACAGCAATGAAGAAAATGGAAAGTCAAACAAAGAACAGGGACAGATCCAGATTCCTTTACTAGTTGTTCAAACATGAACAACAGAAATAGTATCAATGATTGTTTCTCCCCATTAAAAATATGAAGGTCTAGTGCTCATTTAGTGCATAGAGAGGGCTTCTAAGACTAGCCAAGGAAGATTGACACAGAGACAGAGTGCAGCATCATCTTGCTTCAGGAAACAGAAAAGGTAACTTTCAAAACCAACCTTCTGGATTATTAGAGGTAAAAACTGTAATTTCCAGGCCCTGGTCCTGGAATTACATTCCTACGGCTAAGAGCAGAAGCATTCCTTTCCTATTTCTTTAGTTGGACATAGCACACAAGGCATTTTGATATAGTACTTCTGCATAAATCCCACCACCTGAAGACAATGAGCAGTCTTGAAACAGAAGGAAAAGCCACCTTTGCATTTGCATTTTCCCATCAATTGCAGTGGAGGAGGAAAACTCTTTAATTCCTGCTTCTCTGGATGATTCTTTTCAGATCAGTAAAGATTCTCCTTAAATGAAGATTCCCGTGAAGATGTAAGGAAATATATACGAGCAAAAGAGCAATAATATAAAAACTCTTCCCTGACAACTGTATTTTGCAGCAGGGATTATTTTGCTGTTACCACAACCTCTTGTTTGGCAAGGCAACTATGCTACAGAGGAGTAACTACCTCTGTCTCAAGACCAGTTAAACATTCAGTTGCAGCCTACAGGCACTTAAAAAACTCTGGTTTTTCTCTACTGTTCCCGTGTTTGCTGATTTTCCAGTTGGCAGCTGCAACCTATAAATAGCTGGAAAGATAATTAGTCTGAACGATGAGACTAAATGATTCACAAATGAAATAATTACACTGCATCTGTGCAGAGCTCTGCAACCCAACTCCTAACAGTACTCACTGTGCTTGGGTGCAGAAGGGGAAAAAGCACAGATAAGATCAAGACCTGCTTTACACCACTGTTCCTAGAATGCTGAAGAAGCCGTTCATACTCCATGGTTACTTTTTTTAAGGATCTGATTCAGAGCCCATTTCCTTCTAAAAAGCACAGGGTTTTGTTCTGCATTCTCCTACCAGCGTGGCTTTTTCATGGGTGTTGACAGAAGTTCAGCTGCAGGCAGCAGCAGTGCAATTTGGTTTCATTATGTGGAAAATCCAATCTCATCACGCACCGTTCATACGGCATCCTGCTTTTCAAAGAATATTATTGTTGGCTTTGCTTAGATAGCTGAGTCAGACAAAAATTGTTGCTGCCTTTGCACCGTGACTCTCGTATTGATTTATCTCCCTAAGTTTGTAAAACATGTTCTTTTGCAATGGTTCCCCGGATTACTTCACTGCAGGAAGCAATGCCCTATTGCACAGGTCTCTCTGTGCTGCTGTAGAATGCCTTCACTTGGCATTGTCTCTTTCAACAGCTTTCTGAAGTTCCATAACAAGGATTAATTTCAACTGCACACTCAGAAAAATCTCTTACAGAAACAAAAAAGGGGAAAAAAAAAAAGATGAGTTTACAAGATCAAGATCACCTTGCTTGAAAAGCTAATAAGAGTCAAGCGTGCACTGAAGTGTTTTTTTGTCTGCCTTATGAATAAAGACAGAGATTCTCTGCTGTTGTTGTGAGATGAGGTGATGTTCACCAAATTCAGAACCATTCAGAACTGCCATCAGAGGTCATTAAACTCCTCCGTTGCACGATTAAATTCCACTAACACTCAACGTTGTCTTGCCTCAGTGCACCTAAATTCAAGACAAAAATCACAGTTCTGTCACAGAAGTATGAAGTTGCAACGTGTGAAAATCTCTATTGCTGTGCTGCTTTTCCCACCTATCTCTGGCACTACGAACAAGCTGTGGAGCTCTGAAGGGCTGGCTATGTGTGTGTAGCAGTCCTTTGGATGGCTGCTGACAACTCTCCACTTTTAAAATATGAGCCAGAAGAATTAAAGAGAGACAACGATGAGCTCCCATCGCATTATCTCCCATCTCATTCTTTCTCAAGACTCTTGGGGAACAGACGGACATACCACTGGAAAAGTGGAAGTGGCAATAGACTGTGTAGCAGGTAGCAAATCATGAAACCAAAATCTGCACCCATCTGAGCCAGGAGGACAGAGGCTGAGGACTCCACACCTTCCGCAGTCAAGATATCTTCTCTTTCTCTCTGAATCAAAGTTTATGGATCTTCTATTCCTATTACAGGTGTTTGGGTACATATAAAAGAGATTAATTTCCTAATATTTTAATCATTTAAAAGTTCAGATTGAACTAATTCTTTGTACTCCTTTTGTAAACAAAACAAACAAAAAATCAATAAAAAGAAAGAGGCAGTTTTAGAGAACAAATCATCATACACACTGACACTTAAAATACTGAAAGGCCATCATGTAACTATTTAGGTGACTGGGTATTTAGTCATCTTTATCTTCAGGGAAGATAAAGCTTGACTTTTACAATTAACTCTATAGGACAACAAGGAATTTTTGCCAATCCCCCTAGGAGATGGGTGATTACTGACCAATCGCCCTATGGGGCTAGGGTATATAAAATGGGGTTATAAATTAATAAAATTGTTTCTTTTGCCTGCCCTTGCTGAATTTGTGTGTTGCTGCGTCTCTCCGCTCCCAGTATAAACAGCAACATATCTTAGGCAAGAACACAGGACAAGGGCCTGACCTTAAATGCAGCTCCTACACATGCCCAGGGAGGTTTCTCACAAATATATATATTGTTTTCTAGTAACCCTATGACTGCCTGTTTCCTCAGGGCAAATCTCACCTTCCTAGACAAAGTGCCTAAAGAGAAAAGAAATAGGATGCTGAAGAATATCAGGTTAAATTTATTCTTAGATTGTTACAGTGTGTTAAAAGGCAACTCGGAATTGGTCTTGCCTTCTGCCTAAGTCTGTTAGAGAAACCCATCAAGCTTGTATCATGGTCATTCAGCACAGTGAGAGCTGCAGATACATAGAATTGCAGAGCTACAGATGGAGCTGGAAGAATTTATCATCACCCACATCATTACTTTTCACTTGGAGTCTAACTGGGCTTGCCAGACAGACCCTAGTGGCCTGACCTCATTGTGAGGAAAATACAAACATGGTAGGCATGGGTGGGAAAAAGCTCAAAGAGCATGTTGCAGTGGTATGACTAAGGGACCTACAGACTAGAAAAGAAACAAAACGATAAAAAACCCACAAACCCAGCAGAGTGGAGTCAAAAATTCAAAAGCAGAGAAGTGACTGCCCACTGGAACAGAGAGATAACTAACAAAAAGGAGTGTCAATTAACAATATATATTAAAAACTAAGAGCGAGATCAGTGAAATACCATAAAATGCACAGAACACAGGCAGATGTATTTGCAAGAAAATGGAAACAGATCTAAGAAATTACGATGAAGGAAGTGATTCAGGTAATCAAATGGAAGGAAAAGTTACATGTACTAACGAGGGGCATCACAACACATGACAGAGAGCAATATCTGGAATAGGTGGACGAACAATGACTCGGTCTGGTGGAAAGGCAGCCTAAACAATGTTACTGAAGCTAAAACTTCTTCTGTGTGTCTGTAAAACAAGTATTACTGTAAAAAGGCCGCAGATTGTAGAGCCCAACTCAGTACTGTAGGACAGTTGCCACAGATGTTAGAAAAAAAGAAAAAAGTTAGTGATGGAATTCTGATTACTCATATAACCACGTGCATCTTCTTGTAGCCATCGAGTCGGGAAATCTGTCAAACACCTTGGCAGACATTTCAGCAAAATTGGGAATTACTGAGTAGCAATAAAATACCACAGCCAGAGCAAATAAAATGGGGCACAAAGGGGATCACCTTTAGTAGGCAGGTGGGATGGTCCTCACTTCTCAGCAGACAAAGCACGTGAAAATAAATGCACATGAGAAGGACAATGTCTCATTCTCCCAGCACCAGGAAGTACAACAACCAATTTAAGACAGACAAAGACTGTATCAAGACACGTCCTCCCTTGAGTCAAACTGGTTTCTGTTCCCATTTACAATACACAGGAAAGGTTTGTATTTCCAGCAGCACGACTCATTTGGAGATCCTCCGGTCAAAAACACCATCATGTAACTTCAGTCTGGAATGGTATGGAATCAATTCAAGGCAAAGGAACAAAGAATCTACAACATAGCACAGAGTTAGGAAAAAATTCACAAGGAAAATTAAATAAATAAGAAAGAAACTAATGTTTTTCATAAGTTCCTGAAGTTCTGTGTTCTTTACAGAGTATACAGCCCAAGAGAAAAAGGAAAGAATGAACCGTTGCAACTAAATGCAGTGCCTCATACTTGAGGCAAAAATCACAGTTCTGTGAGAAAAAAGTGCAGCAAGTCTTCCAGTGCTATTTGACACGCTAATAGAACTTTAGAGAAAAAACAGAGTACAAACTAGATAGTTTCTCAACCAGGTACCTATATTTATGATCTCCTTTGTTCGTGCTCTGAGTCACCACCGAAGTCAGATTTGCTTACACATGCCCCGTTTGGATAACTCATGACTAGTTAAAGACCTAATATACAAGTTCCAAAAGCACATTCATACTAAATCACTATGGAATTCTCTCCTTGACAAACTGCTGACATGTGAAGCCAACACATAAGCTTAAATCTTTAATTTACTGTCTGAGACTACACTGCATGTTTACAAAAAGCTCTCACATGAGTGGCCACGTTCTGCCACACGTCAAGTCATCGGCAGCATCAGTCTCAGCTCAGGACTCAACACTGACAGCAGTAACTCTGAGAGGTACAGCCCATTCAAGCACTGCATTAACAAGAAGGCACAAACCTCATGAGAAATTTCTCAAGCTAAATTGAAAGTAAACAGATGTTAATAATTCATTCGTGAGCCACCTTCAAGAACTGGCTGGAAAATGGAGAACAAATCTCAGCACAATACAGCAGCCCACATTTTATCTGATTGAAAAGAAATGCATTCAGCACTAAATGTCAATGTAGTCTTGCCTATTACCCTGCCTATGACAAGCTCATGCAAACATTCAGTCTAATGGTCCTTGACTAGCAAGCAAGGCTGTTAACTTTGTCAAGCAAATCTGCAGCCTAGACTTTCATCAAAATCCCAGTGTTTTCTAAAGTCTGAAGCGTGGAAGGAATAGCAACATCCAGGGACATTCACCTACTGAAAAATGTGGTATTATTGCAGAGTCTTGAAAGCAGAGCAAGTGATTTTCATACCTTCTTCCATTAGAGCAAAGATCTACCAACAGGCAGTGTTCTAATGAATACTTTCATGGATAACCATCCTCACTTCCTGAAAAACAAAATCTGCCAGGCATATTCTGACTCCCATTCAACTCATAAAATCAGTGTGCAGTCTGGTGCACCAGGGCGTGCAGACTTGGGGATTACAAAGTCAATTATCTGTGCACGATGTCAGTGTGTAATAGCAAGTAGTCAATGTACCTTCTGTGCCTGCTGGTTCATTCTGTGGGACCTCAGACGGGTTACTTAAAACGAGATACACATTGTACAAAACACACAAGAAAGCTAAAATAGAACGTGCAGAATTTATGGCATGTTCAGAGAACAGCAGAATAGTTGATGTTGACGTGGTGCCCTGATAATCATCTAGTCCAACCACCCTGCTCAAGCAGGGTTAGCTACAGCAGGTGTCCCAGGACTGTGTCTAGTCCCCCATCTCCAAGGATGGGGACTCCACCACTTCTCTGATCAATCTGTTGGGGTCTTAGACCACCCTCATGATAAGAAAGTTTTTCTTACATTTAAAAGACCTTTGCAGTATCTCAGTTTGTGTCCATTACATCTCACATTGTCACTGGACACCACTGAGAAGAGCTTGGCTCCGTCTTCTTCTCTTCCTCCCATCAGGCATGAGTACACATTCAAACCATTTGGTAATTTCAGAACAAATATTACAACTTATTGCACCAACTATTCTTCTTCAAGAGGTTAACTGAACACAGAGACCTGCAAACAGACATTGCCAGCATGAGAATTCAAATTTGGAGAGTAATACGTTGATATTCTACTGAAACATCATCTTGGTTTTATGTATTTTATTTATCTGTACACAACCAGTATAAATGATAACAAGGCCTGGATTTGTTGTAGTCCCTCACCGTGGGTTTGTTGGTAGGTTGGTTGGGTTTTTTTTTTGCTCATGAAGAGAACAAATGGCAAGGCTTACCAGAAAAACACACAGAAGCTTTAGTGCTTAATTGGCTTCTTCATTTGGGTCAGCAAATGTTCCTGCTACAAAGACAGTGAGGGATCCTTGCAACCTATTCATGTTTC
The DNA here is from genome assembly GCA_025345505.1 of Todiramphus chloris collaris. Taxonomy (NCBI): domain Eukaryota; kingdom Metazoa; phylum Chordata; class Aves; order Coraciiformes; family Alcedinidae; genus Todiramphus; species Todiramphus chloris. The sequence continues at coordinate 282,566 of JANVCC010000153.1, read as the reverse complement.
TCACTGGCACCACAGCAGCTAAAATATAGGCAACCATGGCTACCGTGGTGGGATCAGCAAACTTCTTTTCACAGCTGTAAATATTTGTAGTGGAGCCAATTAGAGGCAGCGTGCTTTTGTCAGCATCGCCTAGGAAACATCGATACCTCCTCCAAAGAATCCCCCACCTCTCCTTATCCTGCTGGCATTTATTGACCAGTGGTTCTGGTGGGTGACATTGCCTCCTACACGCACAGCCTTAGAAGCTCTATTGGCGTCAGGCAACAAAGAACGAAGCTGCTTCTGGAGGCTCTGAGAACCTGGGTTCTTGCTCCTCAACTCTCTGGTAGGCCTATAAAATCAGTAGGGAGGCAGCTGTGAAATATCCCAGGCAATAAGCTTCGTTTTAAACTAACTGAAAGATTTCAGAATCCTTTTATGTAGCTGTTTGCACGCAAAATCCCCGTTCTGAGCAAATGCCTTTCAAGGGCATCTGGGGACTGACAGATCTGCTCATAGGGCAACTCCATAAGAAGGAGAGCCACATGTACAGAAGTCATAGATAAAATGCTATTCCCCTTCACTTAGAGTGCAGAAGCAAATTTAACCTCATAAACCTTGGAAAAGTGAATAGAACTCTTCCCTTACATCCTTCTGTGCAGGGTATCCCAAATCAAAACGCCCCTACATGCAACATACAGATTTTTCAAAACACAGGGGGCTTTGTATCCTTTGCCCTGGGTAAATATCTTCAACCTGCACTTGCCAAGCACTTCACTGATGTTCAGGACAAAGTCTAAGTTGATGTTGAGAAAAGATAAAAGTGTAGCATGCGGAGTGGGTCAGATGATAATGCCAAAACTGAGTGTGCAGTTACATGTCATGCAGATGATAGGCCATGGAAAAACCCTTGCTATTAGCTATGCACTAACACATCCTTTCTGATTTTTAGAAGCTTTCCAGCTCGTTCCCCAATCTGTAACAGAGGCTTTTGTGGCACACCACCTTAATATGGAGTATTGCTATAAGCACTCGTGTTTGAGAGCTGTCTCTGTGCTTTACCTCCATTCTCAGTATTTTCCCTGATGTCCTAATTTAAAGAAAACATCACTCATACAAGCTGCCAGGTGACCAGAGAAACAGGCTCTGCTTTCAGAGAGGAACCATGTTACATTGGATGCATTATGAGCATTTGTGCTCTATTCTTGCTAAAGTTGAACCCATGGTGAGTACAGCGCAACGGCTGTGATGACTCTGCTCTGCTACAGTGAGCCTTAATGTGAGGCATGTTCCAAGCCCTAATCAGCCAAGCAGGAAGCAATATTGCAGATGCTTAGCAGACACTGAAGCAGGTAACACATGAACCACATGAAAGAAAGAGAGCACGAAAAACTGAAGTCAAAAATCCCAGCAACTTGTTAAAACAGTAAATGAAGAGTGACAAATGGAAGGAGCTTGTCAAATGGATCTATTTCTTCTGCAAGCATTTTGGAAGCTGGTTAGTGTCTCTTATTGTCCTTTCTACTGATGCACTGATTGAAACTTCACAGTTTTCCAGCCAGAAGCAGCTGGCAACAACCACAGCTGCAGCAGAAATACTAAACTATCATTGTCAGAGGGTGAAGTAGTCGAGTGGCAGGCACCCTGCTAACATCTATGAACATGTCTAGTTTGACAGAGAAATGGTGTGGTTGTTTACCATCAGATGGGTAACAAGATCCCTGCTCAGACGCTCCAGGTTGCAAACCTCATCGACTTCCGTGAACAGAAAGGTGACAGCTCATGCTGGGATAACTACTACGGTACCTCATTTCTCATGCTGCTATATAAATCCGTAGGAGGATAATGGTCAACAGGCTTGCTCAAAAGACTAGGAAAAAAAAATAAATCTGGGATGTCAGTGCATCAAGATTAGGTTGATATAATTCTGTAGCTAGGAAGATTCAGATAGAACTGCAAGAAATATAGTTACCAGCCTAAAGAAAGCCTTGTTGCTATTAGAAATCTCCTGCTCATATATGGCTGTCCAGGCAACCTGGGAATGGCCACTCAGTTCATTATCACAGGAGAGCAAGTGTCTTGGGATAAGGTGGAACATAAGCTCCTTTAGCTGCCCAAACCAGTACCAAGGCTGCGTCTTTGCAAGATTCCTGTCTAAAAATCTGTAAAAAATCTAAAATCTATAAACGAATGCTTTTGGGATCACAAAAACAATCAAGAACAACAGGCACAGTATTATTTTATTAATGGCAGAATATTCAACTACAAAATAGCAATGCCATTACCAAATCAGAGGTGAGAGAATTTCTAGTCCATTCTGCCAGTAATTGTGCCCTGCACACTAGAGGATGCACAGCTTAAGGCTGACCATGATGCTATGTTGTCAAAGGGCTCTTTTAATAACACTCTAGAGAAAACAGAGACCCTATTCCAGGAACTTCAGCCTCCTGGAAAACACATACAGATAGTTTACACCAAGGGTAACATCCAAAACCATGGGCAAATGCCCGTGTAGATGAAGTCTTGCAGAGCAGAGTGAAAGCTGGACAAATCTGACTTGTAGGGTTATAAGACATGTGAGGATCACCACAAGATTCCCTCATTCTGTCCAGGCACCGGTAACTTAAGCAGAAGAGGAGGAGAATACTGAATAGCTTACCATCTAACCCCCCCTTTTTGCTATATTCCATTCGATTGTGAGAGTTTGTAACACAAGGATTACCTTCCAAATATTCACTGCGATTTGCACGTTCCCTGTAAGTTCCTCCCATCTCTTCCCTACTGCCATAGACTTGCCCACCAGCACGGGCTGGTGTTCCTCCTCTCAACAGAGTCCGTGACCACAGCACTAACAATTCAAGAGTCGTGTCAGAGGAGCAGCTCTATCAGTGTGCATGACCCAAACCACTTTGCAGCTTTCTTTACCTTTTAACCCTATCAAATACCACTGCCTCATTCTGTGCAGGTTATTCCAAAGGCTCAGTACATTTGTATAACCACAGTAAGCACATCCTATTCAGCCTGCACATCTCCTGTGCTTAATGCTCTGAACATGCATCCTCACTCACCTCAACAACCCTTGGAGGAAAAAAGACCCTTTTGTTTAGAAAAGTCGTATTCCTACTCTAATTGCATTTTGCCTACATATTGTACAGCAAGCTAGTCATATATATATGAAGCTGTGGCCTGATCTGACAGTTCTTACCACAATACAGTCCATTCCTACATAACGTGGTAGACAGGGCAAACTCTCAGAACTGCGGATTTTTGGTAGACTGTGTTCCCCTGGGAATCATCTCTTTAGTCACGGGGTTTTGCCACAACTGCTCTGACTTGCCACAGTACAAAGACTGTTACAAAAAGTGGAAAGAGACGGTATTTCATCCTGCTGGTCCACCTGAATGCATCATGATACATTCCTGCTAGCTTGGAGAGTCTATGTTAACGATCTGAAAGTCCAGCATCCCAGAGAGGTAAATCTACAAATAAATGTGACAAGAATTTGAAGGTGACAGAATTGAAAGCATTCACAGGATCATGACAGCTAGGAAGCCAAGCACAGTATCACTGTTGAATGAGTGCAGGATTATTTTATTTCTTTCTTTCAAAGGCATTTATTTCTCAGTGACAGATTCCACAATTCCTATCATCTCATCTTCAAAAAAAAAAAAAAAAAAAAAAAAAACAAAAACCCAAAAAAAAGAATTTAATTTTTGAGGTTGTAGGGGAGTTCAACAAGACCACTTTCCTCCCCCCCCCCCCCCCCCCCCCCCCCCCACAGTGAGCAGGGACTGCAACTAGAGCAAGATACTCAGAGCCACATCCCATCTGACCTTGAATTTTTCCAGGGATGATGCTTCTTCCACCTCTCCGGGCAACCTGGGCCAATGTCTGGCCACCCTCAGTGTAAAAACTGTCACCCCTTGTCTTGTTGCAACAGGCCCTGCTGAAAAGACTGTCCCCATCTTTCTTACACTACTTTAAGTAGCATCTTTAAGTACTGACAAGCCTCAGTAAGGTCTCCTTGGATGCTTCTCTTCTCCATGCTGAACAACCCCAGCTCCCTCAGCCTGGTCTCACAGCAGAAGGGTTTTAGCCCTCTGATCATTGTTGTGTCCTCCTTTAGATCTGGTCCAACAGGTCCGTATCCCTTCTGTGCTGAGGATCCCAGAGCTAGACACAGTACTCCAGGTAAGGTCTCACCAGAGCAGAGGGGAAAAATCCCCTCCCTTGACCTGCTGGATGCACTGCTCTTGATGCAGCCCAGGATGCAATTGGCTTCTGGGCTGTGAGCATACACTGCCAGCTCATGTTGAGCTCTTCATCCACCAGCACCCCCAAGTCCTTCTCCACAGGTCTGCTTTCAATCCCATCATCCCCCATCCTGAACTGATATCAGGAGTTGCCTCAACCCAAGTGCAGGACCTTGCGCTTGGCCTAGTTGAACCTCATGAGATTCACACGGGCTCATTTCTCAAGCTTGTCCGGGTGTCTCTAGATAGATCCTGTCCCTCTGGTGTGTCAAACACACCCACCACTCACCTTGGTATCAGCCGCACACTTGCTGAGGGTGCCCTCAATACCACTGTTTACGTCATTGATGAGGATATTAAATAACTCTGGTCCTGGTGTGGACTTCCAAGGGACATCACTTGTCACTAATCTCCATCTGGACATCAAGCCATTGACCATTATCCTCTGAATGTGACATTCCAACCAATTCCTCATCCACCAAACAGTCCACCCATCGAATCCATATCTCTCCAATTTAGAGAGAAGAATATTGTAGGGGACCAAGAAACCCAGGTAGAAGACATCCATAGCTCTTCTCTTATCCACAGATGTAGTCACTTCATCATAGAAGGACACTAGGTTGGTCAGGGAGGACTTGTCCTTGGTCAAGAGCTATAAGGTTGCATAGAGTGAGTTTAAAAGCTTGGTATTATGGGATGTTTGAGCTAGCTCCTAGTATCCGCAGAGGATTTGGGCAAGATAACACTAAGCCAGCTCAAAATACCTCTGGGTGTCTTTCTAGGCCATGCTCAATACCAACTCCCTGTGCCCAACCTCTCCTAAATGCCATTCAGCCAATTTTATTTCTATTGCTTATAAAATGAGGTTTATTTCATATTTGAATCTGCCTAACAGTCATGCTTCTGTAATAATACAAGATCTAATGCTTCCTTTGTGGTCTTCTCTATTGGTGCTTTATGGAGAAAGAGGGCTGGAAGGGGTGAGGGAATTACCTCCGTGTAATTACCAGTGTGCAGCGGGAATTGCTCTGTGACAACTTCACTGCTAAGCACAGCACAGACTGCCTAAGGAACCTGCCTTTTCTTGACAAGCACAGCACAGCTTGCACCTCAGGCAAACCCCATTTCCATAGTGCTGCCCCTCAGCTAGCCCAGCCCTGCATCTTCCTGCAGCTCAGTGAATGACAGGTCAGGAATCAGATGCTTTACAAGCGAGCTCAGTTACCTTCCTCACCTACAGAAACTGTCTGTGCCCCGACCATAAACACACCACTGAACTATACTGTCACCAGCAACACAAACTTCATTTTCTTTCACCCTCCTCTTCCTTTCCTCTCCTTTTGACCTTTTCACTTCGACCCAGACAAGAGTTAATAGAACATTTCTACCTGTTTGTCACTTTTGTGGTGAACCTGCCCTCCCTGCCTGCACATCACCCCAACTCATCCATTTCACGAGAGGACCCAGAGCTTCGCTGCTAACGACACCAACTATTCTAGGTTATTTTATGTAAAATGCACCTCTTACTTCATCCATTTCCTTGTGCATTACTGAGAAGGAAAGAAGAAAAAAAAAGTATGGTACATACTGTAACAGCAGAGTCCAAAGTACGTTCCTTACCTACCTGTGTGGCTGTCTACTGTGTCATTAGACCAGTGTCCTGGTTTTAGTGAGAACAGAACTCATTCTGTTCAGTGATTTTCCTTCAGTAAATCTAACTGCACTGTCTGAAGTTAACAGCAGATTTTCACAGGCAGGCTCTGCTTCCAGCTGGGATAACGCTCCATGGTTAGAGTTACTACCAAGGGCTGGGGTGTGCAGAAAGGCTCTTGCTAATCCTTGCTCCTGTGCAGACCAAGGTTACTGCTCCATCTTGTGCACCATGCTGGGGGAGCAGAAAGTAAAAGGGAAGAAGCAGCCAGGAGAGATGATCCCAAACTGACCAGTGAGAGATTCCATCCCATGTATGGCATGTTCAGTGTAAAACTGAGGGATCATGAGGTTTGAGCTCTCATTTCTTCATGGCCAAGGGGGACTCTGCCTGTTCTGCTTTCAATCCTGATCCATGTATTCCTGAATCTAGTTCTAGAATCCAGCTCCAAAATCTGTTTCTCTCCTGACACTGGCCCTGGTCTGGGACTTCCCCAGTCCCTGCTCCACAGTATCAGTAGTGATGGTGACATAATTGCCTACAGGGGGTTGAATTCTATACAGGTTTTTGTATATATTCCATTTATTATTACTATTTTCATTAAAACTGTTTCAGTTTTCCAACCCAAGTCTCTCTCCTTTATTCCCTTTGGGAAAGGTTAGGTGTTGGAGACCAAACTGTTTTTCATTCAGTGTCCTGCCCAGCCCTAAACCTTAACAACAGTTAAGGAGTCTGAGTCCTTAACGACAAAGGGAGTCTGTGATGGAACAAATTCCTTGCAAGGCCACTCTCTTGTCATTCAAAGATGAAGGCTCCACTTCCAAACCTGCCAGTTCCTGCATCCTCAAGAACCACTCTGGATTCTGTCCATTTTCAGACTTTCATTTTCTTAAATTAATAGGCAGGAATTTCACAGATGCTTTTACAAGCATTTTCTCTTTGTAATATTGAAACCTGAGTTTCATTTTTCAAAGTCTGAGAAAAACTCCTAGCACTGGGTAAAATGATGTGACCCAGTTTATACAAGGGGACAGACTAGAAGCTGTTAATGTCCCCCCCTGGGTTTTAGTGAGAACAGAACTAATTCTGTTCAGTGATTTTACTTTTCAGCTCAGTTCTAACTCCCTGCACTGTCTGAAGTTAACAGCCTGTTTTCACAGGCAGGCTCTGCTGCCGGTAGTGATAAAGCTCCGTGGTTAGAGCTACCACCAAGGACCGGTGTGCAGAGCAAGGCCACTGCTGGATCTTGTGCAATTCAAAAATTGTACTTATTCTCCCTATCATATCCGATAGCTTTTATAGATTACTAACTAATAATCCTAAACAGTAGTATAAAGATTCTCACACACACAAAAAATTAAAATAAATTAAATATAGAAGCAGCAGGTTTTTACTCCATGCTCAGTTTTCAGACTGTGCACTCTTCCTTGCCCCTGTGAATTCAAGGAACTCTAAATTTACTGACCCTGTTAGCACAACTTCTTTGGCAGACAGACTTTAAAACAGAAAATATCTAACTGCATGTATTGATTCAACAGCCCACTGGTGTTCTGAGAAGCTGAATTGCCTTTGGGAAGAAGTTGACCTTGTCATTGCATACTGACAAGGCAAAAAGCTCACTGGGTAAGCTTGGCACAGGCTCTGCCATCCTCCTGTAACAAGGAAAGGTAGAGACTGACAGCTTGGACATTGGAAGGAAAATAGACCGGTGAGGAAGTGAAGCTGAGTGATAGTAAAACAAGAGCTGAGTTCAGGATGAGACCATTGAAAAATGACCATGAGGTCAAAAGAAACGAAAATGGTAATGATTTAAACTGAGCTGTAGATGGGAATAAACAACACAAAGAGGGTCATTTAGACCTCGGCCAAAAACAAGTGAACCCTTACACTGCGAGCTGCATGGAGTTTGGCCTTTGCAGAGGTTAACTACAAACATCTGAGATGATTCTTGCTAGATACAATCCTCTGAAAAGAGCAAGTCTTGCAGACACTGCCACCAGATTTTCCTCTACATATACTGCTTTTTGGGGGCTGAAGCTGCCAGCTCAAGAGGGATGGGCAGTGTTTTGGATTTGTGCTGAAAGCAGTGTTGATGATCGTTTTGTTCCTGCTGAGCTTGGCTCACACAAAGACGATTCTGCTCCCCACCACTGAGCAAACTGGGGGTGCACAAGAAGTCGGGAGGGACCCAGCTGGGACAGCTGATGCCAACTGACCCAAGGGATATCTCACACCATATGATGTCATGCTCCACAATAAAACTAAAGGGAAGTCTGGCCATGGGAGCTGCTTCTGGGGGCCTGCCTGGCCATCAAGTCAGTTTGTGCTGAGCAATTGCTTTCATTTGCATCACCCACCTCTCTTGGGCTTTATTTCTCTCAGGTTATTTTTCATTACAATTAATTTATTTTAATTTCGGTTCTTGAGCTGTTCTTCTCTGCACCCACAAGTTTTCTCACTTCTACCTTTCCACTTCTCTAGCTAAGCTGAACCCATTTCAAGGGGACCAACAAATTTGATTTAGCCAAGTATGTAACATGTTTGTGGTACTTCTGTTGCAGACTGCTGTGTCTTGATGCCCATGTTTCACATTTCATAAGCCAGCTAGTCTTCTCTGGGAAAGTTTCCTTGTTTCCATGATCTGTTATTTACTTCATTTCAGCACATGGAAAAAAACTGATGGTGCTTAAAAGCATTAAAAGAAAGGAAACAACAGCTCTATACAGCAACAGCCAGACATGACAAAGACATAAAACGTGTGTTATTGCATGCTTGGCTGGAAAAGATTTTTGTATTCAGACCACAGTTTCATTCCCTGCAGGGCAGAAAGTAAAAATGTCACTGTAAATCATGATTGGAGTGATAGCTGTAGTTAAACCACAGGCTGTGTATTAGATGGTGTGAAGAATACAGAAACCAATACTCTCACCAGGTTTGTGACTGATACAAACCAAATGCCAGAAGAGCAATATGCAACATGTGTAGCATCAGGCATCCAGCAGCATACATGAATTCTCTTCAGAGGTGCTGAATGTTACATGAAAAGGCACAGCAGCAAAGAAGAGGTACCTTTTCAAGCAGCCAAGAACCGAAGAGAGGCATCTTTCATTTCTCTGACTCGTTGCCACTGCCCTGAATAAACCAGTGAGTCTACACCTAAAGAGGAAAGGAGAGAGGAATCACTGAAGTCTCTGACAGGCAAATCTGATAGCAGACTCCCAAGGAAAGTGAGAAGTCTCTCAGATCCTGAGAAGTTTTTGAGTCAGAATAATGTGCCCCAAAATGATTATCAGGCAAAATCCCTCTTCAGGCTTCAGAAAAGTGATTACCTGGTTCATGAACTGTCATGACTTGCACCAATACCCCCTCAGCCTCCTTCTGCTGAAAGCTGAGGTAACCACCTTGCACATGACTTGATTCTCAAAGGGCCACCGTTATAAGGAGAAGATGACGTCTAAGGACGACTATGAAGAACTGCTTTTTTATAGTGAACACGTTAATTTTCTGCAAAGTCCTAAAGCTGCATAATATTTCTTAACATGGAAAAGTGTATATGTGAAGTAATACATTTTTTTAAAGGAATGAAGAGGTGATAAATACCAGCTAGTCAACAATTGTGATGCATGGAATCTTTTACTGTCACTATATTCCCTTCAGGACTATTTTCTGTCCAAGTGGAACAGCACGGCTCAGCTTCACGGTGTTAAACTCATTTCCTGCCCTGGGAACAAGGTAGCCATTTGTACAATCTGCCTGTTGAGAACAGATTTTGCATGGGCTAGCACCAAATTGTGCCTAGTCATTGTCAGGAGGAGGTCTAGACAGCAGAGATAAAACAATGACAGTGATCACACTAAAAATTTAATAGTATGGATTCGTGCCTACAGTGCCTGCTCCCCACCACTGTTTAGTTTTGATAATGCATATGTAGCCCTGGAGGACAGATAATAAATGTTTTCCTTTCCAGGGTTGTCTTCCCATCCAATGATAACATAGGAGAACTCCTGTTTTCTGAGACTACTGTCCAACAACAGCTTGCCTGCTGTACAAGGCAGTTGTGTGCACGGTGTTTTTCAGACACAAGCCATCACAGGCCATCTCCCTACTAGAATGAAGGAAGACAGCTCAGACACCTTGCAGATTATGCTTATTGTCATGGAACAATTTCCTTTGCACTCCAAAGAAAACACACAGGCAGTGTCTGTAGAACTTTATGTTTTGCAAGACCTTTATGTTTTTTTGAAAGGGAAATGCAATCGAGGCAATAACGTGAACACGCGTGCAAACTTCTGCATCAGGGTGGTAACCTAGCAACAACAGCAATCCAACAATGAAAAGACTTATCCAACATGCTGGTTAATACAGCAAGTCAGACACAGGAAGAAAGCACGTGGCTGGTGTCAGCCAAGTTTTTCTGTGAATTAGTTCTGGTAACATCTTTTATAGCCGGAGTCCATGAAGTAGGAGAACAGCCTGTCACAAAACTGGAAGGCTGTTTATTAATTATCACTACGCTGCTGCATTGCTGGCATAAAGACAGGGAGGAGGACCTTTTCTGATGACAACTCTTTGCCCTTGGAACAGTATATTTTTGCTGGAAAGTCCAGACTGGAGACAGAAACTAGGTCCTCAAGTTTTTCAGCAGGGAATTTCTGGGGCTAGAACATTGGCTCTTAAGAATAAAGTGCACAAGGTCATAGAAATTTATTTCCTTTTGTTTTTTTGTACTCCTCTGGATTAAAGCACAAGGGAAACAACTGTCAGCCTAAACAAGTGTTGAACAAGGGGAGAGTCATGGACTGGATGGACTTCCAGGAGGAAGCCGTCACTAGTTCAAAAGCTAACTGGTAACTGTTATATGGTGATACTGGAGCAGTGTTCCTCAAGGGTGACACATAATCCACCAGAGTCAAATCATAACTAGACAGCCCACATCATAGTTGGAGCTTAGGAAACTACCTAGTTTTAACAGACCATAACTCTATGGAGACTTCAGCTTTCAGGATTGAAAACAGCAGGGTAAGAATCATAGAATGGTAGGGGTTGGAAGGGACCTCTGGAGATCAGATTCCAACCCCCCTGCCAGAGCAGGGTCACCTAGGGCAAGAAGATCCCATTTCTGTGAAAAGACAACAGAAGGGGTAAGGCCAAGAGGTGTAGCACAGGAATTCAAGAACCAACAGCACTGAGTACTTGGACCCTCAGTGTTAGGTTCATTTAATACAAGACTCAGCACAAAACAGGAAAAATCAGGCAACTGTGCCCATGAATATCTGCTGCCTCACATTCAGAGAAGGCATTAAGATCTACACAGAGAACAACCCAAGAGATGGACAACAGCAGTCCCATGCGATTGCTACAACCACATAAGAAAAAAACAAGTCCCAGATGCAGACATCTGTTAACAATAAAAGCTGACATGATGCATTTCTGTGTTGCAGAAAACACAATCACAATTCAATCTGCCAGGTTTTATTCTCTGTGTTGTTAAGGATTCAAAGTGCATTTTCATGTACATAATCATTTTACTTACAAAGCATCTGGTTTGCAGCCATTTATACTCAAAAGGACATGTTTCACATCAGATAGGTGCTGTTACTGTTGTCACCCTTTAAGGATCTAAAAAGGTCAGCTGAATAAACTGGTATTTTAAAATACTGGCCACTACTCGGTAGGTCATGGGCAATTCCTACTTTTTCTTAATTGACTTCTTGACACTAGAAAGTGGAGGGCCAGTGCGAATCCCTCTTGTACTACTGCAAGAAGAATTTTGGAAAATGCACTGCCAGAAGAAATACAAATAAAAACCATTCACTTTTAGGAATTTCAGTCTGAGGAATTTAGTTATGTTAAAGATCGGTTGAAAATCTTTTTGTTATGTTAGCTGATCAGTATGCACATTAAGAGTAGGAGGAAAGAAAAATAAGTGAAACATTATTTTCTAGGTCATGCAAGTAAACAACATGCAGCTCAAATTAAAAGAAAAAGAAGATCATACGCTGTGCATTTAATATACCTCAAAAAAATAAGCAGTAGCTTTAATAAACCTTAGGAATAAGGAAAGAATGGTCAAATTTTAAAGAAGTAAAATTGATGAACGGGATCATTGCTCAGTCTTGTGCCTATTATTTCTTAAAATGCTTAAAAATTCTGTAGGCAGTTTACACCGATTGCAGAACCCAAAAGGAGCCCAATACCTACAAGTGTCCTGTAACTTCCCGAGTTCAACCGAAGAATCGGGGACAGTGATTACAGCATCAGATACCATAACCTCGAGCACATGTGCATGTATTTCTAGATGTGCATAAAGAAGTCAACAAACACGTCACGCGCATCTGGCTTTTTTCATCTTCCCCGTGGCAGAAACCTGACCCTGAATTCGACAATGATAAAATGGACACTGAATTTGGAAACGATCGAATGAACGGTAGAGCGCGGGGAGCTGTATCCCTGCTGTGAGTTATATCACCCCAGCAGATAAGCAGTGGATGGGGTCACTGTTGAGTGTTCCTGGTTAAGACAGGCAGAAGAGTTTACACATTGGTGCAGAAGCCCACTCCAGCTGCTTCAACCTCTGCTTTAGCTTCAGTGAAGCGCTGCTTAGAGGCTATAGATCTGCCCTACTCCTGCCTGTAGTCTGCAAAGGCTGTGGGAAAACCTCTCATGAGATGTACCCTCAACTACTTTCCATGTTCTGGGACAAGGAATCTTTGACCTGCCTCTATGAATGTGGCATGAAGCTCACTGTGCTTACGCTACATTAATTGCCTACAGTGAAGAAACTGCAAGTCCTCCTTGCATATCCCACATTAGCCTGAGCATTCTGTTACAAAACCTAACGCTCACGGATGTTACTGATATTTCAGCGATGACAGAAATTGTGTGACGCCTTTTCAGTGTTTGTTCATTCAGAAAGACCTATAAGGATAAGTGAAATAGAGCTTGTTTGTCCAGACTGGACTCAGAGACCTCCTTGACTCTTTCTTTCCATTTGCTTTCGCTTGACCTTTCATGTTGTACTTTATCTTCAGACAAATCCACGGGCTCTCCATCCACAGCTTCTGCCTCCCTCAGATTTTTCTCAAAGTAAGAACCTGTTTTCATCCTTCAGAGACAGCAATATAACCATGGCCAGCAAGGTTAATTGCTTTTAACTGGTACCACAGCATCAAAGAAATGTTTTCCCCCTCCCCTCAGCTTCAGCAAATCCCTATCAAACAAACTGTATACATACATGAAACAAAAGCAAATCCTCCCTGTTTTTCATGTTCTGTACAATCTGTACCCTTTTTGACAACGTTGCTGTGAGCAACAGGAAAAAAAAAAAGACCCTAATAAGGCATATTTATTGCAAATGAAAGGTAGTGGCCTCAGAACTTCAAAGATCATTTTTCAATAGAATGAACGATAGAAGCTCTACCTGGGGAGGCACAGGATGGAACACCTCTTCTTCCTGAGGCTTTCAAACAGTCAGGTAGGAAAAAAGAAAAGCAATAGAAAAGAACATGATAACAAGGCCCACAAATGCAGTAAGAGGCTTAATCAAGAAAGAAGAAAAAAAACCCGGAGTGTTTTCATCAGAAATGAACATGTTTATTGCTGGAAAAACAGAGCTTTCACACTGACAGAACAAAGGCAACTCCATGTACCCAAGAAAACAATCTGCTGTGGGTAATCTCTGAATCTACTTGACTGAAATTACCAAAATTGAGATAAAATTCCCAAATGGTACTTTGAATCAGGAAGCAAATAAGATCTGGTGATTCCAGAGACTACCGGTGTCCCCCCCAGGGTACATTGTGAACATCAAGAAAGATACTCAAGAGTACAGCGTTGAAGACTGAAACATTGGCAATAAAAAGCTCTTGGTGTTTAATGTTTGCTATGTTGAAGACAAGTATCTAAAACATTAAACTAGCAGTTTTCTTGTGGTCTGGATGTTAATACATAGAGGCTCCAACTCAAGAGCACAAGAACTATGTTTGTTACATCCTTTTGCACTTCCTTCTTATGACTACTTCAGAATTGCCCTTCCCTTGTGTCTGCACTTCCAGAAGCTTTCTAAAGAGCCTTCACTTTGAGTTGTCTTTGACTCTCAAACAGTTGCTCTGTTTCAAACAGGTTTATTTCTCTTTATCTCACATTAAAAATTATGATCTGAAAAAAACCTGTCACTTTTATACATTCTGTAGCTATTTAGCGATGAAAAGGATTAAAGTAGAAAGTGGCTGAGACCACAAGAAGGTATTTTACTGAAAAGTAGAGACATGCATTAATAAAATAACTAGGGAAGCCACATGAATAATGTCACAGAAGGGACAAGCAGCAAAATACACAAAATTCCTTCACCCTTCAGCTTATCAGGAGGTCTGTCATTAAAGATTGGGGTTAGAGTGACTTTTTAAGTGAATTTTGAATCAGATGGTCTCTCTAGACCAAAATACCTCAACCAGGAGTTGAGGCATGTGGCACGTCAACCTCACATCACATCTCTCCTGTCTTTGGGTGGGAATGATGTATGAATCTTGGTGATACAGTCATCTAAAAAGACTTTGATAAGAGCAAACATGGATTAAATCTTGCTGTTAGAAGCAGATCACGGAAATGAATGAAAAGGAAAATGGGAAAAGGTAAAAATAAGGGCCAGTAGAACAGGATAGGAGGAAATGGAGGCATCTGATGAAGGTGTACTTTCCTAATTCAGGAAGTGGCAGACGGAGTCTGAAATACCAACATTCCCCTTGCTACTAATAGTTAGAATATTATATATTACCATACTTTTGCAGATCTCAGTATTCAGTGAAGATGGGAATATTTAACCATCAGCAGTAAGTGTCCATATTTGCAGAAAATGCAAGGCAACAGTAAAATAGTTATAATTCCTGGGCTGAGTAGAGAATTGATAAATGTCACAGAAGTCACTAAAGGACAGAGTTACAATATATGTTAAAAATTAGCTTAAAATGGGCAAGATCTTCCAAAACAGTGGGGAAAAAGTGTCTAGAATAGCAATGAGAATATTACAGGATTATAAGGAACAAGTAGTAGTTATCTTAAAAGAGACAGAAGATATTTTTAGACCTATTACAGATTTTTCTACCTCTAATGCAAAAGAGAGAGTAAAATAAATTAATCGGATCATAAAGAACTACTCTTGCCTCAATTAGAAAATTCCTGCATTGTGTCCGTTTTCTTTTTCTAAAAGAGATTATATTTAAAAATCTAATGATGAAGTCCAGAAAGTATAATGATCTAATTTTATGAAGCTGTTAAAAGCAGTGGGAAATTCTGTACTGTTGGACTTACTTCATTCAGATAAACACATTCCTTCTTCTAGAGAGAAAACAATGATGAAATAAAAATACTCAGGGAAGACAGTCACCAAACAGCATACCGAACATGATTCTGCCAATTAACAATAAAGATTTTAGCAAAAGCAATTGCTATTTGACTAGATGGATACCTGGAAATAATATATCCATAAATTAGTGAGGTGGGTTTTTTCCCCAACAACTAGAAAAAATGTGGAAGTAAGGTCGGGACTGATTTCATACTATTTCATATAAGCGTACACACACACACACACACACACACATAGAGGCACGATGTTTTCACATACATAAAAGCTCTAGGCATAGTTTACTACATCCTTTTGAACACAAAATGTTCTTTGAAAAGAAAAGGAGTATCTATGGATGCCATTTAGGGAGCAAAACTGGCTTTGGTGTTAAATTCATGACGTAAATACTTGTTTTCCATAAAGATCCTCGAGTTCCCATATTCATTAAAGGACCTTCCTCAGCATATAAAACAAGCCATAGTGATCACCATGGATGCTGATGAGTGTTTCAGCCATGGAACCCCTGGCCATGTCAATTAGTCTCAGAGACAAAGGAAAACAGACTAATCAGGAAACGAACATAAACAAGTGTTGGTTCAGATGGTATTGCTGCTTTTGTACTATTCCCTGCTTGAAAGCACTGTTTCTAAGTATGTAGATAATGTTCCATCTCCAGTTCTAAAAAAATCAATCAGAAAAAAAAAATAATAATTACCAAGAAGTGTTAGTAATTCTGCAAAGCTTAAGTAGGGTTTACAAGCAGGTGCAGTTTCAGTGGGTTAAAAGGCATGCATGGTACCAGAGAAGCAGTGCAGGCAAGGACTTCTGTTTCCACCAACAGTGGTTATGGAAAAAAAAGGTTGAAAAGCTCTCAACTGAGATGATCAAAATACAAAGGCTTGTGAAGGCTGGCTGTGGCACTTCCAAGATCTACAAAACCTAACATTTCAGGTATGGTCTTCAAGCTTTTCACCCTGTTGTGACCCCAGATATCTCACAAATGTCCCTCAGATTCAGTTTTCCGATTAAACTTTCAGTTCATCCTATTTCTGGTCTTTCCCTTTGTATGATCTGTTCAAAGGCTGAGATGTAAAGCTTCGTTTTGAACAGACTGGCTGACAACAACCCACTGGATATGATTTCTTTGGAAAGACATAGTAACAGCGACTTCACCCAGTTCTTGCATATTTCACAATTTAAAGAGATTTTGACTATTTTTTTATTGCTTGAATGCAATAGTAGCAATGCAATATTAAATAAAGTATTACAAAATGAAAATTTAAAAAAACCAAAAAGGTTTAAGATCCTCTTCAGAGATTAAATTATAATTACTCTGGAAGAAGACTCAATCTATGGACATTCTTTGTCATATTGCATTTTTCTTTTGGTATTTACCCATATAGATGTCACATCTCCAAAACTGGAAGGCTTTTTTTTTTTTTTCCCCCCCAGTGGGAAAATGTAGTGAAAAGCAGAGAAAGTGTAAGACCATAATTGATATATTATTCCTTAACGTACACCAAATTTACCTCCATCCCATTATGCCTAGAGAGGGGAGGAATTTAAGAGACTGAATGTGCAGATATTGTAGACCAAGCCTGAACCAAATTTTGAGGCTATTTCTGCAAGAAGATGAGAAGCCTTTGTAAGAACATGGAAGGGAAACTCCAATTTGTGTTTACCACTCTAAACTAGTAGACTAGTCCAACCTGAATGAGATAGTCAGTGTCTAAACCCATCAGTGACCACTCCTCTGTGCAAAAAAAACAGTCTTGAAGTACAAAAGTTGTCAAAGTAGAAAAAGTCGTGAAGTAAGCCCAGGGAACACAGCGTGGTTCAAGTGTCTATGCACAACAGGGTGAACAAATACAGGAGGCACTAGGGTAGATGAGATGATGCAGTGTCCTGAGGAATTTCTTTCAACAAGATAGTTCATATACCCATTATGCAAGGAAGGATAACAGAAAGATGGAAGTTAACAGGTTTGGATTTGCTAGCACTGGAAAGAAGCAGGCATCACTCTGACCACCTGAAGAGAGACTAGTCACTTATTTTAAGATACTTTGACTGATGTGGGCAATCATGACAGGAGTCACTACAGTCTTATTACTAAAACCCCTAGAATTACCAGTCAGCTGCAACTGCCTCAGAACTTTACTCCAAGAAAGGTATTCACCTACTTGACTCTGTCATTAGAAGAAAAGCAGATCAAGAACACAAGAATAAGTGAGAGGCAATGAAAAGGAGAATTCTGAGCAGGGTTTGTAAATCAGCCTAACAATTCTCTCATCACTGCTGCAAAGGGATCCCATCAATGAATTCAGGACCTATCTTTTGTTTCTCCCACATCCTCTAAATTTCTAGATTCATCCCTTAGCAACATTCTAAGTCATGTTCAGGGAAAAGAGGAAACACAGAGCTCCCACGCTGAGAATGTCTTTCCAGTACTTGTTCGTTATCATATTCATGCCAATTTTGTTTCAATTACCTTTTAGGGAAAAAAAAAATATACATTAGGAAGACAGGCAATGTAACATACTCAAACTGCACCATGTCCCATTTCTTCCCAATGCTCAGCAGAAAAAGAACATTTTCTTAGATTGAGTTTTATTTAATAATGTTATCATGTCTATTCATTTTCACAAGGTGAGCAAGATAGATAGCTAAAGCATTCCCACCATAAGCAACTGGAAATTATTGTTCAGACACCACATCTATCACACTAACTATTCATTTCCCAGTCACTCTGAGTATTTCCAAGCATGTTCTAGGCCACTCCTTCCACCAATATCATGACTGAAAGGTTCACACCAACGTCCAGAATTTCGTTTAACACTGGGCTATCCTTTCACACAAACAAGAGAAGCTTGATGTTGCTTTCAGAGCTGATCAGCAACCCAAGGTTCTTGTAGCTTGTTTGCTTCTCTGTTCAGAAATGTAATGGGTCTTTTCTCCAGATGCTTCCAAAGTCCCGCTGCGGTTAAGGAGAAAGCAATCTTTCTGTCCAGTGCTCTGTGTCAAAGATATATTTGGAACTGAGTCTTCCTACATGGCAGCGACAATAGCTAAGATCCTACCAGCAGCTAGTCTTGCCTGATCTCCGCAGCGAGGTTTGCTAACTCGGTTATGCCACACAGAGGCAGCCTTTCTCCCAGTTTCAGAAGGTGGCACCAGGGTACAGGGGACGACATACATGTCTTGAAAAGTAAAGGATGCTTCCTTTCCTATGAAATGCAGCCTACACAAACCTTCCCTTCTTTGGAAACTCAGCTTCTTAGCATTGTTTTCCTGGAAGACTCAAAATACAGAGAGCACAGCAAGAGAGTGTTGCATGTTTAGCTAGACTTAGCGTCTTGACCCCGTGTCACCGTGGAAAACGAATGGCAAAAAACTGAACACAGGATAAGAGAAATCTGATAATATTTGATATCTGATATATTTGGAGATTTGCTTCATCTGAGTGAAACTTGTAGTTCAAGCTGAACACAAGCTTCACCTTCGTGTTTCTGTATTCATACACCAGTGTTTACAATACATTAAAATAAAAATACTGATTGCGTAACTTTTCAAAAGTTAATAACAAATACAAGCAATTTTTACTTCGATCTCTTTCACCTTTTCCTTTTCAATTTAAAAACAGAACACAACAAATAAAGCAAATACCCAACCCTTCCAAACTTTGACACTCACTTCCGTTAAAAATAGTAGGTCATATAGCTAAAAACTTTTGTTCACTGCAATACTTCTGTGTACATTGGCTGCTGCTTCACTCCAGCATAGGAAACGAAAGATCACATCCCAACTGTCAGCACATTTTTCAAACTGTCAAACCAGATCAGAGGAGCTCGCATCACGCAAATTTGCTATTACACCTCAAATGCTTCATCTGTTCCTGCAATCATCTTAGGAATTTAGAAAGATAATTCTGCTGCTCACGCACAACTCCCCAGCAGACACAATGCTCAGCAGTGCCCTTGAGGATCTGGGGGTGGATGCAGAATTCTATCATGTCCTCGAAACGGCAGCAGAATAACCCTTGGACCACATATTTGCATTAAAGATGACATTGTGCTCTGACACCCTCACAAAAAAAAACCCCAAAGCTTTATGCTTCAGATAACACGACTCCTCTCATGGTAGCCTGAGTAGCACTATGCATTTGCCTCCAGATGAATCCCTTTTGAGGTGAACCATATGCTGTCATCTCTAGAGCATATAAGACTATGTGCAAAACACAAAGAGATTACTTTGCACAAACACCCTCAGCCAGCAATACCCCAGGGCCCCAGAACAATCTGCTTTACTGACACGAAGAGATGCACCAGCCTTTCACGCATACATTAGCACCCGCTGTTACAGGTTCTTGTACTTATGGCAGTTAAGAGTAGTTGAAGGTTGTTGACAAGGAAATGTAAACCACTAGAATTTGGGGAAAATACTGTCACTGTAATTAAGACTTGCTTTAAAAACCTTTGTCATGAAGTATTTCAGTAATTTGACTCGAGTCACAAATTTCAACATTTTTATAATCTCTGGATAACAAATCAAACTATCTGAGGATCAGTCCTCAAAAACGGTCTGTCTGGGTTGGGTTTTTTTTGGTCCACAAAGCTAGTTTGAAATGTTTTGTGGGACAAAGAAGAGAAAGATACACATTGGCTACTGCTTTGGAAACAAGCCTTAAGGTCATTGAAAGTTTACTGGTAACACAGTGGTAAGTAAAACACCTTTGTTTATAAATATATATACAGAATATATATATATATGCGCAGGGGAAAAAATCATTCCTGTTTAAGTTCCCTGCAGGCTAAAAGCAGAAAAAATTGAAACCTGTCTCACTAATTGGAATGAAAAAAAAAAAAAAATCATTCTGAACAAATTGCCATAAACGAAAAAAGCCAAGGGCTCATTCAAGCCCCACACCTACCGATTACCACACTGCTAGACATGTCTCACTGACAGGCATCCTCCCTGAAGTTCACGTTCTCTCTTTCTCCAAAGTCCTGCTTGCCACGCAGTTCTCCATGTACTAGCAGCTCAACATGATTTAGTTGCAGTATTATCAGAGTCCTTAAAACATTTCTCATGCTCTTTTTCAAAGAAAGCAGGAGTCAAGGCAGCGCACAACAAAAGATGATGCTAAAAACCCCACAACAAAAATGAAACTTCCAGGCTGGATGCAGTTTATTGTGAGTCTGACAGGGCTTTCTGTGAAAGAAGAACACAGAAGTGCCAGGTTCTCTTGAGATAATTGCTATAGTGGATCTGGAGAAGAGGTACTGTCCTCCTTCCCTCCAACAGAACAAAGGACAAGGCTGTTAGCTCAGGGATAGCATCTGAAGGATGATGTTCCTCTTGGGCATCTGTACTCGTCAAAAAGGATGCAAAACAAGTGTCCGGCACTGATAGGCTTTACTAGCCTTTGATCTCACCCAGTCTGTGAAGATGCTGACAGTCATTAACAGGAGTTTACTGAACACAGTGCATCTTTGCAAGGTGAATCCCAGACATATAATGTAGACTTACAGTGACTTCAGCAGCCAGAGGGCTTCTATTGTGTGTTATTGAGCTGGAGTCAATGTTCCCCACAGCAGCCCTCCCAGTGCTGTGCACCAGGAGCTGGAAAGATGCTGCCCACACCCCTGTGTCGTGGCTGCTGCTGGGCAGGGCTTGCACGGCACCAAGGCTGCTTTCTCAACATTCCCCCCCGTGGGATGGGGTGGACAAGACCTTGGGAGGGGACATGACTGGGACAGCTGACCCAAACTGGCCAAAGGGGTATTCCATGCCATATGACATCAGATTAACTATAAAAGCTAGAAAAAGGAGGAGGATGGGGGGCATCCATTTGTCCTCCAGAGCAACTGCTACGCGTTTGGTGCCCCACTTCCCAAAAAGGGGACAGACATCGCCTGATGATGGGAAGTAGAGAATAAATCTTGGTTTTCTTTTGCTTCTGCACATGGCCTTGCTTTGCTTTTCATTAAACTACTTTTGTCTTAACCCATGAGTTTCACCTTATTTTCTTCCCCCTGGTCCATTTGGAGGAGAGCAGGGGGAAATGATAGGGAGGCTTGGTGAGCACCCGGTGTCCAGCCAAGGTCAAATCACCACAGGCTTAAAACTAATTTAAAGTAAAAAAAAAAAAGTCACTAGTTAAGAACTTACAGATAACCACAGACAAGTCCACCTAGACACGGACACTTCCTACTTGCCTGAACTGAAAATGAAGACCGACAAAAGAACACTCTTACTATTTCCTTCTTACCGAGTATTTATTTCAACAAAATCCATGCCCCAGGTTCTATTCAACACAATAATACAGAATCACAGGATCATTTAGGTTGGAAAAGACCCTTGGGATCATCATGTCCAACCACTAACCCTACTGCCCTACAAGTTCATCCCTAGACCATAGTACAGACAGACAGAACTATCTGCACTCATCCTAACAGTTGCCACGATGACTTGGGGAATCCATTGCAACATTTATGCAACACTGACAGACAATGGTTGTTCAAACTACACCGAAAATCCATCTAGTTTTTTGCAATTCAAATCTTTTAACTGGAGAGCAAAAGCTTTGAAAACAATGATGAAAATATTAACAGGCATCAAAAAAGTCAATATACTTTCAGATTTATGGCCCAAAATCTAGGACTGCAGTATCTGTCTAGTTCCCAAACAGCCCCTCACCAGGAAAAAGGCCCAAATGCTCATTTATATGCAGAAAAGCCATTTTTGGTGGGTTTGGGAACTGTTACAGAGATAACTATTTATTCCTTTCCCATTCCTCTTCTCCTTCCTCCTCTAACGAAGTACTGTTTACTAAGTCGAATTAAGTCAGTTTTTTTAACTGACAATGTAAATTAAATTGGCATACAATTTGAATAATTGCAAGCCCTGAAAAGCATACAACACATCAGTTACCTGCTCGGCAGTGACTCTTGCTTATCACATGTCAGACAGCACAGAAGCCACGACAGCACATACTTTTTGCCTGCAGCCAAGAATCATTAACACTCCTGAGCTGCACATATTTCTGCTCAATTTCTAATCACAGTTCTGCCAGATACCAGTAGTTCACCACATTTTTCTGTGTTTTTGTTAATCAAACCGTTAAAGTCAGAGCGCTTTAATTTTTCTAAAGCCCATTTCTCTTCTTTCTTTGTCCTTGACTTGAAATTGAAGTGGTGAATACAGCTAGATCTGGTGTTTTGACTGTTCAAAAGCACAGTTTGACTTGCAGGCATCAGTAATACCATAAAAAGATTAACAGGACCATGGGTAGGGCTTGAGTGAAATAAGCTGCAAACACCAAGCTGATGAAGACTCTCAATCTACTTGATATGTGATTTCCTTACCAAATCAATTCAAGATACCATATCCTGTAGCTATTGGTTTCAGAGTAATTTATACCTGTGAAAATCAGGTCAAAGAAGTTTTAGCAAAACTCATAGCAAAATAAATGGCCTCATGATTTTATCAACGGTGCAAGTAATGATAAAGCTGAAAAAGATCATTTAAGCCATCTAAGCAACTCTGGTAAGAAACAAACTAATTAGTAAGGCCATATATAATCAATACTTGTTTTTGTTAAGGAGACAAGACGCAGCACAGTGTTAGCTTTGCAGGCTGTTAAGAGCTGTGAAATTTCCTGAGAAGATGCTTTCACCCTGGGTATGCCAAGGATTTCTACCTCTGTTCTCATCAGGGCTGTTTCCATACCATAAAAGGCAAATCTCATTCATCAAACACGTGGCAGATGAGAACTTCAAAAAGGTGCTTGAACAGCTGAACTTTTCTGAGCAAGGCTTCTCGATACAAAGAGGAAGGTTAGGTGCCCAAACTATCTGAAGTATCATCACCTACAAGTGGCACTCAGCTGTTGTGGCTCCCAAGGCATAAGCCACCTGCTGAAAGAACTGGAGCTCCTCGTTTGTTCACAGAGGGCAGTGGACCTGTGCTATCAGATGCCACAGTAGACATGAGGGTTACTGAAGGGCATGAGAAGTACAAGAAGTGGCAATTGGGGAATTTAACTTCTTCAGAAGTAACTCATGACCTCCAAGCAAGGCACTCCCCGTTCATTACCGATACGTGCTCGAGGATGTACCTATGATACTCAGAGCACGAAATCAGCCCAGTTCTCCTGAAATAGTAACTTTAAAAGCAGCAGTGGAGGGATACTGCAAGGTGCTTTCATCTTCAGGAAAGCTCTAAGTAATTTTTAATTTGGTTTTTTTTATTTGCTCTGGACTGATGACAAGGATTCAGTTCAGTAAAGAATAGTTTAGTTGAGGTCTTCAAAGACAACAGGAGAAGTTCAGTGAAATATTCATTATCTATTTTGCTGATTATAGCAGAGGTCAATCACACATCCACCTTCGGAAGAGCCAGAGTTTTTAACCCAGGTCTTCTTTTATAACTGCATTACTGTACTTTAATCCTTTGTTTCTTATTTGCCAGTATTTATCTTGATATGTTTGCTTTCAAACCAATGCCTACTTGAACAAGCTCTGCAGCCCAATAGGTTTCACCTTTGTAGAGCAAGAAGATTAGTGTTGAAAAGTCAGTATCCACACTATGCACTTTTCAGGAGCTTTTATTTGGAACTATCCTAGCCTATTGTCCTCTGGAATTTTAGATGCTCTTCAGAAGTGCATCTTCCAGTTAATTTGTACCTAAAAAGAATTCAACTGATTTACTCTGACATTGCTTCCTGATGTGAAACATAGCATGCTAACTGTGGAGAACAGGGAGATTCACTTTGGAAGTGCACTTCTAATCCATACCAAAATGCTTGTGTAAATGCAGGCAGCTGAAATCAGTCGGTTTTCAAACTGAAATTTTTTTCCCCCATGATACAAGATCATCACAACCAACTTGACATCAGAAAGGCAACTCCCAAGAGCTTTCTGCTATCCAACAGAAGATAACCTTTGTCTGAAAACAAGCAGGTGACATTGGTCTTCTTGGATTACAGTTATGATATCAAGTAGAACAAGAAAGCAGAGTGCATCACTTTTATTCTCTGACTGGAAACCTGGTATAAGATTAAAGTTCCCAATCTATTATTACTGTATATCAGTTCAAAGAAATCGGCACACCTTCCAAGTGGAGGTCAGAATTTTCTTGGGCAATTTTGCAAAACTGCTGCTTTGCAGTGACTGAACTACGGGGTCTTTGTGTGTCCCTGCAGTTACATGGTGCAATGATTTTACCTTCCGAGATACGTTCTACTGTTAGAAGCACAAAACCTGACCACTCATAGCCATACAAATCGCACATTTAAAATGTAAATCCGCATTTATTACATATGCTCCACCTACTAAAAAGAGAGAACCAGCCTACAATGATTATCAATGGAACTTCCAAGAGTTAACATGCTCCCTACAAGTTTTCCTTGAGCATTTCCCTTGAAAGCGATAGCACAGCCCCATCCACATGTTCAATTATCCCTCCTCTTCCTTTGGATGGATGAATTTTTCTTTCAGTCCCCAACCTTGAATCATTCAAGAGCCAGGAGAACTGAGAAGACTGTGAGGTTCCCCAGCAACATGGAGAAGCTGAATGCCCACTGCTGGCTTCATTGGTTACAGTAGCTCTAGCAAACCGCAGAGGCTCAGATGGTCAATACTGACATAGTCTAGCAAGACAGGCTTATTCCCCAGCCTCTTTGCAATTCTGCCTGCAGAACTAAAAATTTATGTGTCCTTTTTGAAACATTTGGGAGCACACAGAGAGTCTCATCGCAATATTGTGAGTACAGGTTCAACTGCAGTGGCTGAACCCAACTCTGCCTGTTGTAAGAAAGTCACACTACCCAAACGTTGCACGTCCAGCCTAGAGGACAAGTAAATTTGGAGCAAAGATAGTTCTGCAATAGCTTTGAGGGAAAGGAAAAGCCTTTGTCAAGAAGGCTCCCTTTTCTGGGAGTGACACCGTACCTGTTCAACGGTACTTTTTTTCCTGTCAATCCCTTCTGTAAAAAGGGGACCATCCTTCCAAAGGAGAGACAGACTAGAAAAGCAGTCTGACTAAAGAAGCAAAGCTGCAGACAGACAACAGGCATGACTGGCAGTAAACACGACAATCAGGAGTTCCTGGTGACAAGCCTAGACAGTTGGATAGAGGGGTATCAACTGTGATTTGCAGGAGCAGTTAGCAGCAGGTAACACAGGAATCAAATTCAGCAGTGAGGGGGGAAAAAAAAAAGTAAGTAAATCTCTTAAGAAGCAGCAATATAGAAATTTAAAGCTGAAATAAGCTTCCAAACTCCAGAAACAAGCAATTACTCTTTTGTGAGTCAAACAGGATCTAAACACAAACACAAGGAATTTAGGTGTTTGAACCAAACTTGTACTGAATGATTCTCTATGCCTCACCTTTTCATACAAAAGATACTTCACTGGCTCATTAAAGTCATTGAGACCTGCTCAAGTACCCTTAAATTTTTTTTTTTTTTCCACAAGGTTGCCTGGTTTTGGTTTGAAACCTAATAAGCCTAAAACTCCTTTAGTCCCCCCTCCATAACAGCTTTTTTCTCAGTCACTTTGACCAGCAACATCCATCTCAAACATGGTTTCTTTTTCACTTCCATCCTGTTGAGTTTTGTTGTCCTTCTCTGCATAATATTTCTAACATATCCACCTTCTTTTAACTTCGCAGAGAGCAAAAGCTCTAATTCAGCTTCCTTCTTCTAGCTCAGTGACCTCAAAAACCTCCTCCCTCGCTTCGCTCAGAATGATCAGAAATGCTATTACCTTTTTTTCAGCCTACTACATTACCCAAACTGACACCATCTTCTCCTCTTTCCGCAGGATCCTTCTCATTCTATTAAATATCAATCATTTGTTTTCCTTCAGTATCAAGAGGTAAGCACAGCAAAAGAAGTTTAAGGGGGAAACTTTATGCAGAGAACGGCAAAAATAGGGTCTTAAAAAAACCCCAACAAAAACAACAACCAAAAAAACTCAAACACAATCAAAAAACAAACCAAAGATTTGAATTCATACCTCCGAGACATCCAAACAAAAGCAAGAAACTTGAGTTACAGAAGCTCTGAAGGAAGGTTGATGTTACTCTTCTCTCCACTGTAGGAACAAGCAGCTGTCTTGAAATGTAGGCTTCTGGTTTTGCCTTGCATCTGACTTCACTGCAGCGAGGTGGCCCTAACTGTGCATCCTTCCTCTAATTATGCTTAATGAATTTGTTAAATGGTTGAGTATCAGCTGACACCTTTCACCGGCAATCAAGATTTTTAAACTATTCAACTGAAACCTCCCCATTACCTGGGGTGGTCCCAAGTAAGTAACCTGCAATTCTGGCTCTCCAGAAGTTGCTCACCTGTAGACATTGCTCTTTTCCTTCCAGTTCCCACTAAAACACTCCACAGTGCTAATCCAAGGTAGCTACTGTCAACAGCATCCCACTTGCAATGGCAACCAGTTATTGTCCTCATTTTCCCAGCGCTCACCCAGCTGATAGTGTCCATTCTTTATCTCCTCTGCATTTTATTGTCACACACGCTTCCTAAGGAGAGACTCTACTTTTTTCATTCTGAGCTCACACAGCAGGATCAGAATCCATGCTCAAGGTTCACAGGTAGTTAAGTAATAGATAGCAATAATAACAAACATGCATTACTGGTGTATGAATCCACCAGTGCGTGTTCTCACAGTGATGTTTTGCATGCAAAGGCAAAAGCTTATTGGAGTACAAAAGGCATCCAGTTTAACAGTGTCAAAAGCAAGCTAATGCTTATATGGTATCCAAAAATCACAATATGCTTGACTGTGAAAAGGTTAAGTTTGTCCTTTAAACATCAGAGCTTGCAGCAGACCCTACACTGTCCCCGAGAACACACTGTCAATTTGCTGTTCTGACAGATGATCGTGAAGATGAGGAAATGATCCAGAAAAGTGGCATTGATTTTGAAGAGCAGAGGAATTTGCCAGTCACTGCTTGTTGCTAAGCTGTAAAAAGAGAGCCTCCATCAGCTCACAGCATGTCACTTACAAATATCAATGAGACATGGTATTTACAGTGTTTGTGTAAAGCCCAGGAAATGATTTAGACTGCAGCCTTCCACTTAGAGCAATTTGGATGAGACCTTAAATACCAGCAACGACTTCGCTTGGTTTCACAAAATGAGCTGTGTGATCTTTTTGTTTGAGCAATTTGTGCTTTTCATCTGCGGACTGTGATCCATTTATACAAATGCAGGAGAGAGATTTTAGAGAAAAGAAAATCTGTACGACTTGTTCGAGTCTGCAATACGCTACTGCAAGCAGGTGTTTTTCGGATCCTTCTCTTACAAATTACATGCCATTTAGAGTATTAAATCTCAATCCCCGTCTTGGAATTTGTTAACAAGAGCTGGACAGGAAGCTGCCGACAGAACAAACAACTTTTATGGCAAGCTTGTGGAAGGAAGCAGAGTAAATGGTCTGTTTTTTCATCCTTGCTCTAAATATTATGCATCTGTAACAAAATCCAGCTGATGTCTTTCCCCACCCACACCTGTATGTGCTAGACACACCAGAATCTATAACAGACAATTTCCGCTTGCTTTGTATCCAGGGGAAGGAGAGAGCTGGCTCCCGAGTTGACACAAAACTTTTAACCCTTTCACAGAATTATTACTGGATAATACGCAGGATCAGAGAGTAAGGTTTAAGAGTAAATGGTTCCCAGCTACTGTAGAGGCCATGTATTCACCCAGCTCTGTCAACAAGTAATCTATTGATAAACATGTAAATCCACAGGTAGCAACTGGGGTTTTTTTTATGATAGACTTCATGCAAACAGCGTGGTAGTGTGTTATTATGTATGATAAGTACTATGTGTCATGGCTAATGGCTTGCAGAGGCAATTTAAAGCATTAAGCTTGAGTCATAAGCAAGTACTGATCACCAGAAGGAAATGGCCCCCTCCCATCACCTGCTTTTTCCCTCCAGCCAAAGCTGGATGGACTTGGCCTTGGCTACCTTTCTGTGTTCCCTCCTATCTCTCCATGTTGCCTGCACAACTTCAGCGCAAGAAGAGAGCGGGAAAGTCAAGCGTGAAACAAGTCAAAGCTATCAGTCAAGCTCACCGATACAAGTCGCGCAAATCACGAGCAAAAGCTTTTGTTTTGCTTGGAACCAGGAACGGAAGATGAACTGACCTCTCACCCCTTGTTTTCATTGCTGCTCAGAGAGCCAGAACTGTCCACACATCAACAGAGTTAAAAGGAAAGCCTGTAAGAACCAGATGTGGTATTTTTGGATGCAATCACAGACCAGGCCACAATGCTTACCAGCTCCTGTCCAAGAGCTGATTTTTGAGGGAACAGAACACACATCATGCACATATTTGCTGGCTTTTTGCTGAGTCCTGTGCAGTGCAGAGAACAAGAGACTTTCTAAAATTGCTTTGGCTGGTTCAGTTTTCTTGGTTTAAATTGTCTTATTAAAGTTCACACAGAATTACATTCTTCCTGCAGAATTATACCAAAAAGCTTGCAAAGGAAGTCATGTAGCTACGCAGGAGGTCAATTTCTCGTGTTTGTTCAGTAATTGGGTTTATTTTTCACAGAGGTTACTACCAGCTTATTTTCTCTTACTCACTCTGATTTTTCAAGATTTTTTTCCTGCAGGGTAACATTTCTGCTGTTATTTTTGTTTTCCTTCTTTGAGATGAATGCAGCATAAAGGACACAATGTCTCCCTCATTTCATTCATGAGAAGTCACATCAAATTCACCCGTGGGATCCATTAGTAACTTTCTTGGCAACCCAGAAGTCATACTGCTACATGGAGACAGAGGCTCTAAAAGCTGGTTTACATTTGATTTTTATTTCCTTCACAATCTCTAGCAAGAGAGAACAACCAGACACAACTTACATTGCTTAGGAGCTTGCAGTTTTGGAAAAAGTGAAGAAAGAAGGAGAGTGAAAGATGTTTGCTCATGAATACAACCAGTTCTTGATGGCCCAGGATGTACTGAGCATTGATGCATGAAATCACTCTATTGGAGAAGACCTGATCCCTTCTCATGTCTTGAGCCACTCAGAAGTAGAATATTTCCTAAATAACCTGCCTTATTTGTCTAGCTATCAGTGCAGCCACAAACACCCACCAAAAAAAAGCTCAATAGCATGGCTTTCTAGACATGAGAGCTATTGAGTTTTGTCCTCCAAGATCTTCTATCTCCTTCAGCTTGAAGTTTCACTGTGTTCTTTTTTCTCTTTTTAAACATGCTGGTTTAGTAAAATTTAAACATCCATCCAGTGGCTGAAGGCTTGGATTTTACATGTCATACTGGAGAGCACACAAACCCATCAGAGCCTGTCAGAAACTAACTGAGGAGCTGACTACAGTCTCCTGCTGCGGGTGATCAAACCAAATGGAAGTTAATGCCTTTAAAATGTCAATAATTGAGCTATTAGAATCCCAACTGCTGAGCAGAAATTAATGAGTCAGTGTCTAGTTCGACACTGAAGAAACTGCCAAAAGTTGTGACTGTGGTATTTTGGTTGTATCCTGGACAAATACAAAAAAAAAAAATGCAGCCTGTAACAAGATTCTTTCTTTTAACACATTTATTCATAAAGTGACTCGCTAGCTGATTTAAGAGCAGACTGCTTTGCAAGAAAACTTAAGATCAGGCTTGGCCGTTTTAAACCCAACAAAGAGAGGCAGGCTAATTCAAGTTGTTAAATTTCAGGTACTTTGGTGCTTGTATTAAGGACCTAAGCAGCTCGGGTAGCAAGGGAATGAGAGAGCTGTCTCCAAAGACAAATGTAAAGCATTGCCCCTGCTTCATATATAGAAAATGACAGCAACTCTGATCTAACTTTGCCTTCTAATGAACTGCCATCCAAAGTCTCTCCATTCCCCTCACTTTGTCTTTCTCCCTGATGTATGACTAGACCTCTCCCTGGTATCATCTTCCTCGCTCATCACACTCTCTGCTGCACTGAAATGAAAACTAAACTCTCACTAAAATAATATTCAGTCCTTCATCCCAGAGGTAGTTTTCTGGCAATTCAGGGTTAAACGATCTAATGGATGAGCTGCACTAGAGGTAGCAGAAGCCAGCGAGTAGAATTGGTGCAGGTGGAAAGCCCTTCCTGCCTGTTGGTCCTGAGCTATTATGCTGGCTACGCTGTGTTGACTGAACGCAGGACAGAATTGCCAGGGGGTGAAGAGGACTTAAGAGAACTCCAACACCCTTTGACACCTGCCCATGTATCCTGCATTGTAGTGACAGTGGTGTAGTGCACAGCTCTCAGCAATTTAGGTTAAAAGCTGCTATTAATCACACCTCTTTCTCTTCATTGGAAAGCACCAGTGCAAGAGATACAAATGTGTAAGACCCCATAAAAATCCCAAAGCTGCCCTAGGGGAGGCTAAAGATCAGATTGTAAACACTTCAGTGGGCACAGAGAAGGCAAACAAAACACTTGCTCCTGAAATAGAGATTATATATGCAGTTTCTGTGCCAATGGGCTCTTGTTCAAAAACAAGAGTATCAGAACCTGCCCCAAAGAGGGAAAGCAGCAGTAAAGGATGTCAAATCTGTATCGACACGATAAATTAGTAACGCGAAGGATTCACTAGCCCTATATCTCCTGTGCTTTCAGGTCTCACATTGGCTTTGGCTAATAACATATGTATCTTTCCCGTGCACCAGTGCTCCAAGGCAGCCTTCACAGACGTGTCATATGGCTCCCAAACATGTTGTGACTGGAAAAATCTTTATTTTGGCAGGAGGGATCAGGAGAGGGGAGAGGATGCTGCTGAAAAACGAAATCCAAAATGTTTTCCTGTCAATACACTAATTAAGAATTGGTGAGAATATGCTAAATACTACAGAACTTTAACAAGATGTTCATCAACCAGGCTCATCAAAAGTGGTCGGCACCACAAGAGAAAGCACAGCTGACTAAAGGGACACAACTGTCTTCCACTACTCCTTTTTCTTTGCCAAGGTGATGGCAATCTCAGCCCCTGGGGATGATGCATTACCTTTTCCTTGTCATGTGTCAGATAGCGGGGAAGATGGTTACAAGAAAACCAGTGACTAAACACAGGAGATAAAAGGCACAGAACTGCACAGATTTAGTGTGGAATTTAGCACTTACAAAGAGATTCATGTGAAAAGAAGCAGAAAAACATATATCTGTCAGTGTGCACACAGCTTTGAAAAATCTCAGGCACTAACCCATTTTTTTTACCCCATTTTGGCTAATTCGAAAAAGGAAAGGAAAAAAACCAGAACACCTCAAGACAGAAAACTTTCTGATTTAAGATCAGTGCAAGGTATCATTTCTGTTTCAAGCCCTTTCCTTTTTTTTAAGGTATTTAAAAAATACAAGAAATATAACAAAGGCTTTGATCAATCTAAATATTTTGATGACAATATTTTTAATGTATGTTGTTTGAGTCATGAGACTTCAGATTTCATGCAAACAGATCAGTGAAACTGATGCAGATTACAGCTTTTGCTTGGTTGTCTGAGAGCTGAAGGCAAAAAATGACCAAGGCAGAAACCTGTGGGGATCGTGTGCTTGTACCAAGGAGACTTACCCTGCATATCCACTAACTTGCTGACAATTTACAGCTGAAAGAAAGCTTTAAAAGGGATTTATAATTCAGGATTTCATGAGCAGTCAACTGCTGCCAATAAAAAAAAAAAAAATTACTACAATATGCAATGAAGTCACCTTGTTTAGAGGGTCTGAAAGGCAAATCTGGAACCAAAAATGGATTTATCTAACTGAATTTTGGCCTTGGGAAAGTTAGGACTCTGATCTAATGTAGTCGTAGAGTGCTCTGTGTATTTACTGGGAAAGACTGGTGTGATTTATTCAGCCTGTTTAAGACATACGTTTTAAGATATAGGCCTCCACCTAAAAACACACTTCTCACTCGACGTTATGGGGCATCTGGAGATTTAGCTTAAATCAGACATTTAAATTTCACATGATTAACAGTAGTTGCCATGAATCTCATACCAAACTCTTCAATGTCCCACAGATTTTACGGGAATCTCATATATGACAGTGTCACATCATTGGAACTCCATGAACCACAGGGGATCAACACATCACCTAACAGGTGAAATGCCTTAAAGGAAATTCCCTTCTCTCCTCCTATTGTTCTTTTCCTTAGTCATTCTCTCTTTCTCTGTCTGTTTAAAGTCATTCTTTAGTCTACTACCATGCAAGTCAGAAAGCAGGTAATTCAGAGCTTTGTACCTGTGCTGAATCAGGACTTCAGGATCTAATCTTCCTCGTAGTCCAAAGGTAGTTTGTATCTGAACAACCTAACAGAACTGACATGACATCCAGGTGGTGCCCAGTTTGCTTACTGTTATTATCGTGGGATCACAGGATAGTTCGGATTAGAAGGAATGTCAGAAGGGCTCCATTCTAACCTCTTGCTCAAAGCAAGGTCAAGAACAAGTTGCTCAGGGTTTTATCCAGTTGGGTGTTGAAAACCTCCAAGGATGGAGATGGCATAGACTCTCTGGGTAACCTTTTTCACTCCTTAACTGTCCTCATAGGTAAAATGTTCCTTTTTACACTGAGTCAGGACCTTTCTTGCTTTAAATCATGTCAGTTTTCTCTCATCCTCCAACCAGCACCACTATTCTTAATATTTACCTCTGCATTCTCCTGTATTTTGCTTAGAATTTCTGGTGTTAAAGAACACCAATGGTCAAGCGGGAGCTGCACTGAACATAAAGCTGTATGTGCACCAAGTTAAAAAAAAAATATATCACAAGCCAGGACTCTTCAAAACTCAATCATAAGTCAGCAGCAAACTTTATGCTGAATCTCAATTTCTAACTCCAAGTGAGGAAAGAAAGCCTGCGGTTAAGATTCTGTCCCTGAGGTTATCAAGAAGTGTGACTGAGATGTGTGAAGGTCACAACTATGAAACACAGTAATAGCAGGGACAATACCACATATAAGTTAGAAATCCAAATAATTATCAAGTTCCCCATCAAGCTTGTACAGTTCAATTCACTCTCAGATTGCCAGGCTTGGCAGTTGAGATAGCTGGATGAAAGCTAGCAGAGATACGGCTCTGCATCTTCCATTTACAAAATGCAACACATTTACAGTGTCCATAAACCAACTCTGCAGTGCACCTCAGGGGATCTATCTCCTCACCTGTCATGGAATTGCAGATGTACATTGGAAACTTTTCTCACATCAGAGCTATACTTCCTAAACTGTACTGTAAAATGGCTGATTATCCATAGAATCATCTACGTTGGAAAAGACCTTTAAGATCATCAAGTCAAACCACAAACCACTAACCCTACTCTACCACCATGCCACGTCGCCAAGCATCACATCTATATGGCTTTTAAACACATCCAGGGATGGTGGCTCAATCACCTCCCTGGGCAGTTCCAATGCCTGACAACCCTTTTGGTGAAAAAATTTTTCCTAACGTCCAGTTTAAACCTCTCCTGGTGCAGCTTGAGGCCATTCCCTCTTGTTCTGTCACTAGATACTTGTGAGAAGAGAGCAGTGCCTGCCTCTCTACAACATCCTTTCAGGTAGTTGTAGAGAGCAATAAGGTCTTGTTTTCCAAACTAAAGAGCTCCAGTTCCCTCAGCCGCTCCTCACAGGACTTGTTCCCCAGGTCCTTCACCACTTGCTCTTCTCTGGACCTGCTCCAGCACTTCAGTGTCTTTCTTGTATTGAGGTGCCCCAAACTGAACACAGTACTCAAGGTGTGGCCTCACAAGTGCTGAGTACAGAGGGACAATCCCCTCCCTGGTCCTGCTGGCCACACTATTTCTAATACAAGCCAGAATGCTGTTAGCCTTCTTGGCCACCTGGGCACACTACTGGCTGATACTCATCAGCTTGTTCATCAGTACCCCTAGACTCCTTTCTGCCACGCAGCTTTCCAGTCACTCCTCCCCAAGCCTGTAGCATTGCAGGGGGTTGTTGTGGCCCAAGTGCAGGAACTGTGCACTTGGCCTTGTTGAAGCCCATATGACTGGCCTCAGCCCACCAATCCAGTCTGCCCAGGTCCCTCTGAAGAGCCTTCCTACCCTCAAGCAGATCGACACTCTCACCCAACTTGGTGTTGTGTACAAACTTACCCAGGGCGCATAATCTCTCCTCCTCAAGATCAATGATAAAGATGTTAAATATAAGGGGTCCCACTACTGAGCCCTGAGGAACGCCACTTGTGACCAGCTGGGTTTAACTCTATTCACCATCACTCTTTGGGCCCAAATGTCCAGACATTGCTTTACCCAGCAGGGTGTACATATTTTTTATCTCTGCACCCATTTACCAAGCCTATAGAAGAGAAAGCAAACACCACTAACTTCCTGTCAGGTGTGTAAGCACCAAACTCACTTTTTTTTTATTCTTTAAACTCTGATATGACAGGCTGCTAACAGAAACACAAGCACGTGCTCCCACCTGGTGCCTTTGCGAAGGGGATGGTCATGTCTACAGAGGGACAGAGTAGATATCTGAGGGCAACTGGCGCAGCTAAATCTTCAGTGTGCTCCAGCCAATGCATTAGATCATCTAACGGTTATCTTGAGAGTTATTACACCTCCCCATTTTCCAGGAGCCTTGTAACATTTGATCTTAGAGTGACTTCAGTGGGACTTCATGGCCACGGAGTCCTCTAGAGATTCCCAAGAATCTAGAAGAATCTCCTTATCTTCCTGAAGTGCTTTGAAGTCTTGTTCTACAAAGCAAGCCAGAAACACCCAGTGTTTGAACCAGGCAGAAGGCAAATCTCGTTCCAATGAAGGTTTCATTAGAGAAGTTTTGCAGAGTTTAGACAGAGAAGAATGAGTACAGAATAGTCCTTAGCTTATGACTTTTCTCCCATAGCGAAATGACTCCCCATTCAAGCCCAGCTTTCCCTATTTTTTTTTAAATCCATGACTTCAGAACCTGGTAACAATTATTTGCTGTTCTAAGCAAGCACCTCTTAAATAATCTATCATCAAGACATTTGCACATTTAGAATGAACGACAGGCTTTTAAAAAAGAAACAGGGAGCTATAAAAACTCTTGAATTACAGTGTGCTCACTGTCAGCTTTATTCTCTTCTCTTTGTCTCTGTCCCATTCCACCACAAGTGAGTAACATCCATTATTAATACATCTCTGGAGACAGTGACTGTGTCCTCCATTTGATTAGCCATCTGGAAAACGACAGTTTCCTGACAGCTTTAAACCATTTTCCTTTAAGCTTCGCCATTGTTCACACACAGAGAGCATATCTGACATGATGGGTGCTTTAGTAGAGAGCTTTTGTAGCATGTGACAAAAAAAACCCAAACATATGCAGAGTGATTATTAAAAAACCAAACCAACCAAAGCAGAACCTCACAAAGAAAACCCAACAAACCTACAAAAGGAATGATTTTCAGTTACACTACTGTTGTTAACCCAAGCATTTCTACCTTGATTTCATCCGATTGCAAGCTCAAATCAATCCATACCTGAAAAGAACAGAAGTACTAGAATTATGATAAAAAAAGCACTGGAATTGGTCATATGGCAATCTATATAAATAGTCATTCCTAGGGAGGAGGGAAGTGAGGCAGTAGGAGTTTGTTTCTGTAGTATACCAGTTAATAGATGTATAGCTTCTAGCTAATGTTACGATTTAGCCAAGAGAAAGATATTACACATCCTTGCTTAGATGATAGTTTTAGCCAAAATAGGAAAGACTCTTTAAACTGAGAAGGGAATTAAATTGTGCACTTCATGTAGGAAGCAGAGACACCCCACCGTGTTCTTTTCTGGGATAATGACAAGAACATGGAATTATGGGAGATTTAAGAAAAAGAACTTTAAGAGTGGGTGGGTCTTTGAACAAAAAAAAAATTCAGTGGTATTACACAAAAATATAAGATAAGCTGAAAATTGACCATGGAAAAAAACATCC
Organism: Todiramphus chloris collaris; assembly: GCA_025345505.1. Taxonomy (NCBI): domain Eukaryota; kingdom Metazoa; phylum Chordata; class Aves; order Coraciiformes; family Alcedinidae; genus Todiramphus; species Todiramphus chloris. Next base: position 246,405 of record JANVCC010000153.1, on the reverse strand, counting down.
TGGACTTTTTCATGATACCAAGCTATGACATAAGTAGAGTTATTGAATTATTTTCTGTTTACTATGTGGCTTCTCATGTAGAATGTGTACACAACTTAAAACACGTGCTATAGAATGTGTACACAACTTAAAACATGTGCTGTATCTCTGAAATCCAAGCTCTGACACCAATCATCATCTTCTCATATTTTTATCCAAAAAATCTACAGCTTTCAGTAATATTTATATACCAATAAAAATACTTCCCTGATTACTGTTAAGTATAATGGTAAGCACACTGAGAAAAACAAGTTGAAAAGTAAAATAGTTGAGCTTGTATTCATCTCACCTATCCTAAAGAGCCAGCTGAGGGCAAGGCAAGTCCTTCAGATCCCTTTAGCATAAAGAAATAGGGAAATAAAGAGAGGGATACGCATGGCTTCCCCCCCTCCCCCTTTGTCTATAAGGACAATCTGATGACAACGATTCTAACTTAAGCTTCAGCTGAATGTCTGGAGTTTGATAGGATAGATCTAAAATTAGGTACTTCTCTCCAAATGGGGAAAAAGACACAGCAGATGGAGAACAAAATGATTGGCTGTTTTGGCAAAACATTTGTGTTGGGCTTCATGGAAGAAGCATATTTTAAGAAAGGCCAAAAATGTCCATACGGAGAATTTCAGGCATGTGTAAGGAACTCTGTGTGAGACTGTGCAGAGCCAAAGATGAAATGAGAGGCAGACACGGCAAGGACCATAAAGTACTTGGAAGGAGAGCATCCTACCATTGAAAATGCCAATGGAAACGTAATGCAGTAAAACGGTGATTATGAGCTCTCAGAAGTGGAAACATATTCACATGGCTTCTGTTTGATTTTGTCACTGATCACAAAGACATGCAAGGACTAACTCTCAGTAACTGACCATGCTTGTATTATGGGTAAAAACCTAAAAGGTTTGAGAAGTTGTCAGAGAACGAGATTTTGTTAGGAAAGGCCCAAGGGTCAATATGCTGTCTCATAGTGTATACCTAAGCTTTTCCATGAACCTCCAAGCCTGGCTGCAACTTTTAGACACTTCTCTAACTGAAAAAATCCTTTGCATTTCCTCATTATTTTGGAGAATTGTCGTGGTTTAGGGTCAGGGCAGCCCCTTAAACCTATAACAGACGCTCTCTGTTAACCCCCCTCCCTCCCCAAAGGGGAAGAGAAAGGGAATAAGGGAGAGAGACTTAGCAATTAGAAAAGGAAACTAGAACAGCTTTAATGAAAAGGAAAATAATAATTATAAAAATGGAATATATACAAATATATACAAAACCAGTATCGAACCCAACCCCCCTGATGGTAATTACATCACCGTCACCACTGATGTTGTGCAGGCTCCGGGGGAGTCCCAGACTGGGCCCCGCAGCAGACGGGAGCTGTGTTCAGGAGCTGGATTCTGGTACTGGGTTCAGGAACACGCAGATCGGATCGAAGGCAGTCCTCCTTGGGTGCTCCGAGGAAGGAACCGAGAGAGGACTCGAGCCAAGCCAAGCAAAAGCTGGCAAAGCAGTCCAAAAGGGGAGAGAAGAGCCCAGAGACCCTTCAGGTCCCTCAGCTCTAGACCAAATATGGCGTCTATGGGATGGAATACCTCGCTGGTCAGTTTAGAGTCACCCGACCTGTCCGCTCCTCCCTGAAGGTGCAGCCTTCCACTTCCTGCACCCCCCAATGTGGTACACAGGACCCAGCAGTGGCCTTGGTCTGCATACCAATCCTTGGTAGTAACTCTAAACATAAGGTGTTATCACTGCTAGAAGCAGACACTGTCTGTGAGAACAGGCTGCTAACTTCAGAAAGTGCAGTTAATTAGAAGAACCAAGCTGAAAAGTAAAATTACTGAACAGAATTAGTTCTGTTTTCACTCAAACCAGGACAAGAATCCAATCAATATTTTTGTCTAAATATATCCACACATATTCAAAAATAAAAGTATCTAAATAAAGTAGCAAAAATAAAGTAGCAACAACTTATTTCACAGTATCTTACTACAGCATTTTCATTTAAGCTGAATCTGAGATAAATATAAAAGTATAGCATAACATCAGTAACAGCAGTAAGCAGGTGATAGGTAGGGAAGAGAGACTTGTTTGCTTGAAAAAAAATGTTTAAGACATATTCCAAAGGGAAACAAACTTGACAAAAAAATTTATAACATTTTATTCAACAGCCTAAATCTATGTAGCATTTTTAAGTTTAAATTGACTAGGCAACTCTATTAGTCTGTAAAAAGCAAAAATGAGAGGTATCTTGAACTGCTATTTTAAGTAAGTTAGAGCTTTTATATGCTAGAAAGAGGACGCATTCTTTCTAGTTATTTCTGTTGGATTCACTTTATACTTTTACACCATAGTAGAAAACTCACTCAGACACTTAATATAAAGAACTCTGTTCTTTCAAGACAAATCACCCCCACCTGAGCAGATGTAACAGCCCATTTCTTAGTGCTCATCAGTAACAGCAGCTGCTCCTTTTCTCCCAGGAAAGGAAGATGAGAAAGAACAGCACTCCTGAGAAATCAGGAAATATATGTATGCAAGAAGCAGCAGTGGGCAGTTCTAACCCCTTCAAGCCAGGAGGTGTTGAGGCTGTACAGTGGAAGATGCTCTCTAATTACCAAACACTTGCTGTTCCTTGACTATCCAACCCTGAATCAGCTATGAAGTATAAGAGCATTCCTTTTCTTTACTGTGATACAAGTATTGAGAAAATAAGGTGTTGGGTACTTGGAAATTTCAGACCATATTGACCCATGCCATAGATAGCACATGACAAAAAAAAACCACCCCAGACTTCTACAGGTATGTATTTATGGAGATAAGGGGCATGAAGGGGGTTTATTTCTTCTCTCAAATTATTATAATGAGGTTGTGAAACTTTCTTCTCCAGTCAGAACACAGCCTTGGGCTAAAACTTATGCAGAATTCCTGCCCAGCAAGACACCTCATTGTCTGCATGACTTCGCAAGTGAATATTACTGCTGGGGACTGTGAAGTCACCTGCTGAAAGGTGTGCCTTTGCTGAGATAACCCTTCCAGACCTCCTACACACCTCATACAGCTTTACATCTTCCCCAGTTCACAGATACATACACAGTATTGCTATGTTCTGACTCCCAGTTAAGAGAGAGGGAGGCCAGAAAATGTGATACATCTGGATCCATCACAACGGAGTAGGTCAAATATTTTTTGTCCAGAGCATCCAAACCATACAGTGCATACAGAGGTGGGATCTAGATACTCTGGAATGGAGAGATTCAAACTGTCCATCCCTGATTATTATGATTATTAATTGTGAATATCTATATCAACTTTATGCAGCACTGTAAGTGGTCAAAAACCATGGGTTCCCCTAGTAAACGAGCAGACACACAGCTAAGGCACCTGTTTATAGGATGCTCATAGTGTTACAGTTCACAGAGAGAGAGAAATGTCTGCACAAATGTTTCAGTTTACCTTAAGGTCTTACATCGACACTGGGAATTAATCTGAGCTGTAATTCTCCCCAGCCTTGGGTTTCACTTGCAGATTTTCACTCCATATTGATCAATGTAATGAGGAATCTCTGCTCATTTTAATTCTCCTGGGTGAATGCTGCCTCATAAGGAAGCTTTCACTTTCAGTAACAACCTTTTCAAACACTGCAGTTATATATAGCATAATGTGGAGCTTAGGCAATATTTAATAAGAAAGTCAAATTACTGGCAAGGTATCAGAGCAGTACTTGCTTTTGCTGAAATCAACTTTGACAAATGCTTTAAAATTGTTCCTTTCATTCGGGTGCAGCCTCCTCAGTGAAAGGCTGACAAGGACCCCAGCCATACAACAGCAGAAATCTCCCAACAGATCTTCAATTCAGCACTCAGCCAAAGGGTGCCTATTTTCTGTTATCCAGGGCTCCAGGATTCCACGCTGACACACACTATTGATGTTTTCAGACGAGCAGAGTAATTGCTCCTGAATTCATGGGGGTCCTCATGTCTCAGGTTGCCTCTATTCACTCGGCTCAGTTTAGCAGCTGGGGTCAGGCAGTTTTTGCGGACAAAAAATAGGTTAGGTGAGGGCACATGCATTTTCTGTTTGTTAGAGAGGTCGCTGCTTTTACCTTCCAATCATTTTTTCTACTCCTTACCCTTTCTGAATCTTCACATAGCGTTATCAAGGACTGAATTTCAATCTTCCTCACAAATTAAATTGAATTGTTATATATAAGAACCTAACCCTGTTCTATAGCTTACGACAGCCCAGGCTATGGCTCAACAGTGGAGATGATAAGAGCGCTTCTGTGTGTTGCATATGATGTATTATGATCACAATGCAGTAAATAACCCAAACATATACTGATCTACGCCACACAAATACCAGGCCTAGAGCACTTAGATCGAGAGGTGTTTATAGTTCTATTGTTTTAAATAAATTGTGAAAGCTACTAGACTGAAGGTGGAAAGAAGAAATGGGAGCTTCTCAAAATGCTTTCTCTTTCCTCTTGAGACCACCCCCATAATTCCCTTTCCAGATCATTTTATTCATCAGTTAGAATTAGTCTTATTTCTCCTCCTTGCACTTGCTTTTGGTATTGTACCTTCTTACCAAAAGGAGGGAAGGAAACGTGGCAATGGGTCTCATTTTGATATCCTTGCCTTCCGTGTCAACCTGGACATTTGTGCATACTGTTTATACCATCTAGAGGAATCAGCCCATTCAGGATCACATTTTTACAAGCAAAGTATTCACCAAGACAGAGGTAAGAGTGAGATATATGCTAGTAACCATCTGAAACTACTTTGTAAATTGGTATATGCTGCCTAAATCACTTAGCATTTTAATTGTTCATACTGTAAGGTTTCTAGTCTAGTAGGCATATAAAAGGGACATAAAATGCAGATACAGGGTAGTGGGGAGGCAACAGGAATTCAGGATTTTGCAAGAGATTCACTCCTATGCCGAATCATAGAAAGGTAGCGGTTGTAAGGGACCTCTGGAGGTCATTGAGTCCAACCCCCCTGCCAGAGCAGGGTCACCCAGGGCATTACACACAGGAACAGATCCAGGCAGGTCTGGAAAGTGTCTAGAGAAGGAGACTCCACAGCCTCTCTGGGCAGCCTGGTCCAATGCTCCTTCACCCTCAGAATAAAGAGGTTGCAAGAGTAACAACAGGTAGTAGCCAGTGGCCTTCGCAAGCTGTGGCACCCCTTCAGCACCCTTTCAACACGATTCTTTATCAGGTCGGCAGATGGATGTCTCTATGCCCTTTAACCCAGTCTCCCACTAAGAGCACCCATCGTTTCTTTCCATGATGAGCACTGAGCTTTCCTGGTGGAGCTTCACTACGTGGGACTTGCTCACGAGCATCTAGGAACCTTAAAGCATCGTATCTGTTGTTGGCGCTGATGTTAGGGGGTGATGCCTGGTCCTGCTGTGACAGGGGCACCCAGGGTCCAAGGTGTCTCCCTGTAAGGACGGGGAGAGTACGGGGAGCCCTCCGGGTCTGACCGTGGGGCCTGTTTCGAGCCATCCAGCACCGGACTCCACCCGCCTACTTCCCATTGACTCCCCAGCCCGGCCACTCCACCCCTCAGCTCAGCCCCCGTGCCGAGCACATCCTTTACCCGGGTCGCCTAACGCGCAGGTGCTGCCTCCGCTCCCTCCAGCCCGAGTGCCGGGCACCCGCTTGTTTGCGGGGTCGTCTCCTTTGGGTCGCCACGTTTCTTCTTCTGGCAACAGCTTTCGGCAGAGTTACGATCGTAGCTGGGTCTTCCGAGCGGGTGCTCACGACACATCGCGCCCGGCCCGGCTCCCCGCCCACACCTCTCGCGCGAGCTGTCCCGCCGCTGCCTCGCGCGGGCGGCTCCTGCTCTCGCCGCCTTTAAAGCCTCACGCGGTTGCCCCGGCAACGCCTCCCTCTCGGGCTGACCGTTGGGCCTCGCGCTTCCCCTGTCCTCGCGGCCGCTTCGGCCGCCTGAGGCGGGCGCGTGCCGCTGGCGGCTGCCGCCGCCGCCTCTCGCCTCGCGCTCGCGGGGCTGTTCGGATTTCGGCTTCTCTGGGGTTCCCCTCTGTGAGCGGCCTCAGAACGGGCGGGTTCGGCTGTTTCACCCAGGGAGGTCTGACCGTAAGGCTGCGAAACGGCGAGCTTTGTCCAGCTGAAAACTCTTCTCAGCGCTGCTATTTCTGAGCGAAAGCGGTGCCCTGCAATAAATGACACGTTTGAGGCGCTGTAGACTCGCAAAGACATCTCGCTTCTGCTTTGGAGAATCTTTTCAGCGCTCGACGAGGCTTTAATTGCTCACCTCCTGTGGTACTTCAGCATGTGGCTCAGTGGAGGTGTCACCGGGACCGGTGAAAGGGGGAATGGAGGAGAAAGTTTCCCTTTGATGGAGGAGAGGATTCCTGCCCGTTCTCCACTGCATACGGTAAGGAGTAACTATGCTGGTCAGCTTTGGAGGGCGGGACAAAACGCCCCAAAAGGTGATGGTTATGACTTCTCTAACTACCATGATCAAATCAATAACATCTTCAAAGAATAAACCATTTCTTAGGACTTTGAGACCAATACTCCTTGGCTCCCAAATGCAAAAGGGGAGTGCTCAACACAGAGCAGCCTTGACTTAATCGCAACCAAGCTGAAGTCAAGGAGGCTCCCCTTGGGGTAAAGCACTCAGTAAGCCAGGCTGTGGTTAGGTTGTCCTTCCTGCAATGCCTGTGCCCGAACAGATTGCCAATCAAAACACATTTAATATCATCCGAGTGTGAGTACACACTTAGGTTCCTTTGAAATTAATCAGAAAACCCTCCCGTGATTTAGTACTGATAGCAGCTACTGTCTTAAAAATGAAATTACATCTGATGAAGGGTACAAATGGTACTTGAGTTGACCTGTCAGAACATATTGCTCTTGTCATTTTCCTTGTTGTGTGTTTGGAATAATTTTGAAGTGAGTATAAGTTGAGTTTCTTGCTTTGTGTGACATGGTGATTCTATGACATATGAAGGAAATGCTTGACTAACTTTGCAAAGAATGAAAACTAAAGTTTGCTTCCTTCAAACAGGAAAAAAAAAAGTGCAAAATCATGTGCTTCTCTTTCAATGCATAATTCTGTGAAAAAGTTAAGACTTTAATCAATGCATATGTATTAAGTAACCATTTCTTTCAGCGTTGGTAATTACAAGTAGTTTTGTCGCTACAGTTTTGTAAATATGTGTCATCTTGTACTTAACTGTAACTGACTTACAGAGAAAAAAGCCTAACACCCAAAATATCTTTCTCAAACATTGCTATCTGTTGCATTTTTGGCAACATTCCCAGCAAGAAATAGAGGATTGGAAGTACCTGAGTATAATACCCAAAAATGATTGCCTGGAGTTCTACCAAGCTTTCTCTCATTAGCAATAAACTCAGTTGCTTTAGCCAACTAGAAAAAAAATATAAATACCTGATGTTAGAAAGGTTCTGAAAAATACTAGGCAATGGTAAATGAGTGATTGGTGCTCTAGGTGGAGAATGCAGAAGTCTCCAAGCATTTGCCCTCCCTTTGTGACCTATTTGTAAGTGTCGAAAGGAGAATGAAGTCTAAGCAAACTTACCATGGATGATTCAAACATTAAGCATCTCTGCATTGAAAACACAAGTTATCCCATTCCCGACAGGAAGAAAAAGAAGAATCAGTTCCTTGTAAGCTATTTACCAGTATTTTCTGTGCCCTGCTTCATTAGAGTGTGTGTGGGTTTTATATTATTTAGTATTTGCAAGGTACTTCAAAAAGCTCATGTCCCTAGACATATTTTAACAGCTTGCTATTTAAGGGGCAAAGTGTGTAGGCAAAATCTTTTGAAGTTTTTTTTTTTTTTAAATACATCATGATAGATGCAATTGAATTCAGTTTGAATTGGTGGAAACAAAGATGAACAGACCCATTTATTGACTTTGAGTACAGAAGCAGAGGAAAGGAAGGGGAGAGATTAAGAGATTGTTTGTTTTTGGGGTTTTTTTTTTCTCCAGAAAGTAATTAGAATTATAATTTCTTTCACTTTGGTTTTCTGCTCTCTCATTCCTTGAAATGCTAAAGGCAGAAACATAATCACTGGGGCATATGACATGGGATAAAGATTGACTTACATCTAGGCAAGAAACCAGCTCCCTGATAGTGTTCTGCTAATTTTGTGTATTTTATATTAAAAGATGTTGGTTTTCTCCTCAGTGGATTTAAGGTATTTTTATCTTGTAGTTAACAATCATTCAGGCTGGGTTTCATACATGTGTATATGCAGAAATCATACTTTTACATTAAGAAAAATAACACAGTCATTTTGAAGTGACTTCTACCAAGATTTCCTTGTGTTACAGAGGCTTTTTTCACTCTTCTTTTTCACCGTTATTGAAACCTCAGATGAACAAGTCCTTGGGCAGTCTATTCCCAGACTCTGGTAACATCAAAGCCATCCCCACACCCCGTAGCAGGATGCCTTAACACATGTTCCAGCGGGCAGCAGGCCATGAAACACTTTCACATGTCAGGAAAAAAAGAAATTTAACAGCATCCTCTGTGGCTGTGGCACATGTATGGGCTACTGAAAACGCCGTGGGATGGATTAGTAGAGTTTGGCAAGTTGTTTGGCTTCAGCGTGTCATGATCATGGGATAATACTGAAAAGATGTAAACTCTGCTTATTTAGATTACTAGCAGTCCCATTTATTTATTTATTTGTTTGTTTTCAATTCTGGAGATACTGAAATTGAAGTACAAGCCTTTCAAAGTTGCCATGGCAACTGGACACTTTGCTTTGATCAGTGATTATAGTTGCACCATTTTGGCATCAGGCGTGAACTTTGATTGCTATGGTAACGTCACAGACATAACTCCTGTTTCATTCAGCCCGGACTTTGTTCTGGAGGAGCGTCTTTGCTTGTGAGGAAGCTGAGAACTGCGTCAGCTGCACCAGAGAGAAGCTGTTAGGAACAACACAAAATGGGCTTTCCCAGTTTAAAGAATACTTTCCATCAAGAAGTGATTCACTCAGTGCTCTCATTATACTTAGCAGCCAAGCTTCTTGGCTGATATAAATGGAGGTAGTTCCTTTAAGGGCAGTAAAGTCTCTTGAATCTCAATTGGGCACTGGGGCAAAGCTATGTTTCCCTGGTTGGATATACATTGCTAGAATCAAAACCACCACTTATTTATGGTCTTGTTGTCATTCAAACACTGAAAGACAATATACAGGAGAGTGTAGGGATGACAGAGAAGATCAGAGGAAGAGAGAGAGACTCAAAAAGCAAACAAACAAACAAAACCCAAGAATGTGTTTACCAGACTTGACTGAACTTTTTGAAATTCACCTCAATTTTAAGAGGAAAAAAGTTTTATCCCTCTTTACAGAGGTTTGGTATTAGAAAATTCACGCAGGTTTCTGCAGGTGCAGTGGTAGGAAATTGACCTGAACTGTGAGAATAATAGAGAGATGCTGAAGGACTGTTAGTTTTTATAGGCCATATAGAAATGATGGCTTTTTGGGATCCATAGAAAACAAATAAAAGGCTAAACATTTTCAAGTACAGAAAGCTCTGAAGAAATTTAGGATGTCAAAGTCTATTGATGGTTATTAATACAAAGATACAATTTTCTGTCAGGAAGCCTCTAATCTACAAATCACTGAAGCCTAGGAGAACATGGCAGGGTAATGTCACTACATGTCTCACCTTCTTCTAAACTCTTTGGTGAACAAGCACCAGTGCAAGTAGAATACTGAAGTAGGTGAACTTTCTTTTTGACTCGTAGCCATCTTCAAGCTCTTAAATGCCTAAGGCTGCAAGTGAGTAAATAAGGATGGCTTCACAGGATCATAGATTGGTTTGGGGTGGAAGGAACCTTTGAAGATTACCTAGTTCAAAGCCTCTCCTGTGGGCAGGGATATCTTCAACTAGATCAGATTGCTCAAAGCCCCATCCAGTCAGACCTTGAGTACTTTCAGGAATGGGTCATCTACAACTTCTCTGGCCAGCATGGTCCAGTGTCTCACTGTATTTCTTTATATGTCAAATCTAAACCTACCTTCTTTCAGTTTAAAATCATTTCCCCTTGTCCTGTCACTAGGGTACTCAGTATAAAATCTGTGTCTTTCTCATAAACCCCCTTGATATATTGAAAAGCCACAATAAGGTCTTCCCAGAGCTTTGTCTTCTCCAGGCTGAACAAGCCAACTCCTTCAGCCTTTCCCCATAAGAGAGGTGCTTCAGCCCACTGATCATTTTCATGGCCCTTCTCAGGACCTGCCATGCCAGGTCCATGCATTTCTTGTCCTGGGGTCCTCAGAACCAGATGTATCAACATCCAGTTAAGCAATCAAAATTGCACACTTAACTCAAGGAATGTTTATACACTGGGAAGCATGGGTGCCAATCTGTGTAATTCCTGGAGGGGATGCATCTCACACTCAGTTCTACTCCTACCTTTCAGCCTTAAGTAAGTGCCCTGACAAACTGATTTTGCTAAAAATGAAATATCAAGAAATTATTACCCTTAAAAGGTTACTCAAACTTTCTTAATTTATCAATTTCCTTTTACACTTGTCATTAAAAATGACAAGTCATCAGTGAAGAGCAGAAGAGAAAAAAAACCCCAGAGGATATGTTAATAGGCTTATAATGTTACTCCTCTGTATCTCAGTGTAGCTATTTCTAGAGCTAAACTCACCTCTTCCTGGTACAAGTATGTGAATAAATTCTACCTTTAAATAAATAAATGAAGAGATGGCAGCACCGTGCGGTCTACGGTAAAGGATTATTCATCTATCACACAATGTCTGCCAGATGCTTTGGAGCATTAGATCAACTTGTGTATTTTAGCATCCAAGATCTTAATGTTTACATGGCAACAGGACTTAATCTGTTCTGCTCAGCTCAATCTGTTACTCTAGAGTTCAGCATCAATACCTGAAGTGATCTGGAGACATGAAGCTAGTCGGAAGTGTTAAAGAAAAGGTCATCGGTCTAACCTGAAATGTGCTGGATTTCATATGTACTAGGCTGAAATCCTCAGTTCAACAAGTGGCTGCACAACGAAGGTGCTAAATCTGCAGCTGTGCTAGGCACTGTATGTGCTTTCAAGGTATACTTATGTTATAGAACGTAGCACCCCATTCTGCTCCTTCACAAGTCACATTGGCACTGAAAGCATAGTGCAGGGCCACCCATAACCTGCAAGCTGTTGGACTTTCGCAGTACACCTCACTGAGGAAAAGCTCTTTCTCCAGCAGGGAGTGTTAGTATGGTATGGGACTGACATCTTCTGCTTCTGGGCTAGAACTGTCAGGCAAGCCTGGTGCAGTGTTGTACTACCCATAACCCACACCCACTGCAACCTTACAAGGTGCATCAGAGCACCTTCAAGCCCTGAAGCAAGAGGCTTTTTCTGAGACCTAGTCCTCAGTGATGTATGATCTTTTCTAAGTGCTGAGAAAAGTAGAAAACAAGTGCTCCTTGGAAAATGTGTATCTGTTAAGCACAGCAAGAGGAGCATACCTGGTAGGAGATGCAGCAGGGAAAGAATAAGTATTCATAGATGTAAGCTTTGTTAAAAAAAAAGGTAACCAAAACAACCTCAAACCCCAAGCCTGACTATTTAGACTTCTTGGAATTCAGCTTTTAATACAAGAGGCCATTAAGCATGTAGCTTTTGGGAGAATGCCCCATATGTCTCCCGTTTGTAGTAATGTGAATGAGAGTATCTACTGTGCTTTGGGATCTCCTGAGGAGAATCATGATGGAAGGCCTACCTGTTAGTCATGTGCTTTATGTTTTATGTATGGGAAGAGTTGTCCAGTTTTTTTCTCCCTTACTGGGGTAAAAGAGGTTGATGCTATTCACCAAAAATACAGGATTTCCAAGTGGCAGATGGCCTTGCTATTGTCAATTGTCAGAGGCTTTTTATTACCAGTGAAGCATAAAAAATGCATGATGGATTTTATCAAGTGTGCTCTAAAAAGCCACAGCATGGCAAGACTTTCTGAACAAAAGCACATAGCAAAATTTCACTTTCTGTGGCCTGCACGTGTGACTCATCATACCCATGAAGAATGTGGGCTGTTCTGCAAAGTGACCTTCACCTTTTTCAAGAAGGGGACAGATTTGCAGATGCTATTGAAGATTATGAACTGTCAATCAAACTTTTCACTTAAAGAAACTTCCATGCATGATAAAAGCATCTGACTGATTCAAGCATTCCTGTAAATATTTGGTTTCTTTTGTTTTGTTTGGTTGGTTGTTTTTGTTTAAAAGCAAGACTGGTATGTGAATTGCAATATCAAAGAGCTTTGCTTTCATTCCAGTTTTAGACAGAAAGGGACAGATCTTTTCCCATTTGGGAAAAGGTATTAAGTTGTTTGAATTTCAGTTCTGTCAGACTTTCCTCTTCATATCCTCTTTCTATCTTGCTTGCTGCTGTGTCCCTTCACCAGTGTCCAAGCTGCTTCCAGACAGAGGTTCTGAAAAGTTATGTAAGATATTCCCAGAAGAGCTATGCATTCAGTGCAACAACAATGATTTTCAAACAAATATGTAAACTGTTTATTTGAAGCTCAAAGAACACTTCCCTAAGTTGGTATACACCAGCAGGACTAGAGCAGAAGTCAGCTGGTAGCACACTAGCAGGTAATAGTGCCTGACTTGATTCCTAGCATGGAAGAATGGTACAGCATGGAGCAAATGCTGCGTAATCACTAGTTTAGAGGCACCTGGGCTGAAGGATAAGTAGCGTGACTGCAAAGAGCCAAAGAGCTCATTCTTTGCTCTGACCTTTCCAACTCGATCGATGTACATGACACTGATGCTTGGCATGAGACTGCAATCATCCCCTCAAATCCTGGCTCAGTAGATCAAGGTTGTTTAGATTTTTCCTGCCATGCACAAATACCTTGTGTGAACAGAGCATCAAGAAGTTAAAGCAGGCAGCAAATACTTTTTGTCTGACACATACTGTGAGAGCAAGGATCCATATGCTGCTAAATGAAAGATTAATATGGACATGACCATAAATGTAATTTCAATAATGTCACCGATGCCTGCATTTTGACTTTTCTCTCGTGGCTTTAGAACACTGTCTTCCTCACAGCTAAAAATTATTTCCTCAGCAAAACTGAGCCAAGATCCTGCCACAATGGGCATGGGATTACACAGATGAAACCGTGGGCTGTAGTTTACAAGACTTCTGGAAGAGAAGTGATGTGGGGAGTATATCTAGACTTGACACAGCTGATTTCCACTGAGAAGTCAAGTTTCAGTATTTGCTACCTCTTGGAAGAAGATAGATGTTCAATGTTTTTAATCAAGCCCTAGAGTTTTTAGATTATCAGAATCTCCTTGAAATGGAATTCAGAAGATTAACATTACTCATGAATGAACAGTTCATCATAAGAATTCACATTTAAAGTGAAGAAGGAATCTTGATCATCTTCCAAAAACTACAGTTCAAAATAAAACAACTGAAAAAAAACATAGATCAAAAAGAAGGGAGTATTAGTAATTCTCTGTAGGCTAGTCCACTTTCCACAGAATCTGAAACTTATATTAATCCGATTGACTGCAATCAGAAGAGCCCAGGACAGTGTACTAGTTAAGCAATGAGTAGTGTCTGATCATTTCTAACATCAGTGTGCTCACAAATCAATGCAGCATTGGTGGCATAAATCTCTCATGGGTATCTAAAAAAGGATTTTTAGCACCCAGCCCTAGGCATAAAGTGTACAGAGACTCTGACATCTTTTCAGCATGAGCTATTCATTACAGCAAGTGAGGAACAGAAGAAACTCCTTACGAACAAGAGTGGACTGATTCCATTCAGAGGGAAGGTGAATAAATCAGTGGGATGGCCAGGGTCCAGTTTCAGCCTGGAAACAATGCAAACACAAAACTCTAGGACAACTGACAGAATTTGTACCTCTTGGAACACGAACTGAGGGAGGAGAGTACACAGATGTTAGTGCAACAGCTCCTCAGCTTGACTGTCTCAGGTTTATAGGTGGGCCAGTTAGTTGAGCACCAAGTTGACACATCCAGACTGCTTCTGATCTCAGAATTCTCTAGCTCAGAAATCACTGTGTGTTGCACAGAGACATTGTGGCAGTTTACTATTTGAGCCTAGATCTTTGATTACATGTCCAACCTGGCAAACACAGTCTTCTCCTTTATTCCTGTACATTCATTTTTCTCCCTATTAGTTAAAGTACTAGCGAGCCTCACTGACTATTCTCATAGACCTTTCAAAGATGGAAGGTTAGTACAATGTTGCAGTAAAGTACTTACTTCTCTTCTAGAAATTAAGGTCCTGTGATTAAAACTCTTACAGAAGTGTTAAATCCCCACACAGTAAAGCACTTACTATATGGAAATTGCTTTCTTTTAGCTACAGATGCTGAATGAGAAAAACATCCAAACAAAAAAAATCCGTAACAGACTGGAGCATGGGAAACAAATTTGCAAGAAATTAATTGGATCAAAGCAAGAAATAGAAAACTTATTTCTTCTACCCTACAGCTCATAAAAAATAAAAATGAAATGCTGTCAGACAGCTGAATAAATTGCGAGGAAACCAACAGGAATCAGATAGGAAAGAAAGCTCCATACGATGCAATGAGAGCACGAAAGCAGAGGCAGAGCACTCCAATCTGCTTATCAGAGCAGGCAGAACATGCTTTATGGTGGCAGCTTAACTACAGCTGCACAGCTATTTGTCTTTTATGCCATCTAGAAATCCAGAAGAGCACTTTTTGGTGATTAACTCTTCCAAGTACCAGGCATTGCAAACTTTGGCTCTTCAGCTCTGATTTCCAGAAAGTATATGGCCTACTAAGGCATTTTGAGGAATTAATTTGAGGTAGACTTTGAAGCAATTTTCATTATGTTTAGATTGACACAATATGCATAGTCATTGACTGTAAAATAGTGATCTAGATTCATAGGTCATCGAAATGATACCAAAACTATGATACTAACAATTCCTTCACTAGAAATTCAGTCAGATAGAATGATTTGCCCAATGGGAAGGATTAAATAAATTGGGTAGACTTTGGAAGATTATAAATAAGCTTATAATACCTCAAATGTGTTTCATCCATATTCAGAATTATCTGTCTTCTTAGTAACATGTTAAAAAAACTTACTAACATGCTAAAAAAACAGGTATTTCAGTACTCAGGGACACTTAAGCTGCTGTTAAAATCTTACCACAATATCAGACTCCAGATGAAATACCCTCAAAAATTAGCAAAAGAGAATTTCTGAGGACTTAAAAAAGCAAGAGGTGCAAGCACTAAACAAACCCTCTTACAAGAAAAATATGTCTCCTAGTTGTGTTTAGGGACCCCTGTGAAGCATAACACTCATTCTGCTATTCTTTCATGATTAATAAATGCTTTTCTTGCTTGGTTTTTTTTGGAAGCAATTCATGCATTACACCAAATGTTCTGTGCTTCCAGAGTATCTCAGGGTATTTAGGTGTCATTTTCTTTAACTAATGGATGCAGAAGAATCCTCTTCTGTGTATCTGGGGGAAAAAAAAAAAAAAAGAGAGAACGAAATTATGAAGAACTGAAACAAGAAAGCAATTTTCAAAGAGGTGAAGAAGTATTCTCAGCTGTTTTAAGCCGCTGTGTCGTCTGAGCCTGGATATTGCAGAGAGTTGTCTCATGCTGCTTCCTGTAGGTAGTACTGCAGATAAGGCTACTGCCCTGGAGCCTGTAATAATTTCTCAGCCAGTAGTTGCTTATCTGGAAGTTGCTTATAGCAGAATCAGCAGAGATAACAGCTTCCCAGTTGTTCCATTGCAAATTTTAGTGTCTTAGCTCAAGTCTACCTTATCAGGAATTTATTCATGGCTGGCTAAGTCTTGGACCAGAGTAGAATGCTGTCTTCTGAGAAGCATGCTACAGGGACAGAAGCCTCCAGGAGAAGATGGAGACAAGCACTTTCTTAGGATTTTAGTGGGAAACAACACAATAGTGGGAATAGCTCAATAGTGGGAAAACAGCAAATGAAAAAATGAGGATTTATTTGAATAAGTATAGCCATATTACTCAGGAGAGGTCTCCAAGTGGCCTTTTCACCTGGACAAGCATTTTCAGTCAGTGGTGAGATAATCTGTGGTATTTATGGCAGCAGTCATCCCATTTTACAGTAAATATCTAACATCAGGTTAATCATGACCTGAAGTGATTGTTTGGCTACGGAACAGGAGCCCAGGTGGCAACACTGCAGTTGGAAATGTCTCGCCTGTGGATATCCAAAGGCAAGGGAGATGAATCTGGGGTTTAACATCCTGATGGAGCACTACAGCATGATGGGGGACACTGGACTCTGAAGAGCCAAGTAAAGTGGTTTTTGCAGGCTATCAGGGAAATAATGAATCTCAAGTGTTTGCCCTGATGAAGAGGCGTACTCAAAGATGACTCTGCACAGCTCCCTGATATTTGTGTACTCAACTGATAAATAGAAACTTTGTGCATCAGTGAGAACAATACCTCAACTCAAGCTGTGCTGTTTAGATGCAAATATAGAACAGTGAATCTATTGTTAAGGATTTTCAGCATTCACTCAAAAATACCAGATAAAGAAAAACAGGCAAAACCAGAAACATCCCTGTTATATTTGGGATTTCTTGTTAGGGAGTCTGGAGAGTTGAGGAATATGGGCATATATGATGTGTGTCTGAGGTACAGAAAACAATGCCTAGTGCTTTTTACTTACTAACATAGATAGAGCCCTAACCTCTTCATACAAGTGCCTGGGTTATGGGTATGGAGTTGGTGGGTGAATCCATATCAAAGACAAAGTCTTCCTTGTGAGGAACTGATTTCAGAGAAGATTATTCCCCAGTGAGTGTCTCACTCCTTCCTCTGACCTCCTGCTGAGCACCCAACATAGCGAAATGTGCTTTGCCTCTTTAGTGCTTGCAGACTTAAAGAAACAGAGAGTCTGCATAGTTCTCGTGGATGTGTCACTTCATCCAAACCTGTCTGCAAGAAGACCAGAATTCATCCTGTTTCCTAGAGAAAGTGAGAAATTTTGGAAGGTGCTTGTTGGAGATGATGATCTCGAATGACAGTATCTTACCTAATGTAAATATTCCTAGAATAGCTAGAACAAAATTCTGGAGCCAAATTTGGAAGCAAGCATCACTTGTGAGTCCCAGGGTAAAAGAGTATGGTGTAGTTTGCTGGGATAATTACTGAAATCTGCATGCTGGTTTTGGTGCATCAGGAATTCTTAGGTGAAGTTCACATATATGTGTCCTCCCATAAATGTAATTCCTCACAGTATGTTGCTTCATCACCTTCCACTTGTTTCCCTTCCTAGTTCTTTATTCTCTCAGGAGTCTCATATAACCTCCTGGAGGTTCTGTAAGCATAAAGCCATGTTTCAGAAGAAAAAAACCCACCTGTTAACACATAAAGTCAGTGATATAAAACAAAAAACTTAGAGTGAAATCTCTTTGGAAAAAACAGAAAGAGAGAGAGAGGTGATTCTCTGCCAGAACTGGGTTTATTTTTCAAATGTAAAGGTAATTAAAAAGTTGTCCAGATCCAAACCAGGCCATTAACAAAGTGCATACACCTTCTAACCATGTGTTCATAGACTCGCTGGGTAACCAGTTTTCAAGCTGCCAAGCACAATTTCAATTCACAGATTAAAGACTGTGGATAAACTTCAGGCAAAAGAGAACAGTCGTAATCCAAACTATTCCACAGCTCAGCTGTAATGCTGGTGTAGCTGTATGATGTTTGTTTCTGAAAGTTTTTCTTTCAGTGCTGGCTTTCACCATGCTGTATTTCCCAATCTAATTCTACCCTGGATCTCTTTCAAGTCAAACATGTTTTTCTTGTCTTTGCCTGAACATGTAAATACATCTATTTCCTTTTCAGACTTTATATTTTACTTCCAGGGCCAGCTTTTTAGGTCCATTCTTCCACTATCAGAGAGTCATAGAATCATTTCAATTGGAAAAGACCTTTAAGATCATCAAGTCCAACCATTAACCCATCACTGTGAAGCCCATCACGTGTGTTCTCATGTGGACAGTTTATACCATCATCCCACCTGGAAATTCTGTAGGGTAGCTCTAGCAGAACCCCAATAAGAAGGGGATTCTGCCTGGAGCTCCATCACATCACAATGTTCTTCCTGTCCTGAAATACAAGGTAGAGGATGGAAAATTTATCAGGAGTACTATGCTCTTATATATCTATACTACTACTACTAACCACTATGACTGTCTTGCCTAAAGATATACGGAATTTACATCTGAATACAGACAGATTTCTGACAACTTTTAATTTTAGTTCTCTCCTTGCATTTCAACATACAGCTTTGGATATTTTACCTTTCATTTTTCTGTTCAACCCCAAGATAAAAAAGAAGCGCTGGGGGAAGCAAGGACTGTCATCATATTTTTCCTGTTTGAATTTTTATTCTGTTTGATCCAGATGGAGAATTTCATAGCAATCCTAACTGACACAGGAAACAGAGCTGCCTGATTGACTTAGTCTTTGCATACTGGGAGCTGTACTGGGAGTCTGGCACTTCTGTGCATAATTGTGGCAATACAAAGCAAGACATTCTTAGCAATATGTATTTTCTTGTCTATGAAATATACTTGAAGCAAGTGATTGATGCACTTAGAATTGCTTCATGCACCATCTGCACCCATCTGTACATGCTTGCACACTGCTTTACAATCTGTTTTGAGCAGTGGTGTATTGGATAGAAGTGGTATTTTCTGTTAATAGGATGTATTAATAAAGCTCAAATAATATCTCTCTTCATCCAGTCCTATCAAATAAATTCAATGTATGAGTAGTTTAAAATTAGAGAAGTCTCAGATAACAGATGTTAATGCTTCCAGCTCCAACTCACAGCAGTCACACTAAAATTATTGCACAGAGCCACAGACTTACTATGGCAGAAATCAAGAAGTAGCAGTCACAGTCCTTAGGACTAAAATGTCAAATTATTCCTAGAAAGAAAAGAAAAAAATGTTTAGAAGTTTGTCTCCCTTTTTTGTCTACCTTCCTTGGCCTGACAGGAAATTTGACCAATAGATCTGGAAGTTGTTTTCTCAAAAAAACCCTACAGAAACATTCTTCAAACAGTATGCTTTTAACCCAGGCCTTCTCATTTATGTGTTCATTTGCATACATTTCAGAACACATGAGCGATGCCTTCTTCCATTAATTATCAGTTTATCTCTGTTTAACATCACAGTCTGGGAATTTGTTATGAACATAATGACCTTGAAATCTTTACAAATAAAAATAATTTTAAACATACCCCACTCTAAAAGTCCCCCCAGCCCCTCTGGCATCTCATATATTTATAGCAAAGTCTCATGGTTTCTTTCTCAGGTTTGTGCTTTTCATGCTCCTGGCCACCTCTTACCCCACGGTGAGCTGGAGCACAAATCTGAGGCTCCCACTGTGAGACAGACTATCTGAGCAGGGCTACTTCTCTGCAGCTCTTCCCCTGTTCCGTGGTATGTCCCAGCTCCTGGCAGGCAGTCCCTGCAAACCTCCACCTACCAGACCCATTAGCCTCTAGATTTTTCTTACAGTCTCAAAACAAAGCTAAAATTCTGTCTCCTACTGTGAGGTTTATAAGCACTTTATGCAGTAAAGGAAGTGGACCAGAACGATATCATCTATAAAAAGGGTTATAGCTCACCTCTTTTGACTTAGTTTATATTGTATGGATTTTCTATTTCTCAGAGGACAAGGACAGGCCACACGTCCTCCCCACAAAAAAAAAAAATTTTGAAGCACAGCCCTCAACTACTCTGAAAAAGCAGATCAGCTGTTTTCACTTGTAAGGATATATAACCCAGAGCCCTAGTTAGCAGCCTCTTCTCACTTGCACTCCCCCACACTCCTGTTTCCCAACTGGGACCCCGAGGTCCCCAGATGAAGGTCTCAGTGACACACTACATTTTTCCCATCCTCCTATCCTACATTCCCACCTCTTGAGCACTGACACCTACTGCCTGTTGAGGTTCCCTGCAGCATCCAAGACGGTAGCATGGGCTGGCAGACATGGCAGAGTATCCTGGAGCATCTCAGAGAGGCACTGTGCAGTTGCACACAGGCAGCTTGGATGTCTATACGAAGGTGGGCACTTATGGGATGGGTATTGAAGACTCAGTTCAGTTTTCTATCCTATATAGTGTCAATATATATATATAGTATGTACTGTAAAACTCTATATACTTCATGTAGTATGTAGTATATATTTCTCTACTGCCATTTGAAAGTATTGTCTGTCCTCCACCTTCTCTCCAGAATTACCTTGGATTGCTTTTAAAGCTTGTGTCATCCATTAGACCTACATGGATATCTGGCTAGCTGTGAGCATCCTTAATGGCACTAGAGGACTATCTGAGGACAACTGAATCAGGTCCCTCGTGAGACAGTCCTGTGCTTACCTCAATACACCTATATATGATGAACTGAATCACCCCCTGAATCCCACAGGCAGCAAAGGGTAGCTCTCTGCTGACTACAATAGAAACACAGCAGCTTGGCTTGCTTACAGACACAGGGGAGAAAGCCCACGTGCTGACGTCTTACTCTGCAAATTAACTTCCATCCGGAGAGACAAAGGCAAGAGGTAATGAATATGACTCAGAACTTTATGATTGTGTCATTAAGTTCAACAGAAGTTATTTATCTGGAGCATCTTTAATGATGGTTGTATTTTAATTCCAGATGAAAACCACATAAACAACAAATACGGAACGCCACCCATAGACATAATAGGCTTACTACCAGGCACAGTTCTTTGCCTTCCCAGAAATAAGCTAGGGATGACTCTAGCTGAATATTTTAAAGGGATTCCTCAGATGTATATTTCATTAGCTGCATGATTTCATTCCCTGGTTCTGAATTTGGAATTTTGCCTTGACACAGTAAGCTCTCAATCCACACTACGACGCATTTCTCTGCGTTCACAGAACTGCTTTCTTCTCAGAACTCATTTCCCAACAACACCAATTACTGTCACCTACTTTTACTTGACATTAATGGCAAGACAAGCAGAACTAGCTATACTTAGGCTTGCCAGGCTGATATGCAACTGATTTAACAGCTGCATTTTGCTTACTGTTCAATGCATTAGTACAGAAAACAGCTGAGGTGCTTTTAGTTCAGGGAAAAAGCTTTTATAGGCTATTTTAGTTTTAAGACTCTCATCTAAGACAAAGTGCTCGTTGGAAATTAAGCAGCACAGGCAGCATCTCTCATGGATGCACTTAATCAGTAGGGTTCTTTTTGTTGTTGTTGTTGTTTTGGTTTCTTTCTTGATTTCTCAGAGGAAATTGATTAGCCCAAAGTAAGTGATTTCAGTCAGAGCTTTCTCACAGGGAGGGAGAGTGAGGAGTTACCAACCATTTTAGCCAGTCTTTGATAACAAAAACGCTGTGACTTTTTGTTATCTTTTGCCTTATCTTAAAAAGGCAAAAACTAAGACAGTGTGTATGGACTAATTGAACTGACCTAATCCTGTTGATTTTCAAAGGATCAGCACGTTTCAGGACCTGAGGTAATCTGTGTACAAAACCAGACTTAAAGCTTTTACACTGTAAACAGGAGATGTACCACAGCTTGAATCTATGGTTCTGCTCAGACAGGGAGCAACATCCCTGACCCTTTTGTGCATCTCTGCCTCTGTCCTTGGTTTACCAGGAGTTCACCAGCATATATACCACACTACTTCTATACATTCAAACAATCTCCTGGGAATAAAGTCCAGGCATCAGGGGGAGCAGGCTCTGTTTTTAATTAAAGGAGCTCATTATCCATAGCTGGCCTTTATTTACTTAGAGCATACGCAGAGTAGGAAGGTAATATGACCTCATGTAAGAGGAAAGCTCCAGAAATCTGATATCTGTGCTGGTTTTGACCCTAACCTGCTTCATAATATAAAGCTGCCCACTTCATCTCTGACATCCTTCATCTTATCGTCTCGTTTCAGATATTCTAGTGCTGAAACAAGAGCTGGCTTTCACTGTGTTTTTATATAATACTTCAAATAATGGGTTTCCCACCTGAGTTGGAATATCTATATGGTACTGGTATATAAATACCAGGTTATGATTGCATACCTTGATAGAGGGCTTTCCACTTAATTATCTAATTGTCCCAGATATTTAGATACATACTTCCTGTGTAAGTGCCTAAGATCCATTAATTGCAAAAAGCTGACTGTTGTAGGAAATTAAGGTTGTAACTGGGTTTCTTCTAGGATGCTTCAGGTGGATTTAATCTCCAGTAATGTCTAAGTTTGCAGACTACACCTCCATATATGATCAATGATGAGGTATAACTGTTTCTAACTCTTTGTGGTGGCAATGCTCTGCACTGAAGCTGTCTGACATCCTACTGGGCATCAAAATCCACCTTTACCATCCATGGGCTGTGCCCTGGGTGCAACTGTTTTCAGCAGCTACAGCATCTACAGTGTAGGTTTCTATAAACAATGTGTAATTGGAAGGAAGTAGATCCTTTTAAGCATGGTTCCTTTGACATATTTGTAATGTGAAGTTTTCTGATGAGATGATCTGCTCTCATAGAAGTCTAATTTCTCTCTTCTGGTGCTAAGGAGAATCTCAGCTGAAGATGTCTACATTTCCAATGTCTGTAATTGGTCAGGCCCTAGTCTGTGTTTACAATTTGAACGTTCACCAGCTGATTCATTCGGTCTGAAACATCAGTCTTCCTGATTCTTCAAGTTCATCCCATGAAACTGGAATAAAATATAAGCTGAGTTGTTTGTAACCAGGGAAAGGAAATCGTTAAAGATACTTTTTCAGTTTTCAAGACTTTGAACAAAATAACGTATGCTTCTGGAGAACCACTATAGCCCTTGTCTTATGAATATTGTGACTGCACTTCTGAAAGGTTAAAGCTTATCAGACACTCAGCTTTCTGGATAATTTTTCAGCCCTAAGTAATTTCAGCCCACTGAAAGCATTTCTTCATATATCAGCTCTTCCATGTTTACAGTCCACCCACAGATGTACATCTATCTAACAGTGCACAGAACTAAATGAATAGGATTTTAATATTAGCAGGGGGAAGTACTATAAAAACAAACAAGATTATGTTACAGAAATTAAATCAGGTTACGTCTCAGCTACCTAAGTCAGTGGGAGAATGGAGGAATAGACTGTATTAATTACAAAATACAATATTTAGACATGCATCCATGTCTGTAAAAAGGCTGATGCCAACCATTTGCTGAGGATACCAGTGACTGAGCTGACTACTGAGGTTGGAAGGCAAGGTGTATCTTTGAAATATTACATATGTTATCCTTTGCTCTTGGTTTGGGAAGAGGAACTGCTGCCACAGTATTTCTACACTGGAATGTCTTCTTTAGAGCACCTTCAACTCATTTACTACAGTAAGGTTTGTACTGGGCTTTTAGAGCACATCAACAGCATGCCAAGCTGTTTCCACATGAGCTGGAGCTCAGTGCTAGCAAAGAGGAGCTGTGATATGCAGCACAGACAGATTCTCTGAGTGCCCTGTGCTATACATGGGCACTGGGGTGAATTTGCAGAGGAAGGAGAATCCCTAATCCTGAGAATCCTTAACCCTAATTACATCCCAGTCTCCTCAATAAAGCATATCATGTAAATTTTGCAGAACAAAAATGTTATGGACCTCTGGACTTTTGGTGGTAAAGTAAACCTAGATCTGGGAAAAGCAAACTTAAGCAGAGAGGACTTTTTTTCCAGGAATACTCCCTTAAATCATCTTGAAAGCACATTTAGCTGCCTGTAGCATTTCCTTTTGACAAAGGAAAAAGTAATAATCATCTCCAGCTGTGACCCCAGCAATAAACACATTCCTGTCGGCATTCTCAGGCCAGAAAGCCACAGTTTTGCTGCCGGAAACAAAGAATCATTCAGGTGCCAAGCATGAAGGCCTGTTATTTGTACAAAAAGGCTGTGCTTTTATGGGAAATTCACAAATCAGTGTGAAAAGTACATTTGCTTTCAAGCAGTGTGGATCCACTGTTCCCATCAGTCATCATCTTGTTTATGTTGACTTCTTTCCAACCACAGAAGACCTAGAGTTTAAAATGTTACCGTGTTCTTCCAATTCAATTTACCATCTCATGCCTTAGATGGTTCACCTGCTGTGGACCTAATTCTGCTTCCAGTTACACAAGAGTAAATCAGCATGGTAAACTCCCCCCCAACCCTGAGTTACATTGGAAAGGAATGAAAAACCTGTACAAGTTCCCTTTGACACAAGAACTGCACAATAGCACCAAACATCTCAAGATATAAAGAAAGGGATTCCAAGAAACCATGACAATAATAGACTTCTTTTCTTTAACTTCAGCAAAAAGTATGGGTCTACTAAACCCTAAAGGGAACTTAGACATAGGCTTATGGAAATTTATTAGGTACTTCATTATTCATTCATTTAAATTTTAATTAATAATAATAATCATTATTATAATAATGTTATTATGACCTGGAATATCAACTGATTTTAGAGAACTAAGAACTGTCTGAAAAGAACCAAGAATTATCTGAAAGGATAAGATTTATCTGAACATAAGTATAGTGTTGATGTCTGCACTTTGGTTCTTTCAGCTCTTTCAGAATCACTGGAGAGAAGGAAGGATTTGCTGGGTATGATTAACCTCATGTTGAAATAAGTGTCTGAAACAAGTCGAAGGAATCATACACTGACTAGTCTGTTTCTCTGTATTGCCCGTAGCAACAGCTTCAGCTACAGCTCTGTTACAGCTGAGCTATATTCATCAGCAATGCAGATACCTCACTTTCTGTGAGATAGATAATTACAGGGCTAGACTGTGAGGTTATACTCTTGCAAAAGGAAAAATCATTTCATGTTTTGCTGTAAGATTTCTGCAGTCTAACTGTAGGTACTCACATGTGTTGTGTTGCTGTTCACTAGCATTATTCCCTCTTCTTGAAAGTTTTTGTGGGGTGATGGGATGGACATAGTGATCAAACACACAATGAAAATGAGTCAGAAAACTGTTTGCCAAGCCTTGAGTTTCACCCTTCTCTGCTTGCTATGAAAACCATCCTATAAGTTCTTGTTCTTCCCAGTGAACAGTAGTCTTGCTATCCAAAGAAATCTGCATCTCTTTGTGGGACAGAAAATTTACAGTTTCACTGGATTTCTACAGAAGAAGTCTGTCAAGGAATGAATTATGCAGAATTTGCTTTGAACTGCATGCAGCTTCTATATACAGCTCACTTATATCCTGGCATCCAAATCCTATTAGAAAACCCCACATTCAGTACTTTCCATCATTTCTGGTGGGTTGCCTTGGCTTTCGTCTCTTGTTGCTAGGTGTTGAAAGTCCAGATGAGTGCAATTTTTGTTTTCTTTCCTTCATGTTCATGTGATCACTGAAGTTCCCTGCCCTTTGCAGTGCTCTTGACTATAAAGAGGAGCACGCAGCCCTTAAGCATACTGTCAAAAATCATTATATCTGGTGGACTTCTTACTGCAGGAAAGACAGGTTGATTAGAAAAGGAAAAAAAAAACCCAAAACAGATGTTTGGAGTATATTTCAGTAAGATGCTTTTTCCTTAGGATTCAGAGATGTTGTATAATGGAGTGATAAAAGTAGATAACACTGTGTGGGGGTTTTATGCCTTTTGTTTTTGTTTTTTTTTTTTCTATAGCTGTTACTATAGACCTGCAGAGCTGCTCAGCAGTAATTAGAGGCAGCATTTTCTGTGCATTTCTTTGTCTGTCCTGACTGTCTGAAATCTGGCTAGCAAGCAGGATGCATAGCAGAGAAGCCAGGAGCTGACAGGAGTAGCACCTTTCCTTCTTAATACCCTTCTCCACAATCCGTATGCTTGAATTAGTTTCATAGTCACTACCTCCTGTCCACAAGGCACTTGTAGAAAGACTTCTGTGACCTGCTCTGCAGCATTCATTGCTCCATGTTCTACCCCATGGCTTCTGACTGTGCTACAGCCCTTGCTCCACTGGCAAGAAAGGTGACAGAATAAGCAGTGAGATTGAGGGAAGCAGTGTGAAATAGCTTCGCACATCAGAAGATGCTTTGCACTCCTCAGAAGCGGTGATTGTGCTCTCTTGTTGAGTTCAAGTTTATATTGAGTTTTGAGTGCCAAAACCAGTGAAGACCAGTATTAGCATCTCTTTCCCCACATACAGACTGGGAGCATTTTTGTTTGTTGTTTCATAGAAAAGGGGAGCTATAGGACAAGGAGCTGGAGAACTCAACAAGTCCTGAGAATATTCCTTCAGCATCTAAAGCTGCTTTGGTAAAACTGCAGCAGCACTTTCTAAACCCTCATATAAAGCAGCTCTTTTTCTATGCCTTGCTGCCCTAACAAGCTTTTCCCTTCAAGCAGTGAAAGCAAGTTGAAACAACACCTGACTCCATGTTCTGTGCACTTGACAGGGAAGATGACACATTGTCTGTCCTTTCCTACAAACCTGCCTTCCTCCTTCTGTAACCCTGTTCATTGTGTGCAGTTAATTATCTTTTCTGAGATGCCATTTAATTCCAGTGGAGGACAAAAGAGCTGGCTGTAATATTGTGGCACGTCCTCGTAAAGGCAGGCAGAGAAAGTATGTGAGAGATTTCATTTCCTGAATAATCCCAGCTTCATAGTGGGTGACAAATATCTCAGTCAATTCTTGGCTGCCAGCTGATAGGATTATCATAAATAGGCTCTGCAAGGCATCATTTTTATGCACACACACTGGTCCAAATTAAGTGATAATCTTGTTGATACTGGAATTAAATAATAATGTGGGGATATCAGGCACCAATCACTTCAAACAACAACAAATACCAATCTGGTATCTTATTAATCATTAAAATTAGCCCTGTGAAAAACAGCAGATCCTCAACTGGCATTTTTCCACTGAAATAAGTGGCATTAGATTAATTTTCTTCTGTGGGGGATTTCACCAACAATTTTTTTTCTAGTTCTCCCCCCTGTATTATTATTCAATGTTACATTAGAGCTGGCACTGTGTCCAGCCTCTGTAGAGGTAGAGGTGCATCAAAGGTCATCATTATGATGGACTAAATTGTGAACTCAGTTCCTTTTTGAAGTATTTCAGTTCTTTTTTAACATAATTTATTCAAAAGCCAAAGATACTTGGAACAGATAGAGGAGCAAAGCAGAGCATGGTGTTTCGAGGAAAGGCACAGGGCAGCCAGTGCCAGTTATTCCGATTCATGCACCCGTACATCACAGGAAGTGGCAAAATTCTCCTCTGTTGCTCAGTTCAGCTGTGAAGCAGAGGGTAATATTCCACGCCTAGGCCTCCGTTATAAAACAGACCGTTGAAGAGCAAAGGAATTGGTTTAGCTTTTGATTATCATAAATTGGCAAGTCAGCTAAGTTATTGTAGTGGCCCATATGAACAACATGAGCCCGTAGGAAACTTTGGGCCTGGTAACTTTTCCATGCGGATGTTTTGCCTTTTCATAAGTGCTAAGTAAAGGATCTTAGCTTAAAATTATTTCCATGAGTTAAAGTTAAGGTACAGTTCATGACACGTGCTATGTGGCTGACGGTGCTTCTTCTCAGGAACCGTTACTCACCTCATGATAGAATAATTTTAATTGGGTCATTAATTTGAACCTTCAGTGGGTACAGTGTAAGTCAAATTTTCTTTGCCTTGCTCAGGTTCTCAGCCTTACCAAACTGAAAGTAACAATTCTTGCAAGCACAGAAGGGATTTTTTTTTTTTTTTTCTCATTTTGATTCAATGGAAAATGGAGCTTCTCTTCTCTAGACACCCAAGGACTGTCTGCTTCAACTCATGTCAGACTCTTAAGTCGAACCAGCTCAGCTTTGTGAGCCAAAAGGACACATGCTGCTCCTCCAGGCCAACCTCTGTAACAGCACAAAATTCCCTCCAGTGACTCATTTTCCTTAGCCAGTAATTCCTCTCAGGCTGGTCTTGTTTCAGTGACACTCACAATGAAGATTTTACTGAAAATCCCCGTCTCCCCGCTTTACAGTACGCTCTCCTCTCTGGTTTGGTTTGTCTAGCTTTAATTTCTTCTTAGTTTCTTCTGTTTTCCCATTCTTTGCCAAATTCTAAGCATGCCAGGGTCAGAAATTGTGTCTTCTATAGGTACTTAGATATTGGACATAAAGGGATAAACTCATTTCATTACTTAGCTCCTTTCCTTTTAGTGCTTTAAAAAGTTATTAATATACAAAATTTTATGATGCAGATCACTGGGGGTTTTTTTCATTATCATTTTATGCTATAATAAGCTACAAAAATCTTTCAGTTAATTCAGAACACCCATGAATTAGTATTCCCAGCCCACTCTGTTTTATTTGGTGTTCTGACTAGGTAGACTATTGAGTCCACTCTGAAATCAATTATGCAAATTACTTAATGATTTCAGAAGTAAAAGGGAATGGCCTTGTGCATATGTATCATAACGATAGGGTGCAGCAGAAGGTGTCACCCATACTGTGTGTCCTTTCACACTGATACTTGAAGTTACAAGCTCAGCTGCCCAAAGTATAAAGCTTAACTGAAGTGATGTTGTGACTGGGCTAATTACCCCGGTTTCTCTGTGGAGCTAATTAGCTTGGGTGCTGTGGTGGCAGAGCTATCATATACATGGTTCTGGCTCTGTGTTATTTTCCTCCAGCTTAGTGATCACTATAGCTTTCTTTCATCAATGGTATACACACACACCTAAACATGAAGACTACTGCATAACAAAAGACCCTGGATAGGTGTTAAAAAAGACATTAATTAGGGTATCAGGGATTACTCACTCTTCCTTTCTCAATGTACAAGGAAAACTTTCTACGTCAAGATCTCAGAAATGTCAATACAGTCCCATGTCTATATCAGTGACAAAACCAGACTCTATCAGAAAAAAAACAAGTCAGGTAACCATAAAGAAAAGAGCTAGCAAAAATTCTGAGAAGTGAGGCTCTCCACATCAGTTTTGAATTTGGATCATTAATTGCAGTCATGGCTAATTACCTGATGACCATCACTAGCAGTTAACAGGATGTGTTTTCATCAGTTCTCTACCCCCACACAGCAGAAGGACAAAAGAGAGGGAGAGGAGTTTTTGGAAGAGCACTGGAAGGGTAATGGTATCATACTCCTAGAAGATCTTCATTTCATTAGAAGAAAGGGGAGGAAATTCTCAAGGGACAACTTTACTTCAGACAGATAATCTTCCTTGGTATCTTCTACAGTCAAGTAAGAGGAATATTTTTTTTCTCCCCAAGAAAACTGAAACAGCTGAAATAAGCTCCTGCTTTAATCATGTTCTAGAAAGCCTATCTGTCTTTGTTGACTACATTATGAAGCTGAAGAACCCCAAATTTCTGTGCTAAATATCTTCCCTGCCAAAACAAAATGGTATGAGGGTATCTGATACAGATATCGTTGGGAACAGCAATCATGCCCACTGCATCACTACCCAAGGCCCTGGCTGGATGAGGGTGGTAAATTCTGGAGCTCTACCATGCAGCTGTCATGGGACTTGGACTTACCCACTTCACAATCCTGACACGGTACAACATAGTTATCTGTTGATGAATAAGTGCAGTTTGTTTCCAGCCTAAGGAGGAAGGCATGTAGATTCTCTTAAGTCACTATGGAAGACTCTGAACCCTGCCTCTAAACCCAGACTCAGGAGAAGGATGAGGATAAGAGGATGGATTAAATGATAGGAGAGCTAAGTAAAAGAACCTTGGCTTGTGAGGAAGACCCCAGTTCTCCAAGCATCCAGAATACCAGCAACCGGCATTGCAAGCTTCAAAACTTCAGGTGATACGAACGATGTCTTTGTCCAAAGAAGCATTGCAAACCACCTGGCATTCCTGTGTCACTCAGAAGTGGCAGCATCTGTGACAAATTCAGTTTAACACCTCCAGTGCTTCGTGTTTTCAAGGCTCACGATTCTGTTGAAGGGTGTGTTTGTCTGGCAAACAGCAATGATCTGCCTTGAACATGTTTGGTTTTGAGAAACTACCAATGTCATACTGACGCTGGATTTAAAGAAGTCCCCTGATAAGGTTTGGATTCACAAGGTCATGGTTTCCTTGGAGCACTTTACACTTGGATAAAAACACACCTCCCATAGAAATAAAGTGCAAAATACGTGAACTAGTTGGGATTGCCATGTCTATATAAGAGTTTCTTTCTCAGTGGATGCTCTTTTGAGTAGATACTGACAGCAAGACAACTCTTAACTGATGTTTGGACAGGAACACGGAATGATTTGCTCAGTGACTTACTGGAATGACTCATGTCCGACAGGAAACAAGGCAGTGATAAAGGCAGATGAGGCTGTGGGAGGCAACAGGCTAGAAGCTCATTATAAACATCATTCTTTTACCCACTCTCAGGAGGCATAACAGAACTCAAGCTTTTGCAATCAGTTTACAGTGAAGGACAGAGATGAATTAGGGCAAGGCATGCTTTCAAGAAATGTCCCCTTCTCTAGGTAGAAAAGCTGGAGAGCAATTTCTTAATGAATCTTAACTTGGAGCAACCCAGTCCTTCTCTACATCTGGCACATTCTGGTAACTGCAGAAGGAATTAGTTGATTGCCCCTTCATCTACTTATGTGGGGTGGCTGGTGTTCCATTAAGTGTCAGTGCTAACATGACATGGTTAAGAGAGATGAAAGATAGACAAGCTATTAACAAGGACAGGAACACTCCAGATACATGGCTGGAAAGGATCCCAACAGTCCTTGTATTTAGTTCCCTGCCTTTTGCATAGATGAAGACTTGTGGTGGGTTGACCTTGGCTGGGTGTTGGGTACCCACTAAGCCACTCTATCACTCTCCTCTTCAGCAGGACATGGGGAGGAGAAGATAGAAGATGGAACAAGCCTCACAGTTTTCTCCATCTAGGGGTGGAGATTGTATCGGGTCTGTCTGAGACGTAATTCATTTTCCCCACAGCAGCACTCATAGTGCTGTGCTTTGTAGTGGTGCCTAGAAAGGTGTTGATACCACACTAGTGTTTTGGTGAATGCTGAGCAGTGCTCCCACAGAATCAAGGCAGTCTCTCCAACATCCCCCCCTCACCCAGAGGCTGGGGGATGGAGAAGGTCTTGGGAGGGGACATAGCCAGGACAGCTGACCCAGACTGACCAAAGGGATAGTCCGTACCATGTCAGCTCAGCAATTCAAGCTGACAGAAAGGAAAAAGGAGGCAGAGGAGCGTTCGTTATTACATTTGTCTTCTGGAACAACCACTACATGTACTGAAGCCCTGCTTCCCAGGAAGTGGCTGGACATCACCTGCTGTTGGGAAGTAGAGAATAAATCTTATGTTTTCCTTTTCTTCCACACACAGCCTTTGCTTTTGCATTATGAAATTGCCTTTATCTTTACCCGCAAAGTCTTTTCTATCTTATTTCCCCCACTACCAACCTGCTGAGGAGTGGAGTGATACAGTGGTTTGGTGGGCATTTGGTGTCTAACTGAGGTCAACCCACCACAAGACTCCTCTGAGGTTTTGCTTAGGTTTTATTTCCTCTGTGCTAAACCACAACTCCATCCATCTTTTCTCTGATTACCGAGGGCACGACTCACGCTACTGGTTACTTAGATAATCAATGACAAAAACCACTTATAGGATATAGATTCACATAACACATTTTGTGCACCTCCTTTGAGTTTAGATCAGTAATTAAAAACTAGATCCAAACTGCTTGACCATGAGTGGATGAGGTCTACTTTTGCTGGAAAAAACCCCAACTTCTACATCATATCAAATAAATCATATCTGTGTTCCTCTCAATTCTGTCTTCATTCCATTGCAAGTTAGGGATTACCTGGGTGGGGATACAAGAAAGATCTACAGCTCTGAATAACCAGTTAAACTGAGTCACATCCTATTCATCTGCCATACCTGTTGTAAAACACATCTAGAAAATTTCAGTGGTGTCTGTATTACTGATGGCATATTTTAATAATCATGGTCTGTTTTCTTTGAAAGACAGTTTCCTACAGAAAAAAAAAAAAAACAAGCCAGTTCAGAAGTTAAAAATAATTAGAAGAAACCTTAATAGATAATTTGGTCTTTTTTGTGAGAGCTCAGCACTTCTGACTATGATAGGCAGTCTGTTGATGTATGCTGGATGTATGCTCCAAAACCAGCAGCAAAATCTACGTAGGAAATTCTTCAGAAGTACTCATCAGGCAGCCATCGCTACCCAGTTACGCTGATGGTTCAAAAGAAGTGTGAGCTGGGAAAGGAGGACTGCACTTTAAGATGGGGCTTCCAGGAGGTCTGAATTGGAGGACATTTTCAGGCAGTCTGCAGTGAAACAGCAGTGGAAGAATTGTAGAGGTACGGTCATATTTCAGGCAGGGCTGTTGCATGGAGTTTTTACCAGATAATCAAAAACTAAACCCTTTCCTTAGATGCTTAGATTGTGCTTCCTGATGAAATGCGGCTGTCACGTGTAGTGGGGATTTCAGGCATAACAATAACTGTGTTGGTGGTTACACTTGATAGAGGCTCTGATAGGACCTGTTGAAAACAGGAGTTAGAAAAGAAATAATAGACAAATACGCCAGAATTTTGCTGCCTTTAGCTTTCCAAAACTTGTCTGACTAGTCTAAAGTGGGCTCTCAGGTACCCTCAATCATCTGTGAAGAGAGACAGATGCTTACAGAGAGTGATTCATCCTATCTGAAAACAGTATTTAAGATATCTGAAAAAAAAAAAAAGCCTTCTAGAGGTACCTAGATGTCCCTTTCTCTCTCCACTGACTATAAAAAGAACCTTGTGAATTCAATGAGAGTACGTATTTAAATTTTGAACAGCTATCATTAGATTTCAAATGGTGTCTGGAGTTTATCTTCAAGCCTGAGCAGAGCTGTGATTCAAGGGCTCAGAAATATTTCAAGTTGTTCTAGTGACAAGTATTTGATCAGAGCAGGTTGGAAATTTTCCAAGTGGATTTTTCTCCTCTTGAGAAAATGCTGATGGATAAGAATGAAAATGAAGAAAAGAAAAGAAAAGAAAAGAAAAGAAAAGAAAAGAAAAGAAAAGAAAAGAAAAGAAAGGGTTTTTTAATAAGGGCAGTGTATAAATACAGAATAGATAGTCTCAGTCTAATCTTGACATGCAGTTTAACAGTTTTCATATGCAGAACACCACAAGGTTTGGCTGTGATGCTCTGTTGCCTCTCTACATACATACTGCTACATATACTTTCAAAGGTGTAACAACATCAGTCTAGACCCTAATGCAAGGAAAAAAATATGAATTGCCTTCAGCTAGATATGAGAGTTCTCATTTGTCTTCTTCGTAGACTCATACCTGAGAACCTCTGTCTTGTGGTGCTTCAAAGTAGTTCCTCTAATACAGCACTCACTGTCTGTGTTTCCGTCTCCTTTATAGAGTGATTAAACCTCCATGGATTCCTCTGTGAGTGGTATTTCACTGTTTAAATGCATATTTAAACCAGCCAGCCCAGGCTGCCTGCAAAATTGAGTGATTAAATCAATATAATCAGTGTGTACGGTGTTAATGAGATCAAGACAAAACAGATGGATCCTTGCTTGAAGTCCTGAGCCACACAGTAGACATAGAAAGCTATGTGAGATGACTCCCATCCTCTTCACACACCTACTTTGGACTCGGAGTGAGAGCAGATTTTCCCAGTGCAGCACAGTAACACCTTTCCATTCCTCAGGACAATGCAGCGTCAGAAGTGTATGCCTTAGAAATTGTGACCAGTGCAACAGCAGTAAGAACCTTCTTAAAACACAGACAATGTTTCCATAATTTTAAGGAAAAGGATATTTGGAAAACAAACAGCATGCAAATATTTGTTCTTTTTATATTTTCCTTGGTTCTAGGGCACCTGCCTTATGAACTGTAGTTTAACCTCTCAAAATACCTCTGATGAATCAATTACATTTCTTTTAGGAGTCTGAGATTCTCCTGAGGGCTTGGAATTACAACTCCCCCACCCCACACAGGGAAGATGCAAAAGAGAAACTGAAGGTTTCACACTTTCAACTGATCTCATGGTATCATCTACTCCACAAATATAAGCGTAGTAACCTAAAAGTAATCATACTACAGAAAGGTAGTATGGAGCCAGAGACTTTGGAGAAAGCTGGGCATGTTCAGTCAAAGAGAACATCTTCACTTTTTTCTGATAGAATATCCATGAAGAAATCTTTGTCTGGTTTTGGAAAAAAAAACAAACCCTTCTCTTTTATTATTTCCCAGGCTCTATAAGGAGGCACAAATGTTTAGCCTTTTGTAATCTGCAATTTTAGAGCATTATCTGCCTGAACAATTTAAGAGAAAAGGCTATTTTTATCAAGCAGTTGTCAAAAGAATATATCAGCCATACATAGTGCATGTTTATTACTGAGATGAACAAGATTCAAACATTTCTGGTGAAAGCACTTTAAATAGCTTGTTTGAGAATGGCAGTTGCTTACTGGCTGACGCAAATCAACAAAGAAAAGAAAAGATCTGTTCATGCAATAGAGGGGGAGTGAAAATACATGTTTTTCATCATCACATGGCTGGATAAAGGATAGCATGGCATAGATAGCACAAAATAGCATAATAGTACCCTGACTTTTACCCTAATATTAAATCTTCCTGGAGCCTTGTCTTCTGTAGGCTGAACACCCCCAGTTCCCTCAGCCTGGCCTCACAGCTGAGGGGTTCCAGCCCTCGGGTCATCTTTGTGGCCTCCTCTGGAGATGCTCCAACAGGACCCTGTCTCTCCTGTGCTGAGGACTCCAGAGCTGGACCCAGCACTGCAGGGAGTGGTCTCCCCAGAGCAGAGCAGTGAGGTAGAATCATCTCCCTCAACCTGCTGGCCGTGCTTCTTCTGATGCAGCCCAGTTGGGCTTCTTGCCTGGGAGCACACATTGCCGGTTCATGTGCATGTTGCCACCTCATAATTGCCCTCCATGTTTACATTTAAGTAAATCCTATTTTCAGTTGGCACCTAAGGGTTAAAGATTGAAATACCCCTAAAGGTTTGGGGTTTAGGACATGATTCGGGAGCACAAACATAGGCATATGGTGCAGCTTGAGATGCCAGTCTTTTATTGAGTGGACTTCATTAACTCCTGGCATCATTTCACTGAAGCGACACAAATAATGTGCCCTTATGTGCAGATGATGTTATCTAACGTGAAAGATTCATGATGACCAGAGGCTTGATGAGATTGTCTGTCTTTGATTCAGTAGTAACAGATGGTCTCTTAAACCTTTGGGGTTTTTTTCAGCTGGGGGGAAAAAAGGGCCAAACAGGACTAACAATTTTAGCACTGTTGCTTTTACAAATAAACAAGAAAAATAAATTTTAAAAAAGCCTTTATGGAGCTCTCTTAACTCCATCAAACAAGACCAATATCTCTCTTATGAGGAAAGGCTGAGGGAGTTGGGTTTTTGAGTCTGGAGAAGACTGAGGGGGGGACCTCTTAGGAGGGTAGAACCAGTCTCTTTTCAGTGGTGCCCAGTGACAAGACAAGAGGTAATGGGAACAAACTTGAACATAGGAAGTTTCATCTAAACATGAGGAGGACCTTCTGTACTTTGAGGGTGATGGAGCCTGGACCAGGCTGCCCAGAGAGGTGGTGGAGTCTCCATCTCTGGAGACATTCAGAACCTGCCTGGATGCGTTCATGTGTGACCTTCTTTAGGTGATCCTGCCTTGGCAGAGAGGTTGGACTAGATGATCTCCAGACATCCTTTCCAGCCCCTATCATTCTGTGATTCTGTGAACGCTGACTGAAATTTGACAGTAAATACTTAGATTATTTTCTTTGACTAAGAAAGTCCATGTGATTTGATAGCTCAGTGTATGCTCAGCTACTCAAAACCACTTTTTCTTATTCCCCTACCCCCCATTATTTCAGTATTTTATCTGAGGAACTATGCCAGCCCCTAAGAGAGCTGCTGTTGGTTTTTCAGAACTCCTTTGGGCACCATCGATGACCTTGCTATTGTTATTCCCATGTTCATCACATTTGGCTCAAATAAAGCTGTGCAATCTACATCTGTGTGTAAATTATGCAGTGCATCTTTATTGCTTCGTAAGGCTAATGTGACAACATCAGTTGGTATAGATTAGGTGAATCTGGTCTGTTTGGAAGCTGCATTAGAAACAATAATTCAATGGTAAACTGCCACAAGACTTTTACAACTCTTCACACTCCATCCGTAGCACGGGCAACAAATGCAAAACTTTTCTGTAATTAAAGGTATCGGGAAAATTTGGATATGCAAAATATAATTAACTCCATGGAATTTAGCCAAGAAACCAGGCTAATTACTCTATTTTAAGATACCATGGAGACTCAAAATGCAAATCATGGCTAAATAACATGGAGTGATAACAGAAGAAAAGACTTACAAAAAGTTCAGTGGCGTTTAATGGCCAAGTCCTGGGATCCCATCCCATGTGAAGATCATTGCATTCCAGCTCCATTGTGAGCTTTCACTTTTCATACTTTCACTTGGGTGCAACCTCAGC
Organism: Todiramphus chloris collaris; assembly: GCA_025345505.1. Lineage (NCBI taxonomy): Eukaryota > Metazoa > Chordata > Aves > Coraciiformes > Alcedinidae > Todiramphus > Todiramphus chloris. The sequence goes on along the minus strand of JANVCC010000153.1, from coordinate 209,837 downwards.
AAGCTTGCTGATGATGCAGAACAGGGAGAAGTGGCTGACACAATTTTCAGCAAGACCTGGACAGTCTGGATAATTGCGTGGAAGGGAACCTAATGGAGTTCAGCAAGGAGAAGTGTAGAGTCCTGCACCTGGGGTGGAATAACCCCAGTAGAGGTTCCAGGCTGACCTGCTAGAAAGCAGCTCTGTGGAGAAGGACCTGGGAGTCCTTTTCTTCTGGAAGATCATTAACTGTTTGTTGTGAGTGCAGGCATATCTTAGTAATAGCTTTTACAAATCCAATGATACATTTCAGAAGAGAAAGCTTTTCTCTTAACTGTGATAACTCCTGTTCACAACTTCAGTGAAGAAGTGAAGGTGGTGTTAAAAATTATAATCAATGACTCAAGGGAGAGCTACAAATTACTTTGCCAAATTACAGGAAAGTGGCAATTCACAAACCTTCTATATAACAGACACATGAAGAGGCAATATGGAATAAAACAGAAGGATGATGGTTGACTATCAATTTAGCAAAGACATCCCACCAAACAGAAAATATCAGAAATATATCATGGGAAGACAAGACCTTTATAACTGTTGAAAAAAAGAAGACTGCTGGAATTTGGCAGGACAGCCAATCGTCCAAACAGATCCCTGAGATTCAAGACATTGTCATTGTAGAACACGGAAAATATTTACAGACATACGTAAATATCTGCTGAAGATGTACATCTGCTGAGCACGTTGCAAGTAGGAAGTTTTGAGATGAGAACAGAGGCTACCAAAGCTAGGAAGTGTTTATTCTTGATGAACTTCCTACAGTTCAGGTGTACGGTGTTACTCTAACCAAAGCATGAGCTAGAAGGCTTCTTAATTGTTTCTTTTTCAAAACCTGGTATGTACCTTGTTGCACACCTCCACTTGTTATATCTCTTGACCTCTGTTCAGGATCTGGATGCATTACATTATATATTCTTTGGCCCAGATACCCAGTTTCTAGAAGACTTCAGGGCTGGGGTACTGTGCCACAGTTGCAGACCAAGAATACACAGATCAATAGTTTTTTCATACTTTTTTCCCCATCGGGCAGTAGCCCACATTAAGAGCTACCAAGTTATCCCTTGAAACTCAGTGTAAGGAGTGCCTGACAGTCTTCTGCTACCCTAGTCGTGTCCTGGGGTGCTGCATACTGCCACAGTGCAGTTGTACCAGTCTCACCATTATCATTATCATTATCATCTCGGGAGTGAAATGCTTATGTCCCTCCAGACAGCCTGAAGGCATTCTTAAGACAACTGTCTTTTAGATAAGAGAAAAATCAGATTATTTCAAGTCTGAATGCAAAGCTTCAAGAAACAGTTTTGAGGCAGAGGAACATAAATAAAAGATCGTTAAAGCTCATAAAACCCTGCGTACATAAAAATTCATAAATTAAGCAATGGGCTTGTTTTCATCCCAGAGGATCAGTCTCTTTTTTCATTCAGAGGAAAAAAAGGCTGTCAGAAAGTTTATTCAGCTCTCCTAACTGACATCCAGTCTTCAAGCAATACCCTCACCCTAGCTACTGCTTCTGTTGAATAAATCATGATCTGTGGACATGGCTGTCCTCACACACCCATTTATACAAATACCCAGTATCCTCAGAATTCCTGGTCATATTGCAAACCTCTGGCAGACTTCTTAATTTTATTCTGCTTATAACTCTCTAAATGTCTCTGAGAAAACTCCAGACTTCTAGACCGTGTCTGTAACTGTAAATCAAACACCCGGGGTGCTGACCAAGGCAATCATCGATCTGTAAGTGTAACCCCTCTCTCTGACATAGTTTTTGTATATTCTAAAGCAAGTCCCAAAAGTTAACACAAGCAAGGGGACATTCCCAGTAAGCAGTATGGATACTTGATCCCATTTTGAAAGCTAGGAGACTTTCCCAGTACAGACAGAAGCTGTGCTGTGCCAGCCAGAGTCCAAGTGAGCAAACAGTCTCCAGCCTCCTTCAATTATTAATACAGTTTTAGCCCTGCTGTGGAGCCTCAGAAATGCTGATGTCTTATCACGGGTCTGGATGGAGCCATCAGACAGGGAGGCAGTAAATAAAGGTTGCTACTGCCAAGCATAGCAATTGGCAGTTCTGTCTTTAGCTGTAGAAATCATGTAGCCATGGGATTGATTCTGGATCTCTTGCAGGCTAAGGAGGATCAATCTATGCTTGGAAAAATATGTACATGATGTGTACTAGAAAGTGTGCCTCATATGAACATATGCAGAAGACTCATAGAGAAGGCCTGGTTCTGGATACTTACAGAGGAGGCATGATCCCAGCCAGATCCAGGGAATTGCAGCAGTTTTGGGATGAATGTCCCTCTCTGTCTAGCTCTCAGAAGTCACAGAGCCTGATGCTCTTCCACGTACACAGGAGCATGTTCCGGGCACCACTTGCAAAGCTTGACTGTTTAATTCAGCTCCCAGAGACTGTCAGTTCTGCAGGGCTGGTTCATCAGTCACCGCTGTGACTGTCGCACACAAAAAAAGAAGGCCCAGAATTGTTAATGAAAATAAATGTTCACAATTTGTCGTGTATCGCATATAAAAATAGGAGCCTTTTCAATAGTACAGCACCTCCAGTGCAGTCTCATGGTTCACTGGTGTGGTCACAACTGAAAGGTTTATTTATTCCTAGATGGTGATTTACTGGAGTTTTCATTATTGTCCTCATTCTCTTACCACTAAATTCACTGATGTCATCACTAGCTTCTTGCTCACAAACTGAAAGACCACAAGGCTTTTTAGATCAGCTAGTTTTATTTAACAGTATCCTTTGTTTAGAGACCCCAATAGCACTGTTATTTATGGTTAATTTCACACATTTTGTTTTTAAATAGTTAGTGGAAATCTCTTGGGATTCAGATGACAATAAACTTTTAGTTGTGTTTCCCTGAGGGTGGGATTGAGTTTTACTTAAATGAAGGTGTCAATCTGTTACCATCTCTGTGAATAAATTCTCAGTGCAGTCAACAAAGATCTCAGGCTTAGCACAGTGAGTCTGCTGGCTGGTTGGTCAGATTATGCTGGAAGCTTTACTTGTGGTGTTGGCTGCATCTGCACTGCCTACAGCAAGGGTTTAAACACCTGGATTGCAACAGGACCTGTAGGTTAGACACACAAAGTTAACATTCTTTAACTGGAGCTGAATATTGCTCTAGACCTTGCTTCAGTAGCCCAACAACAGCATCCTGGTGCACCTTGTCACATATATCTGCTAGTAACTGGTATGACAGGGTCCACAGGAGAGCCATGATCTTGGGGAGCAACTGCTGAAGGCCAAGCGGGAAAAGTATGGTGCCTAAAACATCACTAGATGCCTTGTTTTAGCAACTCAGTCCTGTCCTAAAATATATGTCAGGTCCAACCTGTTTCTGGTCACCTAGTCCAGATAGTGAAATATTTGATACTCTACCTTTTCACTCAAGAGGATGGGGAGAGGTTCTTGGTCAATGAACGTTGCTCAAATATGATTTCTTTTTTCTCTTCTCTGTAAATGACTCCGACAGCAGAAAGAATCACTAGGGTTGGAAAAGACCTATAAGACTATCCAGTACAACCATTAAGAAGTTGCTGCCCCGTGCAGTAGAGGTAGTGGGGGTTGCAGATATGCCTGTTTCTGCCTGTAGGTTTAGTCCTAGGTTTTGGTTTATACCATCCAGGAGCTGTTGGTCTTCATATGGTGCACAGAGATGTCTTTTAAGCTGAGATATAGTCCTGCACCCACCTGGTGTTAATATATTTTCTTGCAATGTCCTGTGCATCATGACATACAAAGCACTCAAGCAAACAGAAGCTCACTAACTCCAGACCTGGAAAAAACAAATGGAATTATATAACTATAATATGTCAAACACAAAGTAATATTATTTTGGTATTTACTGTGCTTATTCTGCCCGTGCTACTCTCTGGATGCTGTGTTGCATCCTGGGGATGTGCCACTTTGTCCTGAATGCATCAGAGAGATAAACACTTGGTGAGGGAAACTTGAGTGGCCAAAAGAAATGCAGCTCCTTGCAAGTAGCCCAGTTATGTTCCTCTGCATGCAAACAAGAAATATAGTCCTGGTTTTCAGATTTTTTAATCTTAAGTTATTTTTGTTTGTTATTTTTATATTAAACATACATTGTGAACAAGTTTTTCTTTTAAAGCACCAGAAAATCTAATATTTAACACTTACGTAAGGTTATAAAATATTTCAGAAATATTTTGTGCTCAGTGCAAAGTTTTCTTATACATTCTGCCAAAGGATGGTTCAATATTTGCCTTGCAGATGCCACTGAAATGCATACCAAAAAATAAATAAATCCCCTTGATTCCTGAAACTTTCCTCAGAGAACATACAGCATGAAATGCTGTTTGCTGTCATGCAAAAGCAATAGAGATTGCATATTCCATCACTTTTTGGATATAAACCACCCCTCTTGAATTCCCTCCTCCTCATTCTAGATCTCAAGGGTTTCATTTTTAACATAATTTGAAAAGTTTAAGGGCATAATAAACATTTTTTGTAACATCATTTGAAAAGTTTTAGAGGGTAATAAACAGTTTACAACGTTACATCCTCTCAAATTCTGAGAATGGAATTTCTGACAATACATTCAACCTACAGAATACTACAGCTGAGTATAATATAGGATAAAGGAAAAGAGAAAAATAACAGAAGAGGGGTTTTTTTTTCCTTCACTTTTTGCTCACTGATGCTCAGTATTTAAACTTCTGAGTTGTTTTCCAACAAAAGAGATTTCTAGCTTGGGAGCTGTCAGAAATACTGTCATTTACTCTATGACACCCTAAAAAAATATGATAAATATATAATGTCTGTTTGTTTTCTGAAAAATTCTTTAAGTGAAATACTTGAGTTCATAAATACATTTCTGAGAATTCATGATGAACTTCTTAACAATACATTTTTCCCCTTGTTGTTGAAAGATGACAAGGGGAAACTGGATTACAGAAATTGTCATCAGAGATCAACCAAGCCCCAGATACATTATGTTCATTTACTTGTTTCTTCTCTGATGTCTTCCACTCACATCTCTGCATTACACTAGAATTCAGCTTTGCTGAGGCTTTTGCTACCTTTGCTTATCTATGAATTAGAAAGTCGGCTTTTTCTTATACTTAACATTTTTATTTCTTCTATGTACTTGAAGCTTAGCATTAACTAAAAATCACTTAGCCCTCATATATTGTAATAAATAGGTATTTTTGTCATTTGTTGGGGTTTTTTTAATCATATCTTTAGTACCTATTACACAGTTAAGGATTTTAGTGTCATGGTTTGACCAAAATCTGGTTTTGTCTCTAAAAATTTACCTACCTACTTCTACTCGTCAGCCCTTACATAGTGAAACAATGTACAATGTACATGAAGGATTACTGAGACCAAGATGCAGATGGCCTAACAATCATTAAAAATTATTTGTTTTTATAATGAAGTTAAATCCAGTTGGTGTCTGGTCACAAGCAGTGTTCCCCAGGGCTCAGTACTGGGGCCAGTTCTGTTCAATATCTTTATCAATGATCTGGACAAGGTGATCAAGAACACCCATAGTAATTTTGCAGATGACACCAAGTTGGGCAGGAATATTGATCTGCTTGAGGGTAGGGAACTATCTGGCCAGGCTGGATCGATGGGCCGAGTCCGGTGGTGCGAGGTTCAACACCACCAAGTGTCAGGTCCTGCAGTTGGGTCACAACAACCCCCTCCAACACTCCAGGCTTGCTGAAGAGTGATTGGAAAAGGACCCAGGGGTGTTGGTCAGCGGCCAGCTGAAGATAAGCCAGCATGTGCCCAGGTGGCCAAGAAGAGACCTGGTTTAGTGGTGAGCTTGGCAGTGCTGCATTAACAGTTGGACTCGATGATCTTAAAGGTCTTTTCCAACCTAAATTATTCTCTGATTCTATAAAATAATAAATAGGGCTTTTGTGCTGCTTGCCAGAGGGAAACAGCTATGTAGCCACAGCATGAATTATAACTCTGGAATAGTTTGGTTTTGTCTCAGCTGAAGCACTCATCTCTGTATGGCTGGATGGGAGTCTTGACTGAATAATAATCAACAGTGTAAGGTACTTGCTGTTTTCTGGCAGAAGTGGCTGACACAGAGCAATTAGTGCATTAGCTTCTCCACCAGGGAGATCTGTGTTCAGTGTGCAGTGTAGGACCCAGACTCCCAGCAGATAGTGGAGTCTATTGATCTTGGTGGAGCCAAACTCCACTGCTGAGCGGTGGGGTCGTGATCCCAGGTGAAAGCCTACTTGATGGCTTCCTCCTGCCCTCTCATTCATTCAGGCATGAATTCACCACTGTATCGGATGGAATAAATGGCAAATATTTTAAAGACATTTTGCAATGTCTCCCAAATTTGGAATGTCATTGGCTTGATTTTATTTGTTTGTCACAGTAGCATAACTGAGATCTTTTAAACTTATTTGCTCTTTTGATGATCCCACACGCACGCTCCTAGCTTTGTTTGGACAGAGTTCAACGTCTTTGAAAATGCTGACCAGGAAGGCTAAAGAAGAATAACAATGTGAGCCTGGGACGGGCAGCTCTTAATGCTGCTAGAGCCTGAAAGGCACATCCAGCCATTACTGGGAGAAAGGATGATTGTCATCTGAGGGTAACTGAGCAAAGGAGGAAAACTCAAGGAATCTAAGTCATTTTTCAAGAGAATGTTACTTTAAAAAGATGGTGAGAAATTAGGGTGGAAAAAAATCTTGCTGTTGTATGCACTCTTGCCTCTTAGGATGGATGATAAAAAACCCCACTCTTGGTAATGCAACCTCTAACCTCCACAACATTAAGATTTTAAGCTATTCCTGCTAAGACATTAAAACATAAGTAAATATTTCTTCTGGGCTGAGCCCTATGCTATTCAAATAAAGCTCTGTTTTGGGGGTGGAGCTCCAAACTAACTGGCACATCTCCATGGGAGGCAGATTCTCAAAGAGTCTGAGGTGTATCTTCATCAATAAAATATGCATATTTCACATTTTTAGTTTTTTATTCTGTATTAATAAAAAAATTCCATGACCATGTTTTCCTTGTTTTATGAGGTAATTCCAATGCAGTCAAATCTTTACCCAGCTTTGGGGTGAATTTATGAAGGTTCCTACTGATTACATGACATTATCTTTTATTTCCTAACTTCACTGCAGGAGAGAACACAGATGTTACCATTCCCCACACAGAAAATGGAGCATTTTAAAGCAATAATAATAAAAAATTCTTTCCTCCTAGTGAAGCAGATGCATGATACCCTATATAGTTGCTTCCATATCTGCACTCCGAGTCCCTGAAATAACCTAGTCTAGAGAACATTTAAAAAAAAAAAATAGTTACATTTGGCAAAAGCATTTTTCTAAGTGCTTCTTCAGATAAGATAATCTTAATTAGTACAGAAACATGTTCCATATTTACATTTAAGCTTCCCTGGGGTTTTGTGTTCTGACTCTCCCACTTAATATCTGTATATGGCATGTGTGTGTGGTGGTTCTTACACCCTTTTACTGAGCTAAGGTCAGGTGTTATTCTTATAGAAGTGACTCTGCATGATTGATTTTGTTGCTTAACAAGAAAATCCATTTAAAATAGCTTTTCTAAATCAGATACCTGTTCTAAGTGGTACTGCTGTGTATCCTCACAGGCATGATTTCCCCATTTAAATTCAACCAGCCTGGAGGACCTTTCCCCTTCCTGGAAACTGCTTCTTCAAACAAGGAATCTCAAAAGTGGAAGAAGAAATGGGTAAGTAATTGTGCACCATCAAGCTGTACAGTGAAGTCCACCATGAAAAGAAATGGTTCCAATCATCTTTGCTCTTACCAAGTAGTCTGCAGGCCATAGACATCCCAAAGGGAAAAGAAAAAAAATCAACTGGTAGTAATTTATGTGCAGAAACTACCCTTTGAGGTAAGTGGAGATGACAACAAAACTCATAGACTTCAAACATAGCTGTCTTTCTGCTGCTACGAAAGAGAGAAGCCATTCCTAATTTTCCACCTGTGGGGGCTTAGGATGGATTTACCCCCTGACTTCAAGAAGCTGTTCAAAAGGCATAGCCAAGAGGAGAAGCATGTACCTCAGTCTGCCTTTCCATTGTCTCACTCTGATGCCTCTAACATATTTCTTTAATGAGCACATTTCATCTTGAAGATAGTCCCACGGAAGATTGCAAGAATGACAATACAAATGCCTTTGTTTTTCTCCTATGCACTGGAGCAGGGGCACGAGTGGCAATTAGTTTTTTGTCACTAAGGCAACTACTGGCAGGAAGGGAGAAAGAAAGGGGTTTACACAGCAATTCTATGGCAGCTGTGGAGCAGCTTCTCTAACACACAAATCCTTCCTTTCCCTGGAGCACATGAATGCTTGGTTTACTCTGTGCAAAATGATTTACCCCTGCAATATTAAGAGAGATGATAAGGGCTGTGGGATGTCAAAGAGGTGAAGCTGCTTGCTGCAGTATGGTCTGTGCTCTGTTTCTCAGTCTAGGCATGTGTTTCATGACTAGATCAACATGAATCAGTTTAAAGCCAGGCAAGAAGCCTCTCTCCTACCTCCCCCGCCCACTTCCCCCACATAACACAAACCAGAAGCCATACAATGATGCCAGAATGAGAAAATCAATTACATCTCTGTCTCTTAGGAAGAATCAGAGGCTATAATGCAGATGTTTTTACAGCTGTGAGCACTGCTGATGATTTAATGGTTTAGGATAATTATTCCATAGCATAGTTGTTTTTACAGATGAGGGGGGAAAGGGTTTAGGGGAGGGAAAAGGAGAGTCATAAATGTAAGCAAAAAAAGGATGTGAGCTACCATTAAATGCATTTCTATTTGAAAAGGCATAGCACTTCAAAATAACGTTTAACAGAGACAGATTGGAGAGAGACCTAACACACAGAACACCAGTAATCCCAGCTCTAGCTGAGTCCTCACTGGCTCTGGAGCTGGTGCTGTACCCCATATTTACAGTGCTTTCATTTTTGCATAAAACCTTTGCTTTGCTCAAGGCCAGTGATCAAGAGAGGATCAAGAATAGACTGAGACACAATTCACAGCTTTGTGTTCTCTGCTGGTAAATGTTTCTCCCCTCTAACTGCATTACCTGTGCTGTCAGAGTATCAGTTTTGCTACCATGTCTTTGTTGTAATATCAAGTCTTGACCCTTCTTGCCCCCATTATCGAATAACGAGACAGCAAACAGGTAACTTTGGTGTTTGGGAGTTCAGTGTGTATTATTTCAAGCAAGATCATATTAGAATCCAGCTTAAACAAGAAAAACCCACTCCCAGGAAAGTGACACACAATTCTCTTTCTTTTTCTCTAATATATACATAATATTTAAGACTGACCTTAGTCAGAGTAAAGAACAAAACCAAACAACCCAACAGTTGATCATTCATTATTATGCCCATCAAACCTTAGCAGAAGATATGTTTTTCAAAGGCTAAATAACCAGAGGAGATTACAATGGAATAGTGAAATTCTCTACCTGTAGGATTACTTAAAACACAACCAGGAGTGGGAACTCTGTTAGCTAAACAGAGGTGCCAGGACCAGAAGAAATGTCCCAGGTGATCTCACCTGGACTTCCCATCGCCTCATCAACAAGGAATAGGTCTGCTCTAGGTTCCATATCAGACCTCCAAGCTCACACCTACAAGATGCGTGGGCTGTGGCACCAGCAACATTATTGGGCAGCTGAACTGGATGTCTAAAAGATGGATGCCACCTTGGTCAAAACTGGAAGAATCAGTACTCCCATGCTGATCAGTTAGTCATAGTCATTCTGCATAGCCTCAAAATCCAGGTTTATAGTTTTTCTGAATCTTAAGATCACATAGCTGGATGATTTAATAGATTATACATAAAAATAGTAATTCTTACTACCATTATTGATGCATGGTTAATAATAAAAATAGAATTAGTCTTTCCTCTTGTCCCTACACAGTTATGTCTTGGAATATTTATCTGGTATGATCAGTTTTTTGTTGTTAAATATATCTTTGCACATATACTTACTCACATCCTCAGAATTACTTGGCATGGATATTTTTTTTTGCTAATGATGTCAAACCCAGAGTAACTTCTACTGAAATATATGATCTAATTTTTCATGCCGCTCAGAAAAGTGAAGAGCATTTTAAATCCAAAGAGACTAAAATATGCTGGTAGATTCTATGGGTGAGATTCAGAGGTGTCTGAATAGCCCCAGAGGTTCCTCCTGCATTCAGTGGCATTTGCCAGGTTTAATCCTGCTGAGGTGTGGGATCAGTAAGTCTTAATATTTTTTCACATTACTACTGTAGGGTTTTTTTGGTTTGTTTCTCCATTTGCTAGGCTTTCCTATCCCTGCAGTTGTAAATTCTTTAGCAAATTTCTAATTTAGAAATCTAAGATTCAGAACCAAGCACTGGGAAATGCCCCTGCTTATAAAATGTGCCTGTGAGCCGGAAAATAAACAAGCAAGGAACAAAGCACCCAAAATGATGAACCTGCAGTGATTTAGACTATTACCAAAACCATCTCCATGGAAGAAATTCATGTCCCAGTGTTGCTGATACTGTAGTTTTTCCGAATGTGTGTGAGGAGATGGTTCATGTAAGCACCTTCCAGCATGCCACCTCTGTGCACAAGATTGGTGGCCCAGTTGCTCTTCTCTTCTGCATCTTCTTTTCACTTGTCTGAAAGAGAAGGCAAGAAACCCAAGATGGTTCAAACTGAAGCACAAATGCTCTTTGGCAGCCCTAAGTCATGGAAATATGTGGACCAAGGTGGTCACATCCTGCACAGGCTAGGAGAAGGAAGGTGGATGGTGTAACATTAAATGAGCACTTCAAAGTGTCCCCATGACATAGGCTCCAAGACTACACGGCTCTAAACTCCAGCCCAGTGCTTTATCTACAAATTAGCAATTAACTCTTTAATGTGGCTTCATCACATGAGGCAGGTAGGAATAATTTTCTATGATTCAGAGTTGAGGAAAAAACTTCTCATAGATTCTAAATGTTCACAGCTCCAAAAGGTTTGAGGAGAAATCAAAGTACACATTTCATTCTGTTTCTTATAAACAAAACACCAAGAACTTCCTCTCCGAGCTTCACCACACTTTTGTAGTCACAAGCAGAAAACAAACAAATGAAGAATGAAAGTTGGGAGAGCTGATGGGTCAGCTCCACTGCCACATTAGCTGCTGGTATCAGACCACTGACTTCAGCTGAAGTTTGTTAGAAGAACATTGGATCTCAGACCTTTCTTTGATCTTGGAGAAATTTACTCAGGGCTTTTTCTCATGATAAATTTTAACCAGCTTATCAATGTCGCAGACCTAAGTGATTGTGTTGTTAATACATTCTTAGCAGAACAGAATAATAATTCTTCTGAATCCTTTTATCTGTGGTTAGAGGTTTTTTAGACTTGTTTTGAATAAGTCAACTACAGACTTCCACAGACTCTCCTTTGTTCCTCGAGGAAGAAAAAGCAAATGGTCATCAGATTACTTTAAATATAGAGGGAGTCTTTGTAGGAGCCAATGTTAGAGTCCAAAAGTTTATGTCCTTGGATTGTTTCCTGTGTGAAACAGGGAAATTGGCAGCAGTGATTAGAAGGGTTGCAGCTGGACCTGTTTGAATGATCATGCCCAGATACAGCACATCTGATTTCTGTTGCATTTGATTTCATTCTAGCAAGCTGATGAAATAAGAACAAGCTGCAAACACCTCTTGGCAGATAGCAGCCTACCAGCAGGTTAAAATTCCCTGAAAATGTAAAGCACCTGTTTCATAGGGGAAATGTTTTACATCTTCCCTTCCCTGCTCTTAATCAGTGAAGGAAATACTGTGACAGAGAATAATTAAGTAGAAAAACCAGGTTTCTTGGAAAGGCCTGTAGTTTAAATGTTTGTGTTCCTTCTGCTGTCATCTGTAACCCTTGCAGCTTGAGGAGCGTGCACCAGCCATGCTGCTGCATTGGAGGCAAGGCCCCTTCACAGCCTTGCCAGTGCCTTGTTTCCAAGCACCCGCTCAGCATTTCGGTGAAACGCGTTATTTTGCTGAGGCACAAAGCTATTGCAACACGTTTACTTTAGAAGAAAATGAATCATGCCCCGAATAGTGACTCTGTGGACTTGATGTGCCTCAGCTGTCAGGGAGTGTAGGCTGACTGGGTGATGGAATGGCCATGTTTAGTCACTGTTGCTTTTGGAGAGATGACGTTAACTGCTGGGTTGGACCCTGAGCTGCCAAACAACGACAGCAACATAAGACTGCAGAAGACTGAAGAGTAGACTGAGGACTTGGATGTCAAGGGTGGAGGCTGCTGAGTAATATTTGCTTCCAGTGTTTCCCACTGCTGTTACTTGACATGATCATCTTGAAGGAAAGAGAGGGAGCCTTACAGATGGAAAGGAGGTGGATGCTGGAGGTGGATACGGGCAGACTTGTTGAATATTTTGAGAAACTAAAAAAATGGCCTCTGCAAAACCCCTGCAACTACCCAGGAATGCCCTGTGCTCCTGTAATAAAGTAGATAGCATTTGTGAACAGGGTAATTAAACACGTGGATTGTCATCGCTGAACTTAAGATAAAATATGTGACAATGAGACAGTAATTTCCTTAAATTTCATGTGGAGTTTTTAGTATTCTCTGAAAGAATTTCTGTGTTCAGTTTAAACAAGGGTTTATAAATAACTCATGTTTAGATCTGGATTTTGCAGCAGGGTAGGAATACGCTACAGTGATTTAAGTTAGAAAGCAATGAACCTGAAAGCATTTCAGTGGACTTAACAGTGGGTTAAATTTAAGGGAATTGTGAGTATCCACACACTCATCCCTTCTCCAAGTCAACACGAAAAAGTAAAGGAGTGGCAAAAATTCCCTGTTTTGTTGAGAGAGGGAAATCTGCCATGGAGTTTTGTTGTGAAGGCTGTATCCCATAATGTCAGGCAAGCACTAATTTTAACAAAAGAATCCTTTCAACTGAATTTGGTTTTATTTCCCTAAGACAGACTATGATCCAAGAAGGAATCCGTCTGTCAGGGTTAGGAAATGGACAGCAGGAATTCGAATGGGTTTGAAAAGAAAGTGGACATACTTACTCACAGGAATTTTCCAGTGCTCAGCAGCCCACTGACACTGTCTCTGCACAGACATTTACCTCCTCCATCTGTCGTGCCCAGGAACTACAGCCTCAAGATCCTAGGCGTTATTCTTGTTCTTTTCTCCTTTTTTTCTCATGCTTGTAAGTCCTTGTTTCTTTTCTGAAATCATAGTTTCCTTTTTCAGGGACAGGGAAGAATTTGGCTTTGAATTTGGCCTGTTTCATCTCTTTTCCTGTGATAAGACTTGGCCAACTGGTCAGGATGAGCACTCCTGTGGTTGTGTGATCTTTCTAAGCTGTTTTGGGGGGGAAAAAAAACACAACAAAAGAATGACAAAAACCCAGTAAACAGTCTTTTCCCTGCAAATAGGGATAAGGGTACTTTTCCCTCAGTGCACAAACATAAATTGCTCCCAGATTTTGGTGAACTTGCAAACCAGATGCCTTCTTTTTCTCTGCACTGTGAGCAGGACTGGCGGTGGCAGCATCAGAGACTCACTAGCAAGCATGTAGTGAACACAGGCTGAAGTCAGTGGCTGAACTGGAAAGGTGTGCTGCAATTCTGCCTGCAGGCTGGTGCACCTTGAGCCAGGAGGCAAATGAACTGCCAGTTAGGACAGCAGGGCTGGGAGAGCTGTCAAGTTCAACACTGCATTTGGATTAAAAGGGGAGGTCTGGGGAGCTTTAACATTTCTGAATCAACAGACACTGATAAGGCTGCTGTAGAGTTGCACTTACTTGGCTAGCTTGTCAGGGATATAATTCCTACTGGCATTTTAAAATCTTTCTTTGAAAAATGACTTCTGCTACATCTCCGGAGTGGCCAGTCCAGGAATGCCATATAAGACACCACTGAAGCACAACATCTACCTGAGGAGTTACAACATGACAGATGTATGATGTGGCCATGAACAACGCAGTGTGAAATAAAAGTGTAAAGAACAGCTTCTCTTTGAGCACTGGATCTAAAGCAGGCAGGAGATAGGGTAATGGGCACAGATTGATTAGTGAAAATTCAACCTTCGTTACTGTGAGGGTGAGCAAATGCTGGAAGAGGTTGCCCAGGGAGATGGTGGAATTTCCAGCCTTACAGATATGTGAAACCATGTTAGAAACAGCCCTGGGCAACTCCTAGGTGATTCTGCTTTGATTGGCATGGTTGGATTTAAGACCTCCAGAGATCCTTTCCAACCTGAACTATCTTGTGATACTGTTCTATTTAATAAAGATGTATCTGCAGCCACAGAAGGCCAACAGGTATATTCATAGAATTATGAAGGCATCAAAATGATGTCATTTAGGAGTGAGATTAGAAGGATGCACAACTCATTTTTAACTATAAGGTTGTCCTCACAGCTGCTATATTTCATTCTGACACATCCCATGTCTTGATCAAGCTATCTGAAAATTGTCTGCAGCAATGTGCAGAAAAGCCCATGATTCATAGCAGCGTTGTTTATGGACAGAAGCCACAGTGGTGCTAGCTGACTTGCAAAAGCTTTACAAGCACAGACAGGATTTTTTACTGTATGCTATCAGAAATTAACTTTTAGCTCCACCTTTTTTCAGCATTACCCTGTAGCCCTTCTGAACCAAAGAGCTAACAATCTGTTTCTCTTATATGGAGTGAAAAAGATTCTGTCAACCTGACAAATGAAAATTCACTGAAAAGTCAAAAATTATATTAATTCTACTATGACAACAAATGCAATTGGTGTTGATTTCCTGTATTTGTACCTACCTTTTGTTTTCTTTAAAAGCTTGTTTATAGGAAGAAATTGCATTTATTTTTTTGGAAAAACAATCAAACAAACATTTTAATGCTGTTAAATATAAAAAGATAATTTAACAATGCACTGCATTAAATACATTATGACATTTTTCAGTACCAGAGTGTTGTAACTGTCAGATATGGATGGTTTGGGAAATGATGTCTAAGAAATTACTGCAAGGTTTTATAGAATTATTGTAGTGCTATGTTAAACGTGCCAAGAAAAGCCTACTCACAAACACTGTCAGATTTGAACAATGATCCAGTAATAATGTCTCCATAAAATATTTTCATGTGATTAGGGTTAAGTGCATGAAAGAGAAATGAGATATGATGGGAAGCTGTACCTCGAGGTGCTTTCTTGACTCCCACCATCTTCTATTTGCATAGGCTTTAAAAAACAGGCACTGCTTTTGGAAACCCACTTTGTGTTACACACGTCTCGAGATACTTTCAAGTATTGGAAATCATGCAGCTTTTAAAATCCGGTCTTTATAAGTGAGTTCCGGTTCTACAGCCAAACACTGCAATGCCTAGAATGTCTTTGGGATGTAGGGGTTGGGATTCTTCAGCAGTTGTCATCTCTTTTTGATGGAAGGGAATTAGTAGCAGGTTTGTAGTATGGATAACAAAGAAATATATCTCTACTGTAGCACCTTCTCTCGTGGCTTCATTCCCAATGAAATTTTCAAATACATGTCCATCTATTTACCCCAAGTGAAAGGTAGATGGATTTAGTGTGAATCATTTGACAGTTTACCAGAGCAGAGTCACCTCTGGAAGTATTTGAGTGGCTTCATCTTTCCCAGATGTGAGCCCATTTGTCACTCTAATCCTCCATTTCCATTGAGCTGGCAGCTCAAAAGACAAGCCTGATCATTTCAAGTCAGTGTAACTGACTGACAAGCTTTCCACTATATTTCCAAGCACTGTGATCCCTCTTGGAGGACCAGTCCTTTATTTGGAGGGTAACTAGTGTAAGAACTACATAGTTAGGGTGAACTACTTATCATCTAAATAAGATGTCCATGTTTATCAATGAAAAATTAAATATCTTGGGAAGTGTTTCTCACATTCCTGTTCTGTCCACCTCTCAATGATTCATCTGCTCACCTTTCTAATATGATAATTTTACACACAGTATTACAGACCTTTGAATGTCAGTTACCCCACAAGATGAATGGGGAAACCAATTAAGAGAATTCACATTCCAGTCAGGTGTTCTCCTCTCTCTTTTTGGTCGCTTGTTTGCCTAGTGGTGATTAAGGTTGCAGTTCCACTCATTAGTGAAGTGTATTAAGTGGTAATATCAATATCTGACGACGGCACTGCAGTAGGACTGACTGTTCCACAAATCTATAAAAACATGCCAAACAAAGCTTTCTGAACATTGTGTCTCCAGGCATGGTGGAAGTGTTTACTCCCTGCTTCCTCGCCTGGCTCGTGATCAATGTAAGGGATATAACAAGAGAGTGTCTGTTAAGCACAGTAGCAGTATGCTGTGTGTTTTCAAGTAAAACTGCCTTACACTCAGAGGTGCCAGGATAGGTTTCCTTGGCTGGGCAGGGAAAAAAAAAGATAGAAAATTCTAAAGAAAACAACCATCACACTTCCCCTACATGAATTGCTTCATGAACCATCACGGACAAATTCTCAGGGGTCAGGTTCTGATGAATACTTAAAGAAGTCTTGTACTCTCAGAAATTACACTCATGATCTTGTTGTAACACTGAGGTATCAGCCCGAGGCATTTTCCACTTCGAGGGCCTGCTGTGACAGATGCTGTATGGAGAAGTAGAGTGACTGCCCTTACCATAAAGACCTTCTAAGACTCAACGGATAATGAAATAAAGAGACCTTGGATATGGATGGCACTGAGGGAAATCAGTAGAAGAGAGCTTACTCTCCACTACTAAGTACAAAATCAGTGGGATATTTTAGCCCAGGAGAGGAAGATGAAATTCCTTTTTAAAAACAGCTTGAAAAAATAATCACAACTTAACCATTAACAAACTTATTACCAGAGAGCTGTGTGATGGAGAAGTCTTACTGAAAAAGAAGTCTGTGTGTGCCTGCTTTATGTGTGGGCAGGGGATGACTTGGGTTTATGAAGAAATATGGGATATGCAATCATGTTGTTTGTTGTGTATATTTTAATCTATTTGCACTGAATAATGGCCAATTTCAGACAAATTCAACAAAGTATCAGAATCTCAAAGACTTTACATTCCAACAGGAAAAAGATCTGCATGACATGAAGTGAAGCAATTGCAGACAGCCCTAGTGTCATTTATTTCATGTCAGTAGTGAAGAGCTGAGACGATCTGTATGGGTTCCTGGCCAACTGGTACTGTCATCTCTTGCCCTTCTGCTCAAAAAGATCAGTAGGTGATGCTTGAGAGTCAGTGGTGTCATGAGGGGAGTGAGGGAGGTTGGAGAGACAGAAGACATGGAAAGGTATTGCTCTGGAGATGAAGGACATGAAAGAGGGCATTATAATAGATGTGAAAAGGTAGAGAGAACTCTTAAGAGGAATTTAGTGGTACTATAGTGATGTATTTGGAGTGAATTTCAGGGAATGGGAGTGCTGCATTTCAACATGCACTGCCATGGGAGACCAAATCTCTCACACTGCTTCTCAGTTTCAATGATAACTTGAAATGTGAACCATTTTGAAAGTACTAATAGAAAATGGCTTCAGAATAAAGTAGATTTAGAACAAGAACAGTGCGTTTGATTACTCCCTCTCCCCATGAAAAAGAATGATGTTTTCAAGGCAACTCAAACTTGAAGCACAGCCTTAAGCAACACAGGACTTTACTGGATTCCATTTCAGGAGCTCCTTCCTGAAAACCTCCAAAGTGTGACACTTATTTCCACAATTTCATTCACTTCTGGGCTTTGGAAAAGTAGTAAAGGAATATTTTAGGTTGAAAGGTCCCTCTGCAGGTCACCTGGTCCAACCTCCCACTCCAGGGGTGTTGAAGCTTTGAAATTAGAGCAAAACAAAAAAGTGAGCTGCTGTAGAACTGCATTTCAACCACAAAATACACATGCTGAAGGGAGAACAAAGTAGTTAATAGGATGGTGAACATTGAGAGAAATCCCTGAGGTGAGATCCTAGTATGGATATATGTGTGGACTGTGCTCCTCTCTGTTTCCAGCCCACAGGTCTTCTCTTCTTCTGTGGTTTTTGTAAAACAGATAAAACTTCTAATGCGATTATTCTGGTCCGTATTGCCTTCCACTGCAAACAGCTGGACGGTTATTTGCATCTGTTTCAACACCCACCCCTTCTTCCCACTCCATTTGATTTTGGGTGTGGGGGCCTATCACTGACTGCAATAGGAAGAGCATTCATCTCTTAATTTAGATGAATTTATCCTTGTAATTGCTTGCAGAGTTTCTTATGTTTCTGGAGGAGAGATATTTTGTCATAATTAAAAGATTCTAGTCACTGCTCAAGGGTAGTTTTTTTTTAGTGAAACTATCTGGGAAGTTACTTAAATCTCTTCAAAATTGACAGTATTTCCAAAGTTTTGCTCTTAAAGCAGAGGTGACTACGTTGTTTGTCACAAAAGGAGGATTACATGAGTTAAGTGACTAAAGGACTTCCTTATTTTTAGAAACGAATAATATTTTTAGGTGTTGCTATGGAAGCAGCTTTGAATGTGATCAGAATGGGGTAATAGAGGACTTAAAATGTACTTGCAGAAAATTGCCTACTCACTCTGAGCACCCAAAAGACCTCAGGAAATTTATAAGAGGACATAAACTATAAAAGTAAGCAGAGTCATTACATATCTCCAATCAGCTGAAATAATTCTGAAAATGGATCCTGAGATTTGTTGCGATGAGGGACACTCCTGAGACTGTACCATGTGCTGTAAGCTGTAAGACATCATCTCTGGGGGGAACTTTATTTAGTACAAGTCCTCCTGTGGAGCAAGACATTTCCTGCAGCAGAGGAGACACGCTGACATTCCCATTTGTACAGTTGTGGGTCTGTTTTAATCTCCTACTCCAGAAGTAAACAGCTATATAAGATTATCTGTCTGGTTATACTTTCATCAGAATCCTCCTAGTTGAATGAATAAAGGGCATTCATCAAAAGCTTAAGACCTTCAGGCAATACATTTTGTGTCAAAAAGTCCTCCAGGTTCTGCTGGCTGGGTGTATTTCACAACATTAGGCACTTTATCTGTCTACTAAACGACGAATCATTTCTAGGCAGTTCACTAGAAGCACCAGTTTGAATCTGTCTCTCCAGTAACCACGCAAGTATCAACAGCAGATAGGAAGAAACACTGTGAGGAGCTGCACGCTCCTCGTGAGATCCACAGAAGACAGACTGGTCCATCTTGTGCCTGGGTAAAACCTATCACAAAGCCAGCTATCGAACAGTATGAAGCACTAGTTCTTCTTTTTTCTCCTTTTCTCACCAACCCTCAGCCCCGGGAAGTCCCCAGGCAGAAAGGTGAAAATGCAGAGGTCAGTGTATTCTTCTCCCTTTCTCTTGAGAAAACTTGCAAAAGTTGTTGAGATCTTTATACATTTGCAAATTCTTTCATCCTTGTACAGAAATTTGGAAGCCTGAATATGGTGAAAAGTTTTAACCTTCTTCTGTAGACTTTTTAAAACTGTATTTCACAGGGGTGTAATTTGGCCGACAGTAGAAGGGGAGGAAGGGGTGGGGAAACAGAGCTAATTGTCCTGTGAATTTAACCTTTTGGGCTTCTGAAGATCTGTGATAGCTGAATGAAAAGTTGACAGAAAATTGCCCAGTACCTGTTGGTCTATGTATAAATGATTCCTGAAGGTAGAAAGTAGTGCTGAACTAAGGGATTGCAATTCCACTAAGAACACACCGTAATGGGAGTTCTTGCTTTTTGGTTGTGCTTGATGCGCTCTAGGCACTTCTGTGGTTGACAGCATCAGTGCTTGAGAGGTGGCAGTCTGCCCAGCATCCCACCCAGAGAAGAGAAGGGCAAAGGGATTCGTCAGTGTGTTCAGGCACAGGGGAACTTCCAGTAAGCAGCTACAGTCTCTAACTTCCAAGCAGCCTTTATAGTTGGAGTATTTCTAGGAAGCATTTGTAGTTCCTCAAGATTGGTTGTAAATTTTGAGTATTTTCTTAAAACAGTGCATCTCTTCTGCTCATGGCTGGGAACTTATGGCAGCCTATATATGGAGGAAATCCATTAATAATATCACTGAAGCTCTTCAGGACACGAACCCATTCCTGTTTTCTGTGAGGGGGGTGATCTAGTGTTTTGAGATCTTCTTCTTAGCAGGTTTTTATATGTGATGGTAAAGAACCCAAAGATAATGATAGCACTAATTCATTTATGTGCTTGTCTCCAACATCCTTATTAGACTCCTGGATTATTACTGTGTGTACACCTCTGTGTAAATGTTCTCAAAGCTTGACAGCATGGATGAACCTTCCAAATACGAAAATGGAAGTGAGGAAACAACTTTCTCTAGAACAGGCGATATGAATGACATGTAATTTTGGTCCTACTACTTTGCCAAGATTAAAAGATACAACAATATTTATCATTATCCCTTGGAGCATCATTTCACTGAATGACATTGACAAAGCGTAGAAAATACAGGAAGGAAGGAAGAGATGAAAGGGAAAAACAAATGAATAGAAAGGAGTGACCAACAAGGTAAAATATCCTGCTTCTCTGAACAACAGATGCAAGGGAATGTAAGGAAACAGTCTAATATTTGAAGATTTTAGAATTATACAGCAAATAGAGGCTAATTAAGGAAAAAATACTGTATTGTCAGAGATGTGGATACATGCATTCTAAAAGATCATTCCACCTCTGGATGCTGTGTTTAGCTGTTGGCCTTCTGTGAACTCTCTCCAGCTTGCCAGCATTTAATGCCTGTTGCTCTATGAGCTTTTAGAAGCAGGATCATGCAGACATTCATTTAAGCTTTTGTCAGTAGTTCTGCAGCAGTTTATTGACAAACTATGATTTGGGATTCAGAGCCTGGGTCACTAACAGTTTGCAGCACTGCGGTGAGTTAATCCATCTAGTGATTCTGGGATTTTAAGAGCAGGTTATGCAAATCTGCCAGGAGTGGCTTCAGTAGCAGCTCCTGATGGATGAAAAGGGACAAAAAAGCAACTTCTTATGACCCTTCTAGCCTTATGTACTGTGTGGAAAGAAAAAAAAATAAAGTAACAACAATTTTAGTTTGCTGCAGACAGATATTTTCCTCTTCCCGATTTCGAGGTAGTTTTATCTCCATTAAGGCTGGGGTTTTTTTGCATTGAATACATTAAAAAACAACATGAAATCAACACAAAATCCTCTCATACATCTACTCCACTTGAAATCACCTTTAATCTAATGAAATCTAATTAATCCTCTAATTTCGTCCAGCTCTTCTCAGATCCTTCAGAGAATCTCCATTCACTCCTCTGCCCTTCTATGATGGTTAAACCCTCATTTTACCAGGTCACCCAGGGTCACCTCCCTCACTCAGTGGATTCTGTGCTCATAACGCTGCCCATTGTGGTGACCAGGGGTACATTGCTGATCCCTTCTGCTTTCTATTTATCCATCTACATCCAGCTTTATTTTCATGTCTTACACTTTGCTGAAAGTTCCCTCAGTAAGAGTTATTTCCTCCTGCTTTTTCCACTTGAAAGTTCCCTGTATTTCTCCAACATACCACCCGATTCAGGGATATCACAAAAATCATATGGATGATTGAGCTTTGCTTGTTGTATAGTAACACAGAATTAAACACCATTAAAAATTTTGCCTTTCTTATTCCACTTAAAAAAAAATATATTAAATTTTTGTACAGATTTTAGTAAATAATATTTCCAGTGTAAGATCAGGTTGTACTTTTGATGGACTTTAGATATGAAGCTTTAGCTCTTCCCCTTCGTCTCGTTTCATGCCGAGTCTCACTTTCAGCAATTTAAACAGAAATGCTGGCCACACTGCTGTGGAATACTGATATGCTTAGGGACAGGAATAGGACAGGCCATGTCAATCCATTTGTCATTTCACTGTCAGGATCTTTCAGAGGAAAAGCTGTTACAATTTTTCCCATGTTAACTGGTTTGCCAAAGAAGGAAGAAATAACTCTACCCTCAGAGCTGTTTGGTGATTTTGGAACTTGCAGAACAGAACCAGAAAGTGTCAGATCCATTCTTTTCTCCTAAAATTATTATGCAGTTTTAAAGTTTTTCTTTCTGACTTGGCCCATTAGAAATGTCATAGCTTCTTCATATCTACAACATTGTTAATGAGCCTGTTCAGCTACTAAATGGCTGTTCATCCTGTACTGATGTGTCAGTAATGGTTCCTAGATACCTCCTGATTGCTCAAGTGTTCAGTTACTGAACAGCAAAAAAAGTAGCTTACATGCCCACTGAAACCTCCTTCTATCTGCATACTTATTTTCTTGTCTCTCTGCTCGAGAACTGATATTACAGATACTTCTTTTTCCTTCCCTCATCTATTCCCAAGAGGCATGTTTACTAAGTTATAGTTACCAAAGATTTTCTAGTCTTAATCCCTTTTTTGGCTTAGAAAACACTGGTCTGCACAGCCCCTAGATTGCAGGGGCTCATCAAAAGCACTAACATTTGTGACACTTCCTTGCAATAACATAAAGTTTTCTTACTGTTAGACATTTAGAAGCCATTGAGTTCAACTGCAGTTTGTCACCTCAGCACACTGTAGCACAGAATTTAATGTATCATCTCTGATGTCAGCTGCTGTTTGAAAATCTGTCTGGATCCATTTGCAAATCTAAGAGACCACTTAGGACTCTGTGCCAAAGAAAACTTGAATACTGTGCTTGAAAGTATGTCCTGGGTTTTCCTTTTATTATTATTTTTAAGAATCCTTTAATAACAAAGTTGTTTACCACTTCCCACAAAAATCGCTATTGAGCTATGACTACAGAGGTAATTTAATGCACTTGTGAAAATATCGACCCAAAGCTGACAGAAATCAGTACAAACACAGAATCACAGAATCACAGAATCACAGAATCACTCAGGTTGGAAAGGCCCCTTGGGATCATTGTGTCCAACCATTAGCCCTACTCTACAAGTTCACCCCTAGACCATGTCCCCCAACACCACATCCAAGCGATGTTTAAACACATCCAGGGATGGGGACTGAACCCCCTCCCTGGGCAGCCCATTCCAATCTCTCACCACTCTTTCTGGGAAGAATTTTTTCCCAGTGTCCAGTCTAAACCTACATTGTTTCAGCTTGAGGCCGTTCCCTCTGGTTCTGTCCCTAATTACCTGAGAGCAGAGCCCAGCACCAGCCTCTCTGTAATGTACAAATACTGCAGTGGGTTTTTGGACCAAGCCCTTCTTTCAGTATTGGCTGAACTTACTCTGTAATCAATGTGCTAAAATCATGAAGGCAAACATGTGTAGCTGCTGAATAAAACTGGATGTGGTGTGGTGACTCAGATGCTGCAGGAACAGAAGCCTATTTTCTTTACTCCATTACTTCCAAGCAGCTATAATTATTAGGAATCTCCACAGTTGGGTTATCAGTGCTGCAGGAAAAAACCTTCGGGTCATCCTGTCTGCTGTAGCTGTTGGTGGGAAGTCACGCTGCATTGTTTCTACCTGTTTCTCCCTGTTGGTGCAGAATGTGTTTTGACATCAGGCTCTTGCCTGTGCAGAGCTGGCTGCTTTATTATTCAATGCGAGTCCGTGCTAGACAAGCAATGCACACCCTGCTAGCAGCAGCGAGGGGCCAGAGGAAGCTCTGTGCCAGTGGATTGCAAACATTAGTTCTGGAACACACAAGTTTAATTTCCCATTATTTTGTCGTCCCCAGATGGTAAACCATCTCTTTTGTCAAGCTGCACAGCGACAGTGGCACTGCTGTTAACTGCCTCTCCTTCAGACACTACACAGAGACAGTCCTTTAACTGCTGTTCATTTTATCTTCTGTCATATTGAAGTTTTCAGCTCTATGGTTTTACTCTCTAAACTCCATTTGTTTTCTTGAAATTCCTCTTTGTTGCTATTTATTTTAATCTTAGCTTTTATGAGCTGCTCATCCTGAATATCATTGCTATGCATGAGTTTAAAGCCAAACAAAAAAAAAGAAACAGCTTTGTTTATTGGAACTATTCACATCTGCAAAATAGGCAATATAAACATGTGAAGAAGGTAACAGCAACAGGAGCAAAGATACAAATTAGCAATGTTTCTACACAGACATGGAAAATAACAAATGTAAAATATCTGACTGTAAAAAAAACCCAGTTTTAATTCTGTTCTATAAAAATGTACATATTTGCAAACTATTGTTAGTCAGTGGGGTTTTTTGTGCAGTGCAGTGAGTTCTGAGTTACTCCCTGCTTCCCACCCGGTAGTAATACTGACCCAATATCACTCTTTCATTTTCAAGTGACTACCAGATCTGGTCAGGAAATAGAGGGCATTTTACCCTTGAAAATGTAGATCTTATAGTGAAAAGGAGGCAAAAATCTTTAAATGGGCCCAGTATCAAATTATTTCCTTTAGAGGATTTCTCTGTGAGTACTCATGAGTTGCAGATTTGTGTCCCAATAAAAAGGGCAGGAATGGCAGCCTCTGAGAAACATCTAAGAAATCCTTAATCTCAAACCAGATATTTCTGATCCTAAAAATATATCTTCCTCAAACAATATGGAAATTTGGAAGAGAAAAATGATTACTTTTCATTGACCTTGCACTGAAGTACAAATGGCTTAGTCAGTGCTGACAGTCCCACAAGATGATGTCATTCAGTTAGTCTGGGTTTTGTGACCTACAAGCCTGTAAGACACAACACAGCCAGCTCTCATTTCTGGAGAGTGTCATTGCTTATAGACAGCAGAGTGAAAATGGAATGGGAAGATGAAAGATTCTTTGGACCTTTCAAACTCTTCCTTGATTCCCCCAAGTTTGTGGGGTACTGTACTTCAACAGCAGGCAGTGGCTCTGACTCGGATGGAATTACTTAATTTCATAAGAAAATAAAAGATCACACTAGATCTTTAAAGACTGAGAAATCAACAATATCAGCACAAAAAAAAACCCCACAGCTATGGTTCTGCATCTTCGTCTTTGTTCACTCATATATAGTAACTGAGTATTTACAAGTCTATAGGTTTAGTCCAGTGAACAAAAGAGCTCCAACTTCCACTGGATTTCTTCTCATTAATCTCTATGCAAATATAAAAATGTTCTTAAATTTAAGATCTGAAGCTCAAGCAATTATTTAAAAGTGGTTGAACAATGTTTTGCGTAATGGGGCTGTGATTTGGCCATAACATACAAATAACATTATAGTTTAAAAGATAGATCATAATAGAAAAGGAAGGTACTTTTTAATTTCCTATATAATGCACAGTTGCACATGCATACTATATTCACATGGCAGTGAAACAGTCCATGAAATGAATGCAGGAGAATGCAGAAGTTACTTATCTCTAAAGATATAACTCCAAATTAATTTCATTTCAGATGAAGGTGAACTTGTCTTTTTTTTTTTTTTTTCCCCTCAGTTCCCCAAAATCCCAGTTCTCATTTGAGTGGTTCATAAAGAAGCTGTTTGTAAGACAACTTTGAAATTATTTTAGTGATTCAAGCTTGTATCCAAACAGTGACTGCTAGAATTTCAGCACAAAGCAGGCACTTCCTGCTTAAGCGATGGGATGAGGTAGGAAGAGCAGATCAAAGCTGAGCTTCAGTTACTCTAAGGAATCCTCTTTGTGCATATTTCCCCCCTGCCTTTGAAGAAAAGAAGCAGAGAGTGATTTTCAGGAGTCTATTTTTCTGATGCTCCTGTTAGTTCAGTAAATAGCAACAGTTCAGTAGAAAAAACAGAATTTGTTATTTACCTTTTTGGCTTCTTCACAGAATGAAGCTTGGCAGAAGTCTAGATGTAATTTTAAAAGTTCTGATTTTAGTGAAAAAAAATCTGATCTGTGGGCATATATGTACATCACCCATCAGGAGGGACCTGGGGGACTAAAGCCTCAGGCCTCTCTGAATTAGCATCCTATGCTTCCCAGTCTCCAGGAGGAGGAGGTCAGTGTCTACCTGCAGAATTCCAAAGCCCGTTCCCATAGAAGACATCTGCCAGGCTGGGCTGTGTGAGGAAGGCACAGCACTGCCAGAGATTTCGTTCAGTCACGGCTGTTAGTCATCCTATTTTCAGAAGCAACAATTTCACTCATGGTTAAAATTTATATATATAATACTGGAGCTCTGGCCTAAATCTCTTTTCATGTCACCACTTATAGGGGCAGATGGGAAGGATGTGTTCGCATCTTGGAGAAAAGTAGCAAATTGGTTTTCATGCATCACAAAGAGTGTGGAAAAAGACAAGGACATGTTGAAAATAAATATATGCACTTAGTGAAGTAATGGATATAGGCTTTGGAGTGTGAGTGCCCTTAGAGGAAAGAGTGAATTAGGCAAACAAAGTTGAAAGTAATATGAAATTTTTTTTTTTTTTTAAATATAAGAGACACTAAGCTATTAAACCTGCATTCATAACCAAAAAAAAGCACTCTTCCTTCCCCTGCTTCTTATTCTTCCATGTGAAGAATTATGTGGAGAAAAATAAAAGACAAAATATCACTGTCTCAAACAGGTAGAGAGAGTGGATTGTACTCTCACCTGGAACAGTGGCCATATGAATAATAGGATGGTTCAAACTGAAGAATACAGAGGCTGAAATTACAGCTCCACACTACATTCAGTCAGTGTTTCCTCTGTTTGAGGGCTGGTGGGGATGGTGGTGTCAGACTTTTTCCTCAGAATCTCAGATATAATCAAATCAACCAAAAAGAGAATAATTAATTATGAACAGCTTTCATCAGGAAAAAAAAATCAAGAGATGAAGGTGGGGTATAGCTTAGAGTTAGCATTAGGACATAATTACTACCTCTTAATGAAGTCCTGAATATTTATACCACCTGCTAAATGAATTAAGCCTTCTCTGTATGTGGTAAAATTCACTTCCCCTAACTTCAGGGATCTGCAACAGAGTCTAGACTGGCTCACACAGAATCATGTACCTTAGCTTGTGATTCATCTAGCATATTGAAATACCTGCCTTCACGCGAGGTGAATCAGGCCATAAGTTTCACTGACTCTCTTGATGAGGTCTGCAAAGGGAGCCTCTCCTGAATAACTCAGATGCTGACATCTACAGTTAAATCAGCTATCCATCCTGAGGGTTTAGAACGTGACTGTCAGCTAAGGACTATTTGCTGAATATTCATTGGTCCTTGTGCTTTAGAAAGTCTTACCCTAACTCCATGAGGAACCTCTTTCCAGTGATTTATAAGGAATCGACACTGAAAGAACAGACCAGTTGCTGCAATTCCTTGTTCCTTCAGTATGTGAGCAACAAGTTGAACATGAGCCAGCAATGTGTCCTTGCAGCAGTGAATATAAATGCTATCCCGGGCTGCGTTAGGTAAAGCACTGATGTCAGGTCAAGGGACACAATCCTTCCCCTCTACTCAGCACTCGTGAGGCCTCCTCTAGAGTCTCATGTTCAGTTCTGGGCTCCTTAACAAAAGACAGATGGACGAGGCTCGGTCGGGACGAGATGGTTCAGCACCTGCTTCAGCCCACAAGTGTCCAATGTTGAGGAATCCCCCGTTTCCATGGGGAGATTAATCCAATGGCTGATTGTCATTGTTGTGAAGCAGCTTCCTCTCGGGTCTAATTGGCACATCCCCAGGAGATTCCAAAAGTTAAGAATTAAATTAAGAATTAAGATTTTTTTGTTTTATGCCAGGGAACAATTCTCACAAGCCAGAAAGACATAATTGGGAAAAGCTTTTCTGTTTTTTTGTTTCAGCTTTGCTCTATAACTGTGTATCCTCTTGTCTTCCTATAAACAGATGTCTTCTACCATTTCTCACTGCTTTTTTTCTAAAGTCAAAAAGTAAAAATAAAGAATTCACTGTAGGCAATTTTATGTTTTTTAAGGTAACCTATATACCCAGCTCTTGCCCATAAATTGTACACCACTTTTAAATGTATTTTTTCCTCAGATGGAGACTAAATCCTGAGCTGGTAACACAGTATGTGCAAGGCTCACTCATACAGGTCTCAGGAAAACAAAGCTCGGTTCACCTTTTCTCTGTTGATGTATAGATTTAAATACATGGCAAGTGAGTTACTGGAAGTCCACAATGTTGCAGTCTGTCAGATGGAAATGAGTCCATTGTTTTGAGGATTTTTATGTTGGTTGGAAGCCTACTGAGATAAATCAAACGGTTTCAAACTGTGTATTAGTTTTGCTTCAGGAAGAAGCTATAAAAAGCCTTTATAAATAGTTTTTTTTTTTTTCCTTCACAATCTAACACACATAAACGGCCGCATTTGTTGTCATCTAATTACAGCACATCAGGGATAATGTAGCATTTTTAAGACCTGTTCCATAATTCTGGTCATGTCTCATAAAACTGTCTCATAAAAGCCAGAAATAATCCTCTCAAATAAATAAAAGAGAAATGACAATGTCTGAGGGGCATGAAATGAAAACAAACCAAACCAACCAAACAAAAAGAACGAAGAAAGTAATAGGGATGGATAATTGATGACATTTGGGGGAATGATGGACAATATTTATAATGCACAAACCCAGTTTTATTAGAAATAAAAGTGTTTTTTTTCAGTCTCTATTAAAATGAAAACAGGGTGGGGTTTTTTCTTCATCTTTATGGACAGCTTTACAGGACAGCTGTATATCTGAGGATCTACCTTAGTGTTTTGTTGCAGCCTTGCAGCTTTTGATGGTGAAGATGTCACCTCTTCCTGGCTTCTCAGCAGGGAATAAACTTTTAGAGACTTCCACATTGTGCTGGAGCATGAATCAAAGTGCAGCCACAGGACAGGACATGGGGATTGCTCAGGGCACCGGTGTATTTCCAGGGGTAATGTCTTTGTACCTGCTGCCCGGGAGGGAGCTGTGTGCAGGGGAACCAGAACGGGACACCAACAGTGCTGCCCCTGCTGCAGAAGTGAAGGAGACCTTCTCCACTTAACTCATCTTTGGGTCTAGCTTTACACTCTTGCAATAAAATCAACATCG
Source organism: Todiramphus chloris collaris (assembly GCA_025345505.1). Classification (NCBI taxonomy): domain Eukaryota; kingdom Metazoa; phylum Chordata; class Aves; order Coraciiformes; family Alcedinidae; genus Todiramphus; species Todiramphus chloris. Next base: position 180,837 of record JANVCC010000153.1, on the reverse strand, counting down.
CCTCAGTACCTCTAGAAAGGAAAATGAAAAGAAAACACACTGGAGGGGTTGTGTTTGTTTAACTAGATGTTTTCCCTCTCAGGGAGATAGGTGAACTCGTCTGAAATCTGGTTTAATTTCAAGTTTACTCCCATTACATCACTAAGGAAGCTCAGTCAGATTTTCACTGTCATGCCAGTGCTTAAGTGAAAAATGAAAACTGCCAGAATGCTCCTGTGTTGCTGTCTGTTTCTAATGGAGAGTGAGGAAGTACCATCTGCTTTTTACTATTTTCAGGCACTGCTCAATAGTGAAAAAGCTTTGTCAGCACACAGATCTTGAAGTATAAGGGATGAGATAGCTGGAGCTATGCGAAGTAGCCTGCTTTCTGAAAAATCAGGGTGTTTGGCTTCAACAAGTTGAGCACATGGAGACATGAAGTTGTCTGGCACAGTATTGGACCCCCTTTGAACCGCACACATCTTGGCCGCTAAAGCTTTGTCTGTGACAAAGCAGGAAAAAGCGCATCATTCCTGGGGGGGTGGAGGTTGTTACCAAATTATTACATGATTTATATTTACTGGAAGGACCCTTTTTGTGTACTCTTATAACCTTAGGAAGCATTGTGGATGCTGAAAAGCTGCTAGCAGAGGAATTTTCCTAGGTTCTCACAATATTCTGTGAGAACCCTGCCTTTCTCACACGTGTTATGAGAAATGGTAGGACGGTTTTGTAAACTAGACTAGCACATGGTGTTTCGATAAGTTCTGTTTATGGTACATTGTAAAAATATTTTGAAATAGGTGCTGTAGGACTTTAACCAATCACCCTAGGAGATGGGTGATCACTGACCAATCGCCCTATGGGGCTGGGATATAAAAATGGGGTTGTAAATTAATAAAGTTGCTTCTTTTGCCTGCTCTTGCTGAATTTATATGTTGCTGCGTCTCTCCGCTCCCGGCATAAACAGCGACAAAGCATTTATCAGCTAAGTCTGTACTAACACATTAAACAGTGTCATTAACCATTTCCTTACCTCAAGGGGAATGACATACTCTCGTCATGGCTATGCTGTTGGAATTCTCCAGGTCTTCATGTATTCAAACGCTATGTTGGAATTCCTGCTCTAGCCTAATGACTGAACTGTGAGTCTCAAACCACCCTGCCCAAAAGGGTACCAAAGACAGTTAGGACAATTTGCCAGTGTCCATCCTGGGTTGCAGCGCTCGGTTGGACTCTTGCCCTGGCATCTTTAATTTGCTAACATAGGTGTACCTGCACTGATGGTTCTCTGTAGTTGCCCTTTGTAGTTCTTCACATGACAAATTCCCTTTAAAGTCATTTTTTTTGTGTCGGTTCCCAAGTCCACAACCTTCACCTCCAGTACCATTTCTTGGTATTCAGCTATCTAGTAAACCTTCTTCGGGATAGTTGAGCTATCTAGGGCAATTCTCTGGTTCTACACCGTATTGAGCATACTTCTGACAAATGCCTCTCCAGTAGTTGTCCTTAGTGCACATCTACTTGTGTGGCAGAACGTTTAGTGAAAAGGTTTAGTAGTGGTTGCTCCAAGGCTGATTTGCCAGCAACATGACTCCTTTTGCTGAATTCTCTTTTCAGAATAATTGATTTCAGTTATCCTTTTAATTTGTTCATAGACTGCCTATAATTCACCCAAGCAGCAGCTGTTCCTGAGCTGTCTTGGTGAGAATCTGCCCACTGTCATTTTTCCTGATTTGAAGGATCGCCCATGAATTTTTTCCCCACTCCTGTCGAGATGCTTTTGAACCACACACTGTGCCTTTGCCACTGGCAGTTTTCTGCTCTAAGGACCTGTTCTGATGGTGGAAATAATGATTCTTTTTCACAGTAATCCCTCTCCAAGCATTGTGAGTGCACATTTTTCCCCCCACAGACATCTCTTCTCCTGGCATATACTATTTTCTGTTCACTTTCAATGCCTGTAGTTTATGATCCTTTTTCCTCTGTGGGGTCCGGATCATTGCCTGCTCCATCACGTTACATGTTGTCTCTGTTCACATGCATTTCTGTAGAAGATGGCATGGCAGAAAGGCAGTCAAGAAAACTAGGAAGACTACAGGTAGAGTTAATGGCAATTCCATGATTTAGGAATATAGTTCAGCTTTTCAAACAAGTTTTGGAGATACGGTTAGAATCATAGAATCATAAAATGATAGGGGTGGAAGATCTCTGGAGATCATCAAGCCCAGCTCCCCTGACAGTGCAGGAAACATGCTTTTCTAGGGCTTTCAATACCACTTCAATGTCAGTTAAATACTTAAGTTGTTTTTCTGAAGCACATGTTAGTTTTATTTCACAAGTGTTTTGGAGCTCAGGGTGGGTGGAGTGGATGCTTTGTGAACTCTTCTGTTAGCAGGTTAGAATTTAATTTTTCTAACTTCAGTCATCTAGAAGTCATCTAAGCTGGTCATCAAGCTCTTCATAAGCAGTGGGAAGACAGGCATCTTTAAAAGATGACTCCTTGACCCTTAGGTTATCTTTATTATGGACTAACGCTGAAGAAATCTGCCTCTCCTTTGGACTTCAAAGGGAATCTACATGACTGGCCTGATATTCAATGGCTAAAATCAGGTGGGATGAATCCTATTTTCCATACCAGTACCATGGTGCTTTCAGCATCTTATTTCTTCCAGCCCTTACCATCTAGCTTGGCTAAGTATTTCAGTAAACCCTACCAGTTTACCATCAAGCGTGTATACACCTAAGCTGTGATTAGATTTTTGACTCAGCACGATGCTGAAGCTAATGCAGGCCATGCTTAAAATGGAAAACATCAGGAGTTTATATTCCTTAATGGACACATTTTAAATCTTTTCTGCAAAATTATGTGGCTGGTACTGTTGTCCATACAGTGATGTTAGCTGATATACTTTGTTACTGCTAATGTGCAGACAAAAGCTTTGTCACTGAGTGAAAATGTGTTTTTAATGTGAAACTACATTATTGCCTAAAGCCTAATTATGGTCGGTCACATAATGAAAGAAGTCTGGTGACACAGCCACTGGTTTCACACAGTCCTCGTGTAACAGCCCATCACAGGTGTAGGAGTTTGGACTTTACAGTCCAGTCCAGCAGCTACTGGAGAATTTTTCTGTTCTTTAGGTGAGACTGTCCTTTGACTGCAGCTTACACATTAGTCATCCTTTTAGCATAAAGAAGTCTTGACATGCAGTCAGGCTGACAGGATATGTAAAGAAGTAGCGAGAGTAAAGAAAACAGTTTTTTTGCCAAACTATGTCATCAGAAAATCTCAGATTTTTTTTTCTCCAGGCTAACAAGAAAGAAAACTTAGGAAACACTGTCAGCAGAAACTCTCCCTGAATTCACTGGAAATTAAAAACAAGGATAACCGAGACAGTAATGTTATGGAAAAAAAAACCAAACCGAACAATAGCAAGGCACACATTTGACATAGAAAATATGCATCTCTAAGTAATTGATCTGGATATTTTCACTTCAATTTCTAAGCCCCCTATAACTGCTAATGTATTTAACCCCTACTTTAATATCATTTTCCCTTCTGTCAAGGTGGGCAATTAAAAGGCATAAAAGAGTCATGCCATGCCCAAGGTTATACAAGAAGTCTGAGGCAGATTAGAGAATTAATCGAGGTCCCTTGCCTTCTAGGCTAACATCACTAAAGAAAAAACTCCCAAGACCCATTTTGGACAAATTCAGAGCTGAGTATCTCAAAATGAGCAGTCATTTCAGAGCACGTCATGGAACACGAGCCATGTAATCACTCGGGAGTTCTGTGCCATGTTTTTACTGTCTCCGTACACACGCAGGCACAATTTTTTGCCAACAGCTTTATGTAACCAACAGCTTCTCTGTCAGCAATATGCTGCCTCGTGCATGCAACTTGGCAAACAGATAGTCCCGTTTACCAGAAACAGGGGGAGACAATGTAATTTCTGAGTAAAGATGTCTTCTTCTAAAGGGGGCTCTAGCGAGTGCAAATATCTTCCCTAACAAATATTTTAAGGCATGTTTTTCACTGCTGGGTCTGCTCAAATCCTGCATTCTCTTATCCATGCACATCTTAGATAAATGATCACAGTTCAGCCTTTTGAACAGGCTGCAGAAGAAAGACAACGCTAGGAATCTCCTCCTTGCTTGGACACTCAGTTTTGGGCTAAAAGGCAAGATTTCTGCCAGGAGAGATTTATCCTACCAAGGGAGACTAGTCAGCTGGGAGACCACCAGGGATGATGTATTATGTTTTAGTTCTATTTGACATGGTAGCAATTGTTAATTTTAATTAGTTACAGACTAATTAATTCTTATACTCCGTCTGCTATGTATATCTACACACCTGTCTGTATACACACGGATACCTGCATGAAGATTCAGAAGCACATATCTTTTATGTATAAATGTATATAAAATCCATTTGTTTCTATATAAAGAAACGTAGATAAAAAGCTCAATTAAAATGTAATGTAAATATGCAGCAAAAGTCAAAGCTTGAAAATGAAGCTGGTATAGAAGACATTAGATGAGCTTTGCCTATCAACATCTCAATGTAAATTGTACTGCACGCCCCATCTTTTTGGTCACACCACCAAGTTGGAATGTACTTTCAGCTTTGATTCAAGTATCTGTTCACTTTGAAAATGACAAATGAGTGGGAAAACATTTGTGCTGACATAGGGACATTCATTTCTTAGAACCCACAGCTACAACAGCACAGAGTGCTCAAAATGATGAAAAATTGTATTCCATTTTCCCTGGGAGATCTGTATCTTAGACTGCCCAATTTCTTTTTATGCACTGCAACATTTATTACTATAGTAACAACATACAGCTCTCTAATTTGCTTGATTGCAGTCTGAGAATCAGAGGAAAAAGCAGATTGGTGAAATTTTCGGTAAGATAAGAATCTTTCTACTTAAATAATTGTCCAAGAAGGAACATGTAGTTCTCTGTTGTTGCTATACAAAAATGAAGCCATTTTATTTTTCATCCTCAGCAAGACCTGATGGAAATAAAAACAAACTCTTTCTGCTTTCTTTTAGCTTTTCTTCATTCACTACTCTGGGTATGGAACTCTTCGAAAAACTTAGAACTTCGGTATTTCCTGATTATCAGATTTTTAGAGAAATCACTCCTTTCCCAGAATTAATGCCTTCAGTGCTTTTTTTTTTTTTTTTTTATTTTATTTTCCTTTGTTTTATTTTGTCTTATATTTGTTGAAATGCCAGTGGCTCTAAAATTCAAAGTGCCATTTAATTTTGTTTTCTTTTCAAACTCCACATGGGAGGATCCAGAAATTTCTCACTGCTATTACTATGCAATGATTTGGGGCTGATCAAAGTGGATTTACCACTCTTTTCCTGCATTCTTTGCTCTATTTTTAACCTTATTTAAAACAAATGCCATTTGAATATTTTTTTCCTGTGCTTTCAAAAGGGTTGAGATATCAGGCTTGTCCTGGCTAGTTTGAATGTCCTGAATGCCTGGCACCTAGTCTCTATTTGCCAAGGAGGGCAGCAATGGCAAATGATTCCATCTGGATTTCCACTGCTGCCAGACTGGATATTGGTTTCACCAGGGCAACAGCTGTCCTGCAAATCCTCCTGTATTACAGACACCCAGAGAAAGGCCCAGAGACTAATTCCTCCCTCTTTCTCTTGGTCTGTATTTCTTTTGAGAGCCTGGAGCAGAACTGAACTTAGCTGCTCAAAGGGACTGGGACGGTGGCACCCAGGGTTTTGGCACGCTTGTGGAAATTGCAGAGGAAGCAATCAGAATAAAGGCAGGTCTTTGTGCCTGGTTTTCTGTGTACCAGGTTGCTGATGCCACACATCTTCAAACTATCAAGCAAATCCATCCTTTTTTATTTCCTGCTTACGCTCGTTTTCAGGCAAAATTCACTTTTTTTACATCTAGAAAGATCTTAGTCAAAATACAGCCACTTCCACCTTCATTTTAAAGCACAGAGACCATTTTTACCCTACTAAAGCTCAAATCTCCTTTGATGGATCTGTACTATTCAGGCTTCTTGAATCAAAAACCATTTTATATGTTATGTTTCACTTGAATATAATGTGAGATACTGTTATTCTGGGAATGTAAAGCAGGAAATGAATTCTATTTTACTTGAGAAGAAAGTATTTTTGATAGAAAAAGAACTCAATTGCCTAGAGGTGTTATTATGTCTGCCGAAACCGAAGTGCTATTCAGTTACCCTTAAAGCAGCATAATATGCACACAGCAAAAATTACAAAGCAGAAACTCTTGTCATTTACTCTAGTGTAATTCATTTGCAGTATCCACCTCCTCCAAAGTCATTATACACTTGATAATAGAATGCTCAAAACCAAACACATGATTTTTTATTTTTTTTTTTCCCCCACAGCCTATTATGGATGCAATCAAAAGAGTCAGGAAAGTAGAAATCACATACAATTTGAGTAAACTAATTTGAGTGCACTGCATCTGTTCAGTGATCAAAACAATGTGTGGGATTGATACAGGTTGTTTTTTCTGGTTTTATTTTTCCTTTTTACACATTCAAGGGTGATTTATCTTACAGTTTATGTACTAATGGCCACAGTTTGTAGTTTTTGAATGAAGTCATAAGAAGTGAAATGAAGAAAAAGGAGAAAACTAACAGCTTTAGTTGTTTTCTTCAGTTTTCAGATTGCCCTATTCCAATGAATTAAAGAGGATATTAAAAAGCAGAGTTTTAATCACCTCCTCTTGTATAATCTAGATGTTTGGGTTGTGGTTTTAATAAAGAGAATAAGGTATATGCCTGTAGTCATCGCTTTGGCCCACTCTGAAACTGATAAACAACAAGACTGTGGTGATGAACCCATATCTGCTGCCACCCTGTGCTACACTTTAAGATCATAGTGTACTATATGCTATACTATAGGACTATAGGATTCTAACATTGCTATGGATAAGGTCCTCAATAATTAAGATGAGGTGAAATCAAGCCTTTGCTTAGCAAGTGAGGAAAATAATTTCTCTGTCTTTAACCAAGTTTGTGGATGGATTTTGGGGGATCTCTGTTTTTTTTAACACTAAGAATACTCATTAAAAAAAAAGTTAAAAGAGTACTGATTTGTGTGTGCAAAGGCAGAGTGAAAATGTGCAGTTTAATGGATGCTCAGGGTAGGGTTATGCTGCTCAACTCACAACATGAGAGAAGAGTTGATGACATGATGCATGTGTCCTAATTTACTCCATTAAAAAGTAGCTGTCTAATTTTATGATAGTTGCTGCCTTTGGCATCCATGGAAGGAAATAATTATTTGCTGAGAATCACACAAAAATTCACCAGCTGAGCAAGCTCTGGAGGAAACTGCTTCCAGTGACAGAGGAGAGAAGAGGGTGAGCAACTACCTCAGTGGCAGACATCTCGGCCTTTTAGTCCTTTGGACTCTGTGTCCTTGACAGAGAAAGCACAGAGGAAGGAATTTAATGTCTGTTCCCTACCTCATCCAAAAGAAAAGAGTTATTTTCATCAGAATTTCATAAGATCTCTTAAATTCATAGCAAAATGTCAGTTTTGTACATGAAGGCACAACCCAAAGCTAAGTCCCATGAAAAATGTTCCTTTAGATGAATTTTGGAATCTCTCTTCCAAAAACATGCACATACATTTTTCTGTATAACTGTATTAAATATGAACTGATTAAGCGCAGGGAATAAAAAAACCCAACCCACAAGTGTGAACCACTCAAAAGAGCTGCTTCTTTAATTTTAATTATAATTTTAATTATCAGTATTACATAGGTCACTGTGAAATCCGTAGTAAACTGGATAACTCTGTTGGAGAAACAGCAGTATAGAAGAGAGTAAGCATCCATACCATATCCTTCAGCTGAGAGGAAAGGAAAAGGAGTTTTAGTGTACGCAGTAGAGTGAGTTAAAAATAAACTGCATGCCTAGCTATTACCCCTTGGTAGTTGCTTTGGATACCAAGGATCATTACTCTGTCTGTTTGTGTAATGTGAGAAACAGAATTAAGATTTCATGAACATAGTTTAATACCCAAGGGAGGCTAGTAAATCTGCATAAGTTAGGAGCAGTACTTTTAATAAGGAAATTAATTAGATTACCTAGAAGCATTTTATCATGTCTTTTGATATCCAAGTGATATTCCATTATCCATAAAGTTGTGTTGACTGATAAAACCCCAGTTATTTAAACGTATACTACTTTGTTGTTTAATGTAATGAGAATATACAGCTTCTTCAGTGCTTTACTGAAATGATGACTATTAAGAAATCTGATTTTGCTTGACTTTCTTTTTCTTTTCATATTCTTTAAAATACTCTGTATTGAATTAATTTTATGGAAGGCACAGACCCTTAGTTGGTGATAACTACCTCTGTTCTGCTGAGGGCATAGAGTTAGTTATGCTAATTTAATTTAGGTAAAAATGCTGAATGTTTTAAAACAGGTAAGTCTCTGAAGACAAAACTGTATCCTAAAAAGGAGCAGCACCCCAGGCTTCCTCTGCAGTCTGCAAAACTCCATGCACAAGGAATTATCTATAGATACAGTCTCTTTTGCAGTTTCCCCACATGAACCTAAAAATGAGATGAAGATTTCTGAAGAACAGAGCAGAGAGTTTCTGGTGTACTCAATCTTGTTGTGAAAAACACAAAATACGACCTTAGAAAGTGTTAATGAAGCTCCAGTATAGAGACTGTTTTTCTGATCTGAAAAAACCCTAGGCACCCAAGTTCTCTATACATAAATTTTACACCTTTGCTTCTTTGCACAGTGGATGCAAACCATCTCAAATATGGACCTATAGGAATTTATGTTATCTACTCATACCACATATCCAATTTACACTGTCTCAGTAACTGCAGGGGGGATCTCCAGAGGATCGTTTAACCCCCACACAGAGGGTTCACCAAATCGTTTATGTTGGAAAAGATCGTTAAGATCATCAAGTCCAACTATTCCCCCAGCACTGCCAAGTTCACCACTAACCCATGTCCCTCAGCACCACATCTACAAGGCTTTTAAATGTCTCCAGGGATGGGGACTCCACCACTTCCCTGGGCAGCCTGGGCTAGGCCTAGACAACCCTTTTGGGGAAGACATTTTTCCTATGTCCAACCTAAACCTTCCCTGGCAAAACTTGAGACTGTTCTTGTCCAATTGCTTGTTACTTGGGAGAAGAGATTGTCCCACACCTGGCTGCAAGCCCCTTTCAGGTATCTGTAGAGTGCAGCAATGAGGTCTCCCCTGAGACTTTTTCTCATAATAATCAAGCCTAGGTCCTTCAGCTGTTTTTCACAAGACTTGTTCTTCAGACCCTCTGGCCATGTTCCAGCATCTCCATGTCTTTTTTGCACAAAACTAAACACAGTCTTCAAAATGTGGCCACACCAGTTCCAGGCAGTTCCCTAAATACGTCGGTTCCTCACACAGAATTGTCTAATGCCATCTGAGATGTTCTAAAGGGTCTTGCCTGGCCTTCCAGAAGACGACAAGTTTCATCTAGGTTCTCTATTATATCTGCCACCTCCATACAGATGTTTTGGAAACTCTGTGGCAAATTATAGAATCATAGAATGTTAGGGGTTGGAAGGGACCTCTGGAGATCATCGAGTCCAACCCCCTGCCAACACAGGAACACCCAGGGCAGGCCACACAGGAACAGATCCAGGCAGGTTTGAAAGTCTCTAGAGAAGGAGACTTCACAGCCTCTCTGGGTAGCCTGGGCCAGGCTCTGTCACTCTCACAGTGAAGAAGTTTGTCCTCATGTTGAGGTGGAACTTCCTGTGTTTCCCCTTGCTACCATTGATATATATTGTGATAGGTGACTCTATATAGGTACCTGGACAGGAGCTCAGGCACCTGACTCGTGTGTGGAGGTCTAAACTGCATCATGTAAATTTAGGTGTCTGAGTATGGAGCCTTAAGTTATAGGACATGAATTGCATTCCCAAAAGCAGACAGTGTAGCTCCCTCAGTTACTGATCTGTCCCTCTTCTGACAGGAAGACATTTCCTTTCAGTCACAGGTAAAAGTCTTAACATTTTAGAGTCTGGACATTTCAATCATAGCTTTCAAAGGCTAAAGGAAGAATGATAAAAATTATGGATTGGGGGATTTCCTCCAAAACTTTATTACACTTAGTAACATCAGAAGGATAGAAATGTAAATGTCCGTGGTGCATGTTGTGTTGATTTAATAAAATGCAGTGGCCTCTAAAGCCACGCAGCATCTTCTGCTACAATTTTTGTCTGTGAAGATTGCTTGAAAGCAGGCATCAGAACATTTTAATATTGACTCAGAACTAGAAGGCTAAGGTCTTTCTTTTTTTTTTTTTTTTAAATAGGCAAATGGATGTGGAGGAACATGCTGGTGCCAGACAGTGTGAAAAGGAGCAGGAATATTTCAAGGTCTTTAATTGAGCTCCATCACTCTTCGAATGAATAGCATGTAATAGTTCTTTGGCAGTAGTAGCTGGGCTATTTTAAAGAGCTGTCTGTCAGTAACCATCAGGCTGTATGAATTTTCCTGACTCCTGAAAGCTTTGGACCATCACAGGATGACTTAATACTCATTAGACTCTCTTCTAAGCCACCTTTGATACGCTATAGGACAGTAGAAGATAGAAGTACCCTTAGCTATATTAATGTTCCTAATTTCTAAGAAAGAAGTCTAAAGTCTGTTTCTCTGATTCTTTTTGAACCTTTTTTTACCCTGACTGCAGCATGATGATGGGTAAGCATCTGATATTGCCCTTTAGCCAAGAAGTGGTGGCTGACCATGAAATAAGCTGCTTATTAGATGTGGTGTGAAGTGAAACAGATGAGGTAAAGTTTCGAAGTCCCTTGCAGTTTTCCCCTGAGAAGCAGCAGCTCCAGTCGGTGGTAACTCTTCATAACATCCAAACTTGTTAGTGGCAACCTCCTGCTGATTCTCTAATAGACCAGTTTGAACCACAATGTCCCACAGCTTCTGTGCCAGGACGTGAATGACAGCACCGTGTGTCCAAATATGGAGCAAGACTTGCTGGGAACTGATGGTCAGAACTCATGTGAAAACTGTGTTTTCATTTCTTGAAGATCTGTTTGGCTTCCTTAATAGTTAAAGGAGAGTGACGCTTATTTTAGGACATGTTTTATTTAGTCTCTTTTAGCTGCTTACTTGGCAAGGAGTGAGTTGGTCACACAATCCACTGGCTATATTGACAAGATCTCTATTGTCTATAGAGGGAATCGAAGACACTGGGTCATATATAGGTATCTGTGCTACAAACATCTACACTTTGTCATCTAAAACCCACACTTCGTGTTCAAAATCAGACAGTCATCTGATTCCTGAGCTGTCAGGCATTAGAGCAGGAAGCAAGCAGCAGGAAGTAATCAACAGCAGCCTTCGCAGGAATAGAAATGGTTCCTTAAGTGATTGCACTTCCACGAGCAGATAAATGTTTCCTTTGGAGCATTCCCAGAACCATGTGCATTTTGATGGCACTGAGCAGCTATGCATGTAATTCCTCTCTGTGTGCTGTCAGGATGTTAGAGCCAATCGTTTCTTTGAAGACAGTTAAAAGACATACAGAAAGTTTTTGCACCAACTGCAGGGTCAGGACATGGAAGCATTTTGCTTTTCTCTTTTTATCCAGTAACTTATGGTCAGAGATTTTAAGTCTGTCTCTCATCCAAGGACAGCTAAACCCACATAAACCTGTCCTAACCATTAGGCTGAAGTCTGGTGGGGTTCTGTAATCCTCCTGCCAATTTTACTTCTGTTACGCATGCTAATTATCAGTTACATGATCTTTAGAAAGGAATAGGATTTGTGGTTAGCTGATGCACCCAGGAGACATGGAGCTGCATTTACACCATGCTCTGATGAATACAAACATTACTTATATTAATTGGAAGTGGGACTGAAGTCTAGGTCCCTTCCCTCCAGTAAGTGACTAACCTCTGGGGTTCAAAATTACATTTACTAATCTCTCTTTCTCTCAGTGGTCCAATTCATACTGAATTATTTCATGCAAAGTGGAGCAGCTTAAGGAGAGAGTGAAAACATCTGCTTCCCCTACACTAGACAAGTCCTCAGCAGCTGATAGCCTTTTGGAGTACCCTGTGCTCTCACTCACATAGGTTTAGTCTCTGGAAGTATGCCAAGGTTTCTCACCATCAACGGGGAGGTTCTGCTGAATTTCCTCCCAGGGAAAGGATGGCAGTGCTTCCTACATGGAAGAAAAGATTCCTCTGTATTTTGAAGTTTTCCATTTCTTGGGGTTTTTAATGTAAACAAGAGACTAAGTTATCTAATTCCAGGAGTGTGCATAAAGCTGTGAATTCCCTATGAAGAAAAGGCAGCTACCTGCAGTTCAGCATAAACTACTACAACTTCCAGAGTTGTAGAATTCGAGACACAACCCCTTCTTTTGCATTACTTATTGTCCAGCCTTCACAGTTTGCTATGGACAGAACTGTCTGTTCCAGTTCTCCTTCTGCAGCTCCAGCTTGGGTGCCTGTGCATTCTGCTCAGCAGCTTCAAGGCACTGTAACAAGCAGCACAGTTGACATATTACCCACCTTCACAGACCTGACCCAAAGTGATTTATTAAGTCTCACACAAGAAGTGCACAACGGACAGCAGGGTTGAACTTGTCTCCTGAATCTTAATGTAATGTCTTGTCTACTGATTTATCCTTTCTCTGAAGGTTTAACTTCTGAAAGTCTTGACAACCAGATGACTTCGGTTCCATTTTCATGTCTCAGGATTCAGTCGTGCACATATTGCCCAGATCAAATGCTGATTTGTGGGATCAAAGAGAGTTATTTTTCATTTTATGCTTCATGAGTAGGCATTTTGTAATGTGAGATGTAACGTAACTGTCCTGTTTGATGTGTTGATGGTTTCTTTCCCATTTGGACTTGAAAAGATGGTTATTTTCCTAAAATAACATTTCATATGCAACAAAATGGAATTATTTCTTTTCTTTCTTTCTATTATTTTGTAAACAGAATGTGCAAAGGAACAGTTATTCTAGTTTGAAAGTCTTGAAAGAGCAGTACCTCCCAGAAAGATGGAGAGAAAGTAAGTTTGAATAGCAGCAGTGCTTACTGGCCCTAAATGGAAATAAAAGTAGCTGAGCTGAATAGGTTGGAATGCCTGAAAACCAGTTTATTTGCATTTTATGTTTTATTATATCTGAGAGAGTTTAGTCCTCAAAACTGAGGGATACACTATAAAACAGTATCGTTATAAGGCTGAACAAACCAACTAATCCTGCATGGATCTAGTCAAGCTAAATGAATTACAGAGCTTGTAACCTTAAGGTACTAAAACCCAAAATCAGAGGCAAGGGAAAGGGAGATGCATAGACAGGTGTATTTCTGTAAGCAGCAAAGGTGATGTAGAAGCAGATGGTGGCAATCAGTAACTAGCGGGTGAGCTTGCAAAGAGGAATGTCTAGCTGTGGTAGGTTAGCAGGCAGGGTCAGACAGAATCATAGAATCACAGAATCATTTAAGTTGGATAAGGCCTTTAAGATCATCAGGTCCAACTGTTAATGCAGCACAGCCAAGTCCCCCACTAAACCATGTCCCTCAGCACCTCACCTACACATCTTTTAAATATCTCCAGGGATGGGGACTCCATCACTCCCTTGGGCAGTCTGTTCTAGAGCATAACAGCCCTGTCAGTGAAGAAATTTTTCCTAATACCGAATCTAAACGTCCCCTGTCACAACTTGAGGCTGTTTCCTCTTGTCCTATTGCTTGTTCCTTAGGAGAAGAGACTGACCCTCACCTTGCTACAAGCTCCATGGGGTTGTAGGCAGCAAGAAGGTCTCCCCTGAGCCTCCTTTTCTCCAGGCTAAACAACCCCAGTTCCATCATCCACTCCTCATAAGACTTGTTCTCTAGACCCATCACCAGCTTCATTGTCCTTCTCTGGACACACTTCAGCCCGTTAATGTCCTTCTTGCAGCCAGGGGCCCAAAACTGAACCCACTGTTTGAGTTGTGGCCTCGCCACTGCTGAGCACAGGGGGATGGTCCCACCCTGTTGCTGGTACAGCTCCATAAGCTCCATCTTCAGAGCAGTGAGTGACCTCCAGAATTGGACGTAACAACCTTCAAAAGATGTTATGAAGGATGCAGAGGTTAGTCCCTTCCTTTTCTAGGCATCTCATCAAAAAATTCAAGTCTTAAATTATTGCTGCTGAATGCTAGGAAAGGGGTAGTTCCTTCCTGTATGCTCTTTTTTTCTCCCTTCTCCTTCTTCTGTCCCATCTCCCTTAAAGAGCTGTTTTGTCAGGACAGTTGATCCATAATTTGGGAGTGGAACACTTTAAGTACTCAGGGAGTTGGATTTAGCTTCCAGATTTCTGGGCAGGGGCTCAAGCTGGTATTTACAGAAAGCCCCTGAAAAATGAACTCTGTCATGCTGCTGCCAATGAAAAATGAAGGACTTAGAGAAAGAGAATGAGTTCTCACCTAAATTCAAAAACATGGTTTACAAAGGCTTAAGAACAGGAAAGGTCATCTCTTGATCTTATTTGTCCACTACCACTTAGCCCCATAATTTCATTCAGTCACTTTTGCAAGGGGCCAAAGAGCTCTTTGTGTTTTGAAGTGGGGTCTCCTTTGAAGATTCTCTTTTCATAATGTGGAGAAACTGCTGCTGTGTTCAAAGGGGAGCTGAGGGGAGGGAAGAGAATAGGAAACTCACAGATTATTTACCCTCATTACTAAAATTTATGTGAATTTACGTTTGTCTCCCTACTGTTGGCCTATGTGGGGCTTTCCTTCACTGATAGCAAATTAGGACCACCCATAGTCACTTCTGTAAATCCATCGTGACAAATCTAAACACCAGTGCAAACCTGACTCAGCAGAAATATCTGCAAGAAAGCATAAGCTTTTATTTTAGCAGAAAATACCTCGGGATAAATTTGAAGGAGTTGTTTAATTGAGCTACCCTCTCTCCCTTACTCAATATGCAAAAAGCAGCAGTTGAATTTCTAATGTGCCCTAATTCTTCAGACTTTGCTGTTCTCAGAGCAAGCTAAATCCTTCCTTTGTCTTGATTATTCCACCTATATCTTATCAGATCAGCAGCAGATGTTTATGCCATTCTCTGTGTGAGCTGGGATCTTGTTCTCTTATGTACCGCTCAAGAGCTGCTGACACAAAGAGAATATCACAGCCCTGTAGCTACTGCACAAACAAAAGGGTGCCAACCACAGTGGTTCGGTGTCTATTTTAGGAAGAACAGTAGGCAGGCTCTCAGTTTCCTTTATGCAGTTCTCACACTAATAATAATTATAGTCTGTAGGTCTTTACCTGTAGATAGGCAGAAATAAATTGGCAAATGTGAGCATCTTAAAAAAATATAAATTAAAAAATAAGGCTCAACTTTTTAGGGACTGGTAAGGCAGAAATACATACTGTGGTGAAGCCACTGAGTACAGTCACACATCCCAGTGGGCTGCATAGCAGGGTTCTTTGCTGTCCTCACTCCTCCAGGACTGCAGTGTGGTCATGATGGTCACACACCTGAATCTCTGGCTGAGATTCTAGCTTTATGTGTATGGACACCATTCATCAACTTAAATTACTCAGTGACTGAGACTGTCACTGAACCATCTAAAGTAACTTCCTGATCATATTTCCCTGAATTTGATGTGTCTGCAGAAATTCAGAAATGTTAATTGAAATCAGAGTGAGCCTTGACTAAATTAAAGTAAAAGCTTCCTGTGATGGAATTCTAAGTTACTGGTGTTATGTATATTCATCCTAAGAACTCCATCTCTCAAAGGATCATTAACTAGTGGGAGGAAACTTGCCAGAATTCTCTCTAGCCACGGGACTAAATCCCCAAACACTTTCAAGAAATACCCCTGGGTTCTGACAGACTGAAATACTAGATCCTGTCATGCTCACTTAAAACAGACAAAAAGCAAATTAATCCATTGCCAGAAGGAGCAAAAAAGAAATTTAAGAAGTATAATTTAGGTGTGCCTTTCCTTATATCCCTTTTTCTACTGAAGTGAAGAACTCTTGGTGAAAAAAAAACCAATGTGGATTATCTGAGCAGTCTCTTAGATATTTGATAATCCTCTTCTCACAGAGGAATGGTCTGAGTTTGGGTGACAATTCAATAATCTGTTCAGTGACTGACGGCAATCCAGCTGCCAAGAGATTATGTGAATGCTACTCACAGGGAGACTTCTTTTAAAAAACTTTTCCTGGGCAAGTGCAGGTCTGTCTCTTTCTTCCAAGCAATGGGGAATGTTCTAGTTACAAATCTATGTCGGTACACGCTCTGCACACTAGGCACCCTAAGCACTTTCTGTAAATTGATGAGTTGAGTTACTCCTCAGACAGGGACCCTATTCTGCAGATTAAAACACACCAATTCAGTTGTCTAAATATAGATATCTGCACGTGTGCAAAGTATCTAAGTGTTCGTTATGGTCAATGAAGGTCTAATCTGTACTTTATAGCCTAATGAGCTGTTCCACTGGAGGACAGTAGATTAGGTTATACCTTCTAGTACCTACCACAGTTAGTTGGCTTTGGTTTCTCGTTCGTTCCTTGGGGCTACAGTGAGTCACAGCACAGATGACTCAGACACCCTAAGGCATCTCTAGTACCACCCTACACCTATCATATCACAACTGAATCAAGCTCTCCTCTGACAGGTTTGGAAGCCAGGACACAGCAAACCCACATAGGCAAGATGCTGTTTATAGAGAGAGAGACCAGAAATAGAGCCTGTCTGCTTTCACCTAGGAAAATATTTGCAGACCATTAGCCTCTTTGGAGTCCAAGTGAACAATTTCCTTTTCCACACAAACAGAAAAAAAAAATGTCACTCTGAATTTGAGATGATGGCTGCTGTTATCTACAGGAGGATGTGAACACTGAAGGTGTTGCTGTGTGTATTCCAGATCATACCTTTCATATGGTACACTATTCTGAGAATCTATTACAGTGAGGGCTACCAGATGTCTCTTGTCTAATGAGCAGTGAAAGAAGGAAAGCAATGTAATAGATGAAAAATACTCGAGACAAATAAGGTGCTTAGACAATCCTTGTCCTACTCTCCCAGTCACTTTCTGGTTTTCACTTTCTGCTTTGGTGGCTTTCTTTATGGTAACTGCTCCTGAAAGCTTATACTTGGTGCTAGCATCTAATTCTCATCTCGCTTTATCCTGCCTTACTTTTTTACTCCAGAGAAACAACTAATTATACTGCCAGCAATTTACAATTCATGATGTCTCTGGATTACAAGAGGATGACTCTGGAGAGCTGGGTTTGATTGTTGCCTCTGACATTGAACCGTGGCATATTTTTGGGTAAATCCCCTTTTGATTCCATCTTGGTTGGTTGGAAAGTCTCATTAAATTTAGTTTACTTTGTGTCCATATTCCTCTTTCTGCTCTTAGGTGAGATGCAGGCAGGTTACCTGTCAGAACTTGAACTAGTCATCCTTATATTAACTGGAGAGAAAAAAAAACTGCAAAAGGAAGATTTGTCTAATTCTAAGATAAAAATTACCTCCTTAGCTGCTTATTTCTCTCCAGTGACTATAAAAAATGGGAGACTGGCATAAACTAACATATGTAACTTTTAAATATTTATAATTAGGTGATGTGAAATCCATATTCAATGAGTAAGACCTCAGGCTAAAAGATTTTAAGTGTATTGTTTATTTAAGTGGACTGAATGGAGAGCTCTCACGATAAAATTAATTGTGATCAATTAACGTATCAACCTAAATCTTTCCCTAAAGCTTGAGGAAGCATAATAAATTGTGGTTTGTAGTTAGCAGCAAAACTGAGAAGAAAGAAAGAAATACAACTGTGAAACTCTTGTCAACTCTTATTTTCCATCATGCAAGCACTCAATTAAAAACGAACAATATAACACTACAGTATTTTTATCTGAGAGGGGTGTGTGTGTGTCTGAGCTGTGTTTCTCTCTCTCGAATTTGGTATCTTAATCTGTAGGATCTTCTGCATCTATCTGATACATTCTGAGAAGGGATCCTGAATAAAATGAAAGAAAGAATACTTCACTTGCAATTACAATCCCCATGTAACAGTCTTTTAAAGATATAAAATGTGTCTGTTAAAAGGCAAGTTGTAGATCCATGTTTGCAGCTGCTGTGACTAAAACAACAACAACAACAAAAGACTTGAATCTCAGCAAGAGGTGTTTTGGGCAATTATAAAGGCATTGGTTATACAGCATTCCAGCAAGAAATATCACCAGGCAGGCTGCAATATTCTCTTTTCTGCAGGCTGTATAAATGTCTAAAATAATTCTTTAGGTAAGCAAAGCCCCCCTCGGAGAAAGAATACAGGCTAGGCAACCTCTGGAGCTCTTTCCAGCTCTATTTTCAGTGGTATTTTGGTTTTGTGCTGAGCTGCAGTGAAAAACTAGAGAGCTTGTGTATCAGGACATGGATTTCATTGAGAGAAAATTGAAGAAAATCAGGACACAGGCTGCACAGAGAGCCTCAAACCAGAGCCAACTGAGTTGCTTGTTATTGATACATGACTCAAAATACACAATCATAATTTTGTAGGATCATTACAGCTTGAAATTTTATGTTTCTGTGAGCTCCCAAACTAATGTTATTATTTTTCTGTTAGTCTCTTCAATTACTTAACAGCACAGAACAATTAAATTGGCTCCTTTTAGACTACTTGGAAGATGCTTAACAGTGAAATTCTTGATTTACAGGAGCAGTACATGCTGTAGATAGACACACATGAAACAGGCTCCTTTTTTTCCCTGAATTAATAGCACAGGTAAAAGCTTTGCTGGCATTCCAGAGTGCAAACAGTCATGGGGTTTTTCTCTCTGTTCTTTGGCCATCCTTACCCTGAGGACTTTTCTTACTCCACAAAGGGCATTCTTGAAAACAATAAATATAACTGGAGTGGCAGAAGAAAGATGCTAGAAAGGAGCCCTTCTGAACAGAACTCCATCCACTTGATTAACAGGTAGAGAGGTGATTTATGCAGTATATTTACTACTTATTAGTGACTGCATCTGTAACTAAGTCCTGATCACAGTGAAAAAGAAAGTGCTTGTCTTTAATATGTAAAAATCTTCTGGAGATGGAAAGAGAGGGAACATCTCTCCTATCTCTTTCTGTTGTGCTTATTTGATTCAGCTGTCCCTGATTCAGCTCATCTGAATGCTAATTGCTTTCATTTCATTCAACTTTCACTCTGCAGAGAGGAAGTAATACTGGCTTGACCCATCAGGGAAAGGAAACTGCTGATGCTCAGCTGCTTTGAAGAGTTCTACGTTGCTACCAGCTGTGTCTTACAAAGTGGTGACTATCAGGTGATAGATAGATATTGCTATCAAGAAGATATGAATAGGTAGAAAAACAGACAGACAGGCAGGCAGATGAATAGATCTGCAGCTCCCTGATTGTTTCAGATGCCAGGATTGCAAGTTTAACAGACTGACTGATTGATTACCTTCCTCCTAGATACTTAATGGTTATAATAATAGCTGGGGTAAATCTGCCAGTGATTGCTCATGAGAAGTAATTAATCTGGTTCATACCCTTTCCCAAGGGAAAATAAATTATGTATATATCTTCCCTTGGTTGTCCTTGCAGGCAGAATTTCCTGGCTTCTAAAGCACTTTCAATCTGTATACAGAGTAAGGGTTTCTTTATCAAGAGAAATAGAAATTTAAGGTCTTTGAAAGCTCCGAAGCAACATGTAAATCAACTGAAGGTGAAAGCAGTTCATAAACTTGAAGCTGAGTGTTCATCTCTGCATTCATACTCTCTGGTACTTAGAAGGAATCGCTTTCTCTACGTGTTCCACTCTCATGCACCACAAACTGCAGATTTGGATGAACAACAGTTTTTGGAAAAACACCTTCTTGCTTTTGGCAGACAGATGAAGCTGGATTCATCTTATCCAAAAGGAAGGTGTCTCTTACCCCAATGTGGTCGGGCAGTTGAACTAGATGATCATCATAAGACTCTTCCAATGGAAAATGTTCTATCTGTTTTTCAAGCTGAATTTTTGGCAGTCAGTGGAGAGACACAGACACTTCCAAATGTCAATTTAATCTCTCTTAAGGTGTGACTATAAGAAGTTAAATGAATTAGTGGTGGAAAACTCTAGATTTCCTTTAACTTGATTTCATGTTATTGACTATTGTAGAGATGATCTACACAACAAGCTTAGATTTGATTTCTAACTTCTGAATCATAGAATCATAGAATGCCTTGGGTTGGAAGGGACCTCTAAAGGCCATCTAGTCCTGTCCTCTGCAGTGAGCAGGGACATCCTCAACTAGATCAGGTTGCTCAGAGCGTCATCAAGCCTGACCTTGAATGTCTCCAGGGATGGGGCCTCCACCACCTCCCTGGACAACCTGTTCCAGTCTTCCACTACCCTCATAGTAAAGAACTTCTTCCTAACATCCAATCTAAATCTACCTTTCTCTAGTTTAAAACCATTGCCACTTGTCCTACAAGCCCTTGTAAACAGTCCCTGTCCAGCTTTCTTGTAGACCCCCTTCAGATACTGAAAGGCTGCAATGAGATTTCTCCAGAGCCTTCTCTTCTCCCTCAGCCTGTCCTCGTAGGAGAAGTGTTCATTTTCATGGCCCTTCTCTGGACCCACTCCATCAGGTCCATATCCTTCCTGTCTTGAGGGCTGCAGAGCTGGATGCAGTACTCCAGGTGAATAGCTAATAGCAGGTAAAAGAACTTCATCTGCTTGCATGCTTTGTTTGGAATAATTTATTTCCATCACTCCATAAATCTTCTTGTATCTCTGTGAAGGCTTCCCACAGATATTCCTCCTGCTCCCATTTCCCACCGCCTCTCCTGAGGCAATGCCTAGATGTTACAATCCAATCTAAACTGAGGATTTTAATCTTGCCCACAGCATTTAGCTGTTTAGCTTTAAGTGCCATGTAGTTTGATTTATGACTCAAAATCTGTTACACACCTTTGAAAAACCTCTTCCCAGCTATTCAGTAATATACAGAGACTGTCTTCTGCTTTCAGTCCTTCTGTCACCTAAGAGGACTAAACACTCCAGTGATGCTCTGTGGGGCCATGGATTTTGATTAATTCTCCTGCAATTTGCATACCTACTTAAACAACTTGCCTTCATTGTCTGAGGACTGCCATTAGTGTTTGGGATGATGTTCAGTTTTCTTTACAAAGCTGCATTTTCTTTGCATAGATTTTAAAAGAACTGTTTCATAAAAGAAGATGCTACTGCTTCAACTTCTGCTGTTCTCATTCTTTCAGTCTTTGTTTTTCCTGAGACTCTGAAATGCTTGAAGTCTTCATGCTTTCATTTCCATTCTCTTGAGAAGACACTACAGTGAAAGACTAGAATGAAGCCTTGCCTGTGGCTTCTAACCTCCAGAGAGGCATCAAAAATAAATTATTTTTTTTTCCCAACTGCAACACCAAAAACGTGTTGCCA
This sequence comes from Todiramphus chloris collaris, assembly GCA_025345505.1. Taxonomy (NCBI): domain Eukaryota; kingdom Metazoa; phylum Chordata; class Aves; order Coraciiformes; family Alcedinidae; genus Todiramphus; species Todiramphus chloris. The sequence continues at coordinate 159,369 of JANVCC010000153.1, read as the reverse complement.
TGGTAGCAACAATGCCACTGGATAAATGCTATGATCAGTCTGCACAGATCCTGTTCAACCTGGCTGGGAAAGTTTTGCCTTATCTTATAGCACGGCTGGAGAGTAAAAACATCTGCTTTGTCACCCAGCGAGGATCCGTAGTCTCAGTCAGTAATCTCTGCCTCTCTCAGGGTACAGTTTTCAAAGGGCACCAAGCAAAACCTGACACATAAAATTAGTGAGCAGTAGTTATAATTCTACCTAAGCTTCAAGCTGAAGTCAGTAGGATCCACCAGCCTAAGTGATCACACAGTCTGGCACACAATGCTTGTGCATTGGTCCTTCATCTTCCATCACATGCTTACCTCACTGGGCCTCTAGTATGTGGTTCAGAAGGACATGGGTCTCCTCTAGGACCTCACTCCTATCTGCCACCTTGAATAATCCAGGGGATTTCAAACACTAGAGTCCTGTCTATGGACAATTGGATCAAGCCCTTACTATTAACATTCCCACTTTTAGAGGTGGGATTTAACTTAGAATACAGAGATAAATAGAAATATCTATGACACATGTTAGTTGTAATACTGGAGTCAGCTGCCTGTACAAGTGAGGAATTTTTTAGATCTGTTTTAAGATGTCAGTTATCTGACCTGAATCCCATCTGTCAGTCCAGTGTAACTGCCCTGGAAACGCCAAAGTAATTCATATGATGAGCATCTCATAGAACGTTAATCAGAACAGATCTCTATGGACAATTGAATTACATCTTAAAGACACTACCTAATTAACTCACTCTATGAAATGTAGCTCCACTTCCCCTTCCTGTCAGAAGGCCATAGGTGTCACACAGCTCCTATGTTATCTTTGTCAGCATCACGTAGGTTTGTAAGATATTTCAGGACATCTCAAACAGCAGTAGGCATTTGTGAACAACTGAATCTGGCTGGTAGATTTAGCTGCTACAGTCCCATCTCTCAGTAATACCTAACACCTACAGTCTTTTGTGAAGATAGATGTAAGTACTAATGACAACATATTCTTATTAGTTAATTAGTAAGAAGAAAATTCTCTGCAGCTCTAGAATGTGGATGCTGAAAAGCTGCTAGCAGAGGAATTTTCCTAGGTTCTCA